>BPTQ01000001.1:321500808-321665207 GCA_019973895.1 Chrysanthemum seticuspe | reverse complement strand
AAAAAAAAAAAAAAAAAAAAAAAAAAAAAACTAACTTTTATGCAGGTTTGTTTGTTGTCCAATTTTGATGGTCTTTAACTCACCGGATGTACCTTGTGTATGTCAAAGAGTTGGCTAGTCCAAAGGGTACAGCTTTGGTAAAGACATATCAAATCTGTTGATAACTGTAATGGTTTGCTCAAAATCATAGGGTATGCAACCGCCCATGCTTCATTGCTGAGGGTTGTATGGTCATCAATTCACCATGGTCTATTCCTATTTGGAATCCAAGAATTGGCTAGCCCACCTGTATATGGCATGTGGTAAAGGCAACTGAATCCATATTTGATGCTCAATTCACCAATTCTAAGAATTGACTAGTCCTGAGCAAACGGCTACAGGTAAAGACAAGACAAATCCGTTTATATGGTTGCTGGTTTGCCAATAAATCAGATGGTTATCAATGTACCATAGTTTTCGAACTCAAACATGTGGCTACTCCAGTAGTAATGGCTATTGGTAAAGAGACATCAAATCCATTCATTTCAATGATTCACCTCTCACAGGAGTTAACACACCTGGAAGTGATGAGAATAGTATTGAACTTATATGTTTTGATGTACATGATGTCATATGTTGCTGCAAAGATCTGGTGTCTCACAGTTCAGTCATCATAGAGATGTTCTTCTTCTGAATCTTTGTTGCTGATCCTCAAGATTCTGGCCATCAATAGCTCAGAAGTGTTTAAGATATGGGAAGGATCTTGCCTGGAAATTTTTCGTCAACTGGTACAATCCTCAACAGCATTATCGATCTCTCAAGAAAACTGGAACTTAACCTAGTCAAATTCCAGTTTAGGGGAGGATTGTTGGGAATTAAGGTAAACTACTGATTCTGCCGAAGCATCTGCCGAATGGATTCTGCCGAAGAATAATGGTTTCTGCCGAAGTTATACTTCAGCAGAAGGGATAAAGCAGATATCGTGTTGCTGCTGAAAGTAGGAACCACGTAGGAGAGATAAGCTCAGTATAGAGAAAAAGTCAGCGCCGTATTAAAGATAGGTTGGCGCCGTTTATGTAGAGCTCACTCAGAATAAACACGATGATTAACAAAACAATATGATTAGTTGCATGCTTGTCTAGATGCATGCTTAGTCTATGTTAGTTTTAGGAGCGTAAATTGTCAACGCTCATTAGGGTTTCTTGCCTATAGAAGAAACCATGATAGATTGTAATAGATAAGCTTTTCTTAAGTTTTCTCAAGTCTGGAAAACTATCCGAAACATAGAGTTTCTATAATCAAAGATCCATAGAGGATCAAAAGTGTTCTTAGTTATTATAACTTGTATTTATTTTCCGCTACAATACCAAGTTGTAGAGATCTTCTATTAGTTTGCTTGTGATTACATAGGCAACACTAACGATCTCCGAGTGCTTAAGATCTATCAAGGTCTGTGTGTTTCTAACAAAAGGTGAATTGATGATCATCAGGTATTGCCATAAGTAAGAGACTTCTGACCTTGAGATCATTGCCTCTTAGAGCCATTTCTTCATTAGTGATAGGTTCACATTTGTCTTTAGTAACGAGCTTACCACCAACTTCTTCAGTGACAATGGATTTGTAAGAGTCTCCATTGATCACAATGTTCCACAGCTTAAAATCAAGTACCAAGAAGTACTGCTCTATGCGCATTCTCCAGAGTTCATATTCATTTGGCTGAAACTTAGGAACTCTGTTAACAGCATTGGATTTGTTTTAGTCGAAATCCATTTCTTCATATTTGTCACACAGGATCTTCTAAAAACAAAGCTTCAGGACACAAGCTCTGCTACCACTTGTGGAGTCCCAAACCTTGGATCTAGAACACTTAGCTTGTAAACGTGTTAGTTGTCTTGGATGGTTCCAAAACAACAATGAGAAACTTTGTTGTAGATGCACACAAGTATGCGAAATCTACTTGAATGCACTTAGAAGATTAATGTAAACACAAGAATAACACCAAAAGCTTCAATATTATTAATTAATAATATGAGTACTCTCCTAGTACTAGGGTTTACAATCTTGAAGCTTTTCTTAAGACGGCTAGAGTATATGTATGTGCTTAACCTAGCTAGGATCTCCTTTTATACACTAAGGAGATCCTTTACAGAGATAACTATGCATTAAGTATATCATATCTTCTATTAGAATAAAAGATATGCTGTTACAAACCTTACACGACATACTTAATATAGAACAGTACAAACTCAACATTATCAGTACTAACATTTGCAGTATCAGTACTAACTAGTTAATACTCTTCTAATAATAATATCAGTACTAACTTTAACATAATAAGTATTAACTCCCAAAAGCGAATTTCTCAACAGTGAACCTTATAATATAATAGATTATAACTATATAATGTATATTGTAAACTTGTAATGATTTTTCTTTAACTAAACTTGCAAATATTATATGTCCAAAACAATGCATGTTACGGCGAGATGTTTACGGATAATTTAGAAGTTATAATAAAACTTTCGAGTTTCTCACGGGGAACGAATCCAATAAGAAGAGAAAATAAAATAAGAAGAATGAGAAATATTTGTAGTCACACATTTCAAATGAAGAAGGAGAATTCATGAGAGATGCATCTTATTTTATATATGCATCTAAAATGTGCGGTTGTGGTTACTTCTCATTCTTCTCATTCTATTTTTATTTCTCATTTGATCCCTTACTCGTTTCTCATGACGTAAAGTGAGCCATAAATCGTGCTACACCCGATAAAATTAAAATTTCCAAATCCGCTATTGAATAGCTGCATTCTTTTAATGCATCTTTAATTAAGGGTGATGATATTTACACATAGCAAAATTGATTCATGCACATAAAATTATCTTGCGACTACTTTGTCATTGGGTAATTTTTACCTTCTTTTATTCTACCCTAATATTGTGACTTATTCTCATGCCTCTTCCTCTTTACCTGCGTCGTTTACCAATCTACTCCACCATGACCCACTAATCCATCACAGGTTTGAATGAATTAACATACTGCGTATTTATTATTTCTTTCACATGAATTAATCACTAAAAAAGCAAGGTTGGATCATGTGGTTAACACCCTTGCCTCTGGAGACAGAGGTCAAGGGTTCGATCCTCACCCCTTGTAAGGCCGGATGTCCTTTTCTACCTATGGTAGAACCGGAAGCAGCCTCTCTACCTTAGGTAAGGGTAGGGTTGTCTATGTCTCAACCTCACCCATACACCGTGGAAGACGGTATTGGGACCCATAACCCGTGGAAAACGGTATTGGGAGTTACTTTACTTTACTTTTACATGAATTAATCACTAATTTTTACCACCGTAATCTATCGAATTTATAGACATAGAATTAGTTTTCATGTTTACCATATGATAGCAATAAGACCTTTTTAATTGTTTGCATTTATTAATATTGGTTAACTTTTCATGTTTGCCATGCAGTTCATACTGTTGGGTGCAAACAGTATGTGTCATACTGAACATGCTGATCATACATGAACTATATGTGTCATACTAAACTTACAAATCATGCATATAAACTAGCTTACCCTTTTTATTCATCATATATTTTAGGAAACAAATGAACTCGATGGAATCGCCAAGCTCAATAACTCAAAATGAAGAACATTATCTTACTAGCTCTACATTCGAATCGTGTGATGAACTACAAAAGAGCTTGCGGGCCTTTTATTACGCTATAGGATATGACCTATCTATTCGCGATTCAAAAAAAGACGAATATGTCTCTTTGCAATATGACCGAAGTGGTGCCTACCGAGAAGGACACTCTGTTGGAGAAAAACGAAAAAGGAGCACAACATCTCGTATGATCAAATGCCCCTTCCACATAGTAGGTAAACAAAGAGGCAGTGGTTCTTGGGTTTTTAAGATAAATGACTTGACACATAATCATGAACCATCTGCCGATATGTTTGGGCATCCATCATTTCGTCAATTACCAGAGGATGACATAGAAACAGTTAAAAATATGACCCTTTCTGGAATACCGCTGAGAAAAATTATTTCGTCCTTACGTCAAAAGAACCCAAGTCTTCCAGTGAACTCTAGAACCATATACAACTTGAAGGCAAAACTACGTAAGAATGGTTTAGGGAATCGGTCATTGGTTAGTGCCTTATTTGAGGAACTTCAAAAAGGTGGGTTTTCTCATGATGTTTTCAACAATCCAAATGGATGTATAACACGTTTGTTCATTATACACCCATTATCAATTAAACTAGCTAGGATTTTCTCTAACGTTTTTGTGATGGATTGCACATACAAAACCAATAAGTATAAGATGCCTCTTCTTGATATCATTGGAGTTTCATGCTTCAATACATCATTTTACTCTGGCTTTGTTTTTCTGAAAAACGAAGATACATAAAATTATGTTTGGGCTTTAAAGGCGTTTAAGGAGTTTCTTGGCCCTACTAATCAACCAGCCGTGATTCTGTCAGATAGGGGTTTGGCACTAATGAATAGCATAGATGATGTTTTTCCTTCTACAACAAGTCTTTTATGTGTTTGGCATATTCAACATAACGTGTTTTCAAATTGCAAGAAAGATTTTGAACATGCTGATGAGTCTAATGTATTCATGTCAAGATGGAATATAGTGGCATAATAGAATCTCTCTTCGAAAAAAATTGGGTTGAATTCGAGTTGGATTATAAAGATAAGTTACATTCAATTGACTAAATTAAGAGTACATGATTACCTTGGAAAGAAAAGTTTGTTAGCGTCTGGACGGAAAAATACTTGCATTTTGGTAACCGTTCATCCTCAAGAGCTGAAGGTGCACATGCCAAACTCAAGAAATACTTACAAGTTTCAACAAGTGATTTGCACGAAGTGAAAAAGAAAATTTCTCTTGCTATTGAGAATGAATTCAACGAGATTAAAGGAGATCTATAAGGTGATTTGCACGAAGTGAAAAAGAAAATTTCTCTTTCTACAGGTGACTTGCAAGTGAAAGAATTAAAATTCCCCATGATTGCAACTTGCCAGTATTTAGAGAGCTTCTGTCATGTATATCTTTGTTCGCATTGAAGGAGATCTATAAGCAATATATAAAGAAAAAGGATGGTAATGTTCAAAAGATATTTGTTTTGGCCAGTTCTAGAATTATAGTTCTAACTCACTTTATAATTTACTTATTTTATTATAGTTCTAACTCACTTTATAATTTACTTATTTTCTTCTTTAGGTACAATAACTCCTTGCACAGGTAACTTTATGGCAACTATGGGACTTCCATGTGTTCACAAGATAAGTTCTTGGCAAGGAATGACACTTTCATTGCACCTTGTACATCTACATTGGAGAATTGATGCATTATCCTTGAATCTCGAAGATCATTCACCAAATGACAAGGACAACCAATTTGCTCATTTGCTATGTGAGTTGCAACGCAAGTACCAAATGTGGCCTCTAAGCAAGAAAGAACTTCCTACTTCAATGATTACAAACCTTTTGAACCAATCAGACACTCTTTTTTAACCGGTGATTCAACGACCGAGAGGAAGACCTCCAAAGGCAAAAAAGAAAAGAGGTGTAATTTCTACAGCAAGAGATCCTTTGAGATTTGAGTACGTAGAATCATCACAAACACACAATCCCTGTAGCTCCTCAAAAGAAAATCGCGTAATAGATTTAAATGCATATCCTGATGTTTGAATTACGTTATGTCGTGGGAGTAGTATAATCAAGTTTTTGTTTTAAGGATGTTTCTTCGGATGTTTGCTTCTTTGTGGTCGAAGATCAAACTTTTGCATTTTTCTTTTGTTTTTTAAGAATTCCTTCTGTGTGGTCCTAAATTAAAAGTGTTGCAATTTCATGCAAGCGTTATTTTATTTATATGATTATGTCAAGGTCTGATCACTAGTTATCTTCCTATATGTCACGTAGTTTGATCATCGGTTATCTTTGATGCATGTACGTATTATGTTTGTTTAATACGGAGTAGATTACAAGCATTAGGTACTGATCTATGATTAGTAGATTCCTTAGAACCTTGTGAATTTTGTTATCACTTTTTTGGTTTTTTAAACATTATAGCCGTGTTTCATGTTAGTAGAAATTTAGCTTTGTGATTGATTCAGGTTTGGATAGAACTAAGGTATTGAAAAGGGACTGGTTTAAATTGTGTCCCTTGCACAAACAAATCTTCCACTGAACGATGTAGACAGTGAAATCAGGAAAAAAGTGACAAGTAAAAGGAAAATGGAGGGCTCACTGAAAGTTTAGAGAATAAAAGTCAAATGATACACAATAAATATAGGGAGGACATGATTGTCAATTCACAAAAAAATTTATGTGCATTAATCAATTTGCTATGTGTAAATATCAATTAAATTTTACCTTGTCTCAGCATGTTTTTATGCACCATTAAGCATAACAAATAGATAACATAACGAAATACACACCATAATTTTAATGAAGCACAATTTTCATATAGCATTTGCAAGAAAGAATCGCTATCAACTCAAATAACGATATCTCTTTCGCATATTGATTACATAAATTTAGCAAATTCAAATACTTTTAGGTTTCCAGTCGGCATTTTTTACCCATTTAGAATCCTTATTATGATACCAATATATTCCATCAGACATTGTAGACCAGTTACAAGGATTGTTATCCCCATTTGTATCCTTTTCCTCGGAGCATAAAAGGCCGAGCTCCGCGTCAAAAACAACCACGTCTTGTTCTTTCGTATCCCATTCGAAGTGACAACGATATTTAGTAGTTTGGAAAAAGTTTTGACAAAAATGCCAATGCACCTCTTGCTTGAAACTTAGCCCATGATCTCCAAGATCATCATCACTCGACCGGCAATGAACCAATACTTTACTGTCTGGTATTAAGTTTTCGACTTTAACGATGTAGCCTTCTGTGGCGGTACACGCAAATGTTTTACTAACACATAATCCTAGCAATATAAAACACAAGGTGATCTTCATTGTGATTTATGCTAAAAACACAGACCACTGCACTATATATATACAAGCACAATTTCTTTTTAGAATACAATACAATAGAATATATTATTATAATATAAATATAGCATAATATAATACAACGTAATATAATGTAATATAACATAATATAATATAATATAACGTAATATAGTTAACAAAATGTTATATAGTTAATAAAATGTAAGATAATATATAAAAATATAATATAAATATAGTATAATATAATATAACGTAATATAATATAATTAACAAAATGTTATATAATCAACATAATGTAATGTACTGTAATACTTTAATATGAGTCTTGTCATGAAAGCATGGTAACGTCATGTGATGTAATATAAAACACCCTACAAAAAATACTAGAAAATGTAAAATAAATATAGATAGTGGAAGACTATTAGTTTTTTGTTACAAAAATAATCTATTCAAAATATATAGCTCCGTTTGAATATATTAACTCCAAGCTTTTATTTCAAACAAATAGCTTCTAAATGAAAAGTTGATTCATATAGTTTTTTTAAACAGTATGGATCTGTTAAAACTTTAAATTATTTATATACCCTCAAAACATTTATTTACAATTATAGATATATCCTTTTATGTCATTTTACATCTTATAATTACATTTAACAGCTTACTTACCAAACACTTTTATTAAAAAAAAATATACAATTTGTAGCCCATATTAACAGTTTTGCAATTTACAGCTTACAACTTACAATTTACAGCTTACAACATACAACTTACAGCTAGTTTTGCCAAACATACACTCGGTTAGATAAGTGAAAAACGTTTAGTTCAATTCTTCTAATGAAATAAAACTCAAGTCCACATTTTTATTTTGAAGTTATTTGTATCTACTACACATTTCGTTTGTTATAATGTTAATAAGACTTGGGTTTTGCCAATCTTATATCTTTTTAGTCTTAAATTAATAGTCCATGTTTTATTTTTAAGATGTTTCAAATTAATTTTCCGTTATTAATAACATATAGAGAAGTTTAATCGAATTTACTATATTATATTTGCTTGAAATTATTATTGCAAACTTTAAAAAAATATTGATTATATTGTTAAGAGTACAACTGTAGTTTTGCAAAAAGTAAGAAAGATAAACAATAATAATTATGTTTTTTTCTTTTCTTAAAGTGTGTTTTTGTCAGGAGACTTATTTTGGGATGGAAGTAGTGACATTACTAGTTTTTAAACCTGTGCATGCATGAGGTTTAGGCAGATAATATAACGGTTAATAATATTTTGATAACTGAAATTATAACAGAAGTCATGCATTTATTTTGATATTTATATCCCTGTTAATAATAATTTTAGCCATGTTTAATTTTTATACATGTGCATGCGCGTGTTAAACTAATAACGGGGAATAACATTAGATGTGATTGAATGCGGATATTTAGAAAAGATACTTTTTTGGATATCTTTGAATCACATAAAGAGAAGTAACATGAGTCCTTCGTATACATATAATCTCTTATACATTAGTTTAAGAGGAATGCTAGATCATATAAGTTTATAAAAGGAAATTCACATAATGATATGTATGTCAATTTTCAAAAGAAAATACACTACTTATTCCATCATAATTTTATTGTTCATTTTTGCTTTTCGGTTTGTCTCAAATTTATTATTCACTACTATATAGTAGTGAAAATTGTTTAAGTTTATGATATTACCTTTAATAAAAATTGTTATTTACAAAGCTATATGAAAACATTAAATACTTGTCAAATGGCAAAACTGTTTTTCGTGACTTTTAAAAATATCAAAGCTGTAATAAATGTCTTTTTTTTTACTGTAAATTTTTTGTTTGAAACAATAATTTTAAGACAGAGTTAGTGTAACTTTATAAATTATACTACTATTTAAAATATTGATTTAGTCTTGCCCAATAAGAGATCAATGCACACCTTATTTATAACTAGCAGGATACTCACGCGTTGCGGCGGTGGGTACCCTGTAATCAAAAATTCTGGTGAACAATATTATTCGATTATATATATTTCGTAATAATAACTTTACACATGGCGAGTATTTAAGGAATAACTTAATCGCATACTATCTCATATAAATATGGTAAGATACCCGTGCATCGTGATGCAATAGCTATATGAAAACGGTATTATTATAGTATGGGATGTGCTAATGACTTAATGAGTGCCCATGAGGCACTTTATTAAATGTAAGAATGCATTTAATGTGTAGTTAATACATTCAAACTTTCTTTTTTGAATAAAAAATGCATTTAATCGACATTAATTAAACTTTTAAATTACAATAATTAAATGTGATTTTTCACTTAATACACTCAAACATTCCATTCATTTACATCTTAGAAAATGCTCAATGGGCACCCGTTAGCAAATCCCTTAAAGTATTATACTATTTTATCGCGATGAAGTGTGTAGAAGCTTTGACAGTATGTTTAGCCTTTGTTATAGGGTACTATATTATTTTAGTCAGCCTTTGTTATAGGGTACTATATTATTTTAGTCCAAGCGTCAAAAGTGTGTTTGCAATTTTGTTTCTTGTATTATTCGGTATATATGGTTTTTAGCTAGATTGGTATGTACAATGGTTTTAGTTAATTGTATTTCGTACTAAGATGTATTTTAAGAAAGACATTAATTGGGCTAGTTAATCATATGTGTTGTGCATAAATTGATTGTATTTTTTGCTTTAAGCCTTAGATTTTTGCATTAAATGAAGAGAGAGTGTCATCCTTATCATATGTGTTGTGCATAATTTGATTTTGCTTTAAATCTTCCATTGCTTAAATATTTTTGCATTTAAATGAAGAGAGGGTGTCATCCTTTTCATATGTGTTGTGTATAATTTGATTGTACTTTTTGTTTTAAGCCTTGTATTACTTTAAATTCAATTTTTTGCATTAAATGAAAAGAAATGATCATCTCTCTTTTATATGTATACCCTCCGTTCCATAATTATAGTCCATTGTTAACTTTCTAAGTCTTCGTTTTGCAACTTTGACTTTATATATTTTTATTTGTGTTATATAATACTTGATAAAAATTATACAAATGGAAAATACATTTAACACTCAATTTATTCATATATTTTATATATAACACAAATAAAAATATTTAATGTGAAAGTTGAAAAATAAATTTTCAAAAGTCAACAGTAAATTATAATTATGAGACGGAGGAAGTGGTATAAATAGATAGATTACTTCTTTGATATCACAAAAGAGAACATACATCACAAACTTTGAATGCATAATACTTTGAATGCATAATACTCAGATACTTCTAGGGTTCCAATCATATTGTTTACCCCAAACCTCCTTAGTAAAATCATAAAAGTAAAATCCATCATTCTTGGCTGCCCAATAACATGGATTATTGTCCCCATTATCTATGTCACATACACGCATCATAGTTTTGTTAAAAACATCGAAGACTCGCTCTTTTGTCTCCCAATACCAATGACAAAAGTATAAAGTACTATGAAATATATTTTCGGAAAAGTGAAAGTGATATTCACTGTTATATGATAGCCACTTATCGCCGACATCATGATCTTTCGACTTGCAACGAACCTTGATATGATGTTACTATCCGGGATCAAGTTTTGAACTTGAACGATGTACCCCAGTGTATAGTTACAAGAAAATGTTGTACAAGAAACATAAAATGTTATGAGTATGAATAAGAAGTTCTTCATTTTCATTGTCTTAGATATGAGAATCCACTATCTAAGAAAAGAATAGGAAATTATGAAACACAGAATTCTTTATAAGGATGAATTAGAGAATTTGATTCAATGGCACTAGAAGTTAGTCGGTTACGCAAATATATATCATGTTAATGATAGATAATATCATTATTAATAAAATTTGATTATGTAAATGTAGATGATAAAATAACATTTTCCTTGTTTGATATCATAACAATTTCAGAACCTTTTTACATTTAGTAAATGTGTAAGCTGGATTTTTAAAGATTACTATTTTTTAAAAGTCTTAAATCTATACTACTTATAATAGAAGAATGAATCTCTTTCCTCATGGTCTTAAAATTAAGACTTACAAAATACAAAGCATATTGTACAATACACAATGCACTATTAATGATCTTTCTCATCAATCTTAATTTAAGACTTACAAGTCTTAAAGCTTAATGTACAAAATGCAAAGCAATATTAATGTGGTCAAGATATTTAACATAGTCAATTAATTAACTGGTCAATAAATACAATCAATGCAGTTATTAATACACCCCTTACACAAGAAATACAAATTATTAATCATATTGTACAACCAACTTAAACACAATTCCTGCATTAAATTTCACTAATACAAATAATAAAGCACATTATACAAATATTCAATCTTGAACGGGCAACGGGCCAAATGAGCCCGAACGGGTACGGTCCAAATGGGGTAGAGCCCGAACGGGCATGGATCAAACGGGCTCGACCCCAAACGGGCACGGGCTAAACAAAATTCTTGATATCCATAAATTTATTGTCAAAAAAAACATATTAAACTAAAATACATGATTCAACGGAAAATTTTATTTCAGGGTACCAGCCGCTGCAACGCGCGGGTACCCTGCTAGTGTTTTATAAAGAGCAAGGATAAAGATAATGACATCTTAACAACCAACATTAGCATTTACACACTATATCAATCAGAGTTTGAAAGAATTATTTAATACAGTAACAACTTATGAAGAAAATCTCAACATTGAAAGAATATATGTTCGGAAAAGAATTATGAAAAGAGTAGTGATATATAGATATAAAACACATGCATAAATACATGTTTAATACAATAATCATTTGTACAAATATATTATGTAATAACTTTGTCAAATTAAACAATCAAATCATTAAAAACATAAGTAGGCATGATTATTAGGCACAACAATCATTTTTCTTATGAAAAAATATAGACCGAATAAACAAAATAAACACACATTCAGCCCTTCTTTGTAGTGGTGTATCGCGTAGTTTATTCAGAAGCACGAGTAGGAGCCGAGGCAGATGGCGCTTGATCTTTGCGAATATATTTTAAAACCTTGTCAATCACGTAATACATAACCGGGACAACTTTTTCACAACACCATGTGAACTTGGTCTTTAGCTCATCAGAACATTCGTAAGAACTGTAAGCAGTTGCAATAATGCATACTATGACAAACCCCCACCAACTGAACCAGTTTGGTTTGAGCACAGAAAGAGCTACATAAATAATTAGTAACCGTGTAAAGTTGTAAGCCATTTTAAAGATGAAAACTTTCCATGTAGCCTGATGTATGTAATATGTCTGAGACATCGCCCATGATGCCATAATGACATTCGTGAGGAAAGTTACAGCTAAAATTACTGAGCGTATATTGTCTTGGTCAAAGAATTCATTCACCGGAATAGTTATCGCCACCACAATCGCTGTTACGGTTAAGTGCATTACATACTCTTTCTTGGTCAATAACCTAAATCAATTAAAATAAATAAATAAATAAATAAAATGGCTTTGATATATAACTGTATTTAAGAATGAATGCATTTAAGTTACAGTATAAAAAAGACGAGGAGAAACAAGGTTTACACCTAAAACGTTTTTGCTAACTATAGCGTTTGCCATTAAGTAATCATATTGACTCCGTATGTGGCTCTATCTAACTCAAAGCTTAAGAAAATCTCCTAAATTAAATAAGGGTTTTGCTAACAGCAACCCTTAGGGTTGTTATTAACAACTAATTACCGAATTTTATGTTAAGACAATACACAATGTCCAATCAAAATCACTAAAAATCATTAACCACTTCTTAGGATTTCTCAAATACAAATACAATTCCTAGGATTTCTCAAATACAAATAAAATTCACCTTCACCATTGGTCATATTAGCGAAAAATAAGGAGTTGTTTTCTTACAATGTTTTAATTAATATCATATAATTTTATGAAAAGTTTGTTGTTAACAACAACCCTTAGGGCTGTCGTTAGCATTTCTCATTAAATAATTATTAAAAAAAATTGTCATCTACATAAAAGTAATGTCATAAAAATTCAAAAAAGTGTCACTAAAAACTTTATTTGGTCACTCACACTTAAAAAAGTGTATATGTAAAAGTCCATTAGGTTTTACAGGTAAGTACACGCTTTTTTTGAGTTAATTACTTAAATGGTCTTTGTGGTTTGTCGGGTTTAACGAAAATGTCCCTAAACTTTTTTTTCAAATCCTTTCCCTGTGGTTTTGACCCTTAACGGGTTTGGTCTTTTGACCACTAATTCCATTGGTTTGACCGTTAAACTGACAGAAATGATGGTCAAAGGACCAAACCCGTTACGGGTCAAAATCACAGAGAGATGATCCGAGAAAAAAAAAGTTCAAGGACCATTTTCATTATACCTGACAAACTACAAGGACCATTTAAGCAATTAACTATTTTTTTTTTTTAATTTTGTGACACATTTTGTTTATAAAAGTTGCCATTAAATTTCACAACTCACACTTTTTAAAAGATCTCAATTTAATGATATTCTATTGTGTTATCAGAAATTATGTCACCAAATGTTTATTTTCTTACAGAGACACAATTTTATTCGTACGGGTAAAGATTGTTGATAATAATAAAGTAGAGAAAACTGTATAAGGAAAAAGAATTTATTAATGTTACTTTCGCGGTATGAGACTCGGATCAACTTCTTCTACAGCTTCAACTTGTCCGTTTGAGCTCCTGATCTGTTTAGGATTAAAGAGAGTGTTATTGGACCTGTCAGGCAAGATGTATATGAACTAGGTGCAGAACAAGTTATATATCTGGACTCTTTAAAGAAGTGACTTTTTACACACGTACACATAGTCTTTATTTGCACATGTCAATTAGCACACCCTTGATTCACCAGTCATAGTCTTTATTTGCACATGTCAATTAGAGTCCCATAATTTAATTCTAACATGACACAAACAACTACTATAATTTTATATAAAAGAGTCAATATACAAATATATCACTAAACATTTTAAAAGTGTGTCAAATTTAACGAATTTTAATTTTATCCATTGGGGTTACTTTTATAATTTATATTTTTTAAAATATTTTTTGTGTTATTTAAGACATATTTTTATTAAGTAACATAAATATCATGTTTGTATAATTTAAATTATATTTATGCGTAGAGTAAAGTCGAAAATACATCTCTGTGTTTTGTCTCGTGTCTCGCTTTACATCCTCGTGGTTTTTTTTGGCACAAAACAATCCCCCGTTAGTAAAGTCAGTCAATGAGGACTAACGGTGCAAATTATTTCTTCGTTATCTCCTAACGGAAGAGAGAATATTTGCATCGTCAGTCTTAAGGATTGATGGTACAATTTATTTTCGGAAATAATTGCATCGTTAGTCCTAAGGACTAACGATGCAACACTTTTTTGGAAAATAAATTAAAAGGGGGCGGTGATGGAGGTGGTGGTTGTGGTGGGTGATGAAGGTGGCGGTGGTGGTGGGTGGCGGTGATGGTGGGTGGCAGTGATGGTGGTGTGGTGTGGATGGAGGTGGTGGTGGTGGTGGTGGTGGGTGGCGGCGGTGGAGGTGGGTCGTGGTGGCTTTGGGTGGTGGTGGGTGGCGGTGATGGTGGTGTGGATGGAGGTGGTGGTGGTTGTGGTGGGTGGCGGCTGTGGAGGTGGGTGGTGGTGGCGTTGGGTGGTGGTGGGTGGTGGTGATGGTGGTGGCGGTTGTGGTGGGTAGCGGCGGTGGTGTGGGTAGAGGTGGTGGTGGTTGTGGTTGTGGTGGGTGGTGGGTGGTTAAATATGATTTTCCAAAAAAAATTTCCACCGTTAGTCCTTAGGACTAACGATGCAATTTATTTCCGAAAGTAAATGCAAATATTCTCTTTTCCGTTAGGAGATAACGGAGAAATAATTTGCATTGTTAGTCTTTATTGACTGACTTTACTAACGGAATGATGGTTTTGTGTCAACTTTACTAACGGAGAGATGATTTTGTGCAAAAAAAAACCACGAAGATGTAAAGCCAGACACGGGACAAACCACATGGATGTATTTTGGACTTTACTTTTATGCATATCTCCTCATTCACATAACAAAACAAAGAAGAAGAAGAAGAGAAAAATCAAACAATCAATAAAGTAAAAGATTAAAAAGTGAATTAAGGATCAATATATGTAAAACCTTAACCTGGGTGGGATTAGTAACAACGCCCTCAGAAGAATTTATATGAACTATGTGATCACTATCAGCTCCAGCAGAAACATCATGAACAACTTCAGATGAAGCAGTCTCAGTCGGAAACTCACGGTCTCCTTCGACAACTTGTTGTGTGTTAGGTTCCATTGTTTTTGTGATATTCTAAGGATGGTGTTTTGTTTCTGCTTTTTTTTTCGAAAGATGTATTTTGAACGATATAATGTGTTCTGTTTTTATAGCATATTCAAATGGGCCTCGTGTTTTCTTGTACCTTCCTCGAAGTTTCGACTTTCTATGGAGTGAATCAAATGGGTCTGCCAAAAGTAAAATATTTGACATTTTCAAATGCATATGTAATGTTGGTTGGGGTCTAGGAAGCATTTGAAATGTTTCAACTAAAGGGATAAGTCAAAATGCCCCACTAAAAAGTAATATATCTGGCATATTCAAATCTGGCACATATGAGCAAATGGGAATTTTGGCACACTTATATTTATAATGACATACTTCAACTATTAAGTGTCCCACTTAAAAGTAAAAGTAGAGTAAGTATCCTATTATACATGTACATTGTTATTTTTTTGTTTTTTTTAAACTAAATATATGTACATTGTTTAAATCATAAAATTAAAGTGTGTCAATTAATATGTGGTTTGTGTTGCAAAACGTGGGGAGACTTTATAATATATATACAAATAATTATGTCAATTTTAATACAGTTGTTTAGTGTCCATAATTTTAAACTAGTGTTAAATCACATGTTTATATTAGTGTTAAATCACTTGTGATATATTATGTGAATTTCAGTACTAAACATGTGAAAACAAAACGTGAAAAAAAGTGAAAATTGTTATTTTGTCGAAAGTATATGAAAATGGAAAGATAATAAAATGCTCGTAACAAAAGTATAATTTGTTTCGGTTAACGATTAACGGTTTATAAGATATTTAAACTATAAAATGATGTGTATTGCATTCTTAACTGACAATGTATAATCAAAACAAAAATCATAATTCAATATTTTCCCAACACGTATTTTAATAGCATTGTACCCATGCATTAAAAACTTGTCATTTATATAAATATGAAATTTTGAAGTTTCGTTTAGATATATATGAAAAATTTCCTATTAATTAATCCTTTTTTTCTCCACTGAAATATTCATGATTTAAATTTATCTCTTATTATGCATACAAATGATCTCTCCTTTAAAATATATACTAATGACATACTTTTGGTATCTAGCCTACATCTCATTGTTAGATTCGGGGCCGTCTTTGAGAGTGTGCAAGGTGAGCGACCGCTCAGGGTCTCAAAATTTTTTAAGAGTCCAAAATTTGTCCCGTTAATAATTATAAGCATGTGTACACATATTTTTTCACGGGAAAAAAAATATTTAGATGAAAAAATATCTTAAATAAATAATAGTTAGCACATTTAGATAACTAATTGCATTATATTTTATAAATGGTGATATTTTATAGATAACATTCCTACTCGAAATGCCTCATTATGTAATTTCGTCTATAACTTTAAAAAATTTCATAAATTCATAATACGACCCTAGTTAGAGGTATCAATAGTTTGAGAGTTTTCTAAAAGAATATCAGAAAGGGAGGTACAAAATCGGAAGAGCATTATCCTCACTTGATAAAATAAAGTTCCATCCCATGATCTGAAAATAGTTACTTGTTGCAATAAAATAAAGAAAGAAACGACCTTTAATAAAGATTAAAATAAAGAAAAAAAGAACAAATTGTTCTCCAAATTTTATTCTTACCATTACAAAATAATTTGAACTACACGGTTACGCACAATGAAATTGTAATGTTTAAGTAATGTTGAACAAAAAATAGTTGATAATCACCTTAATTACTAGTTCAACGTATCTATCCTTATCTATTATACCTAAAAGTTGAACCCCTTTATTTAATGTGCAAGAGGGTTTGTGCACAAAATCATGTACGGTACAAACATGCCAATGCTCCACAAAAGCTCTCAATTGAATGTAATGAAATGAAGGTGAATATGAAGTGTTCTTTGAAGGCTACAACATTCATGTATGATCATTAATCGGAGGTATACGAAGAGACATGCAGTTACATTGTGATCATTACTTGGAGGTATACAAAGAAACACTGCATTTAGTTGTTGCAACACTTCATATTCATCTTAAGGAGCCTATAAATAACACATGCATTTCTTAAACTTTCCACACCATAGCGAAGAAAAAGACGGCATAATAAAGAAGCAGCAAAGTTAAGCGTATGTACTATGTCATTGTTGTAATTTTTTCCGTGCTCACTAATCTTTTTGTTGCAAGTAGTTAACTAATCTGAATTGGTGCTCCAATTTTTGTGTAGTGCTTCAGTAACTTCCAAGAAACGGAAGTTGGAGCGACTGAGTAGTCAAGAATTAACAGAAGTTAGAGGTTATAAACTCCCCAGCCGTGGAAAGCAAATTACTACCGTCAAAGGTATGTTTCCCCTGTAAATTGTAACCTTATTTATTTATTGTTCATGCAACGTATATGCCCACATCACTGGAATTGGATGTTTGATATGGGGTGGTGATCTGATGGATATTGAGCAATTTGAGGAATGTGGAGAAACACTTTTTATTCGTCTCGCAAGTTCAGAATTAGGTATATTTGATATTGGCATTTTCTTATACATATTCCCTTTCATTCACTTCCAACTCACATTCTGTTGAAATCTATACTTATTTGTGCCATTTTTTCCCTAGGTGGTAACAAAGCATCCAAGACTGCAATTATAGCGGCATCAGTGACTGGAACGATTGTTTTGGGTGTAATTATATGGCTAATCTGGAGATACATGCAAAAATTAAAAAGTAAGTTTCACATAATCTTAGCCTTAATACAATAGCATGCAATATTTATGAAATACTATGAATAAAGGCTGCTCTTCTGTTTGAAATGATCCATCAATATATGGTATTCATTTGAGTTGGAATATAACTTTTTTTTATGAGAGCGCCCATAGCTATACTGATCTATAATGGTATATTATGCTATATTCCTTTCAGTTAATGGTCTTTTTTTTTTACAATCCGTTATTTACTACGGTGAACATAAATCTCAATTTTGTGGGGACCAAAGGAAAATGTTTCACCACTCTTTCCAGATTCTAATAGCCTAGACATTTCGGCTGGTGACACAAGACCAAATGATCTTACAGTTGAAGGAAAACAATTTGAAGGGACATTATACAGTCTAGCATCGTTAGAGTCTGCAACAAATGGCTTTGCTAATAAAAACAAGCTAGGTCACGGAGGTTACATTTATGGTTTCATCAAGAAGATTTGGTGAGACGGAACAAATTACTTGCTTCGTTTGCCCTTGATTATAAAATTTGCGTGTCAAGCATAAATTTAATTTTCATATACATGAGTGTAATACCCCGTGTGTGGCTCGAGTATATTTCTTATGAAGTTATGAAGTTTATAGTTATACGGTCGTTAATTAACTGTTAATCAATAAACAATTGAATGAAATAGCCATGTTGTATGCTTTTTTTATGACAACATGATAAAGCTTAAATATAGATGGAAAGCAAACTTTCCAAGTTTCATGACTTTCTAATGAAAAAGTATGATGCAAAGGAGGAAACCCTATTATTATTATTTATCCATTGAGTAACGTAAGGTGCGTTCAAGATTTTGACCAAATACAGGTAGAGCAAGATCATGACTTGATAGTGACTGCTTATTTATTTACATCTATTGGTTATATCGACGAATATTGAATGTCACCAATGAGTTGCTAATATATATCGACACGTTATAAAAATATAAATAGATATGTTCTAACAATGAACACGCAAGCCTTTAATTGGATTGATGAAAGACCGAGATCTTTAGCTACTAAAGTTATCTTCTGAATGTACGCAATTATCCATTTTCGGAGGGATATATAGGCAATTCATCTTTTTGAATATACGAGGCATGGGAAACCCAACTGAAAATATTTGTCAATTTGGCTAAATTTAACATTGTTAAATGAATGATATTGTTTGTTATATTGTGATTGATATAGGAACTTTGGGTGCATCAATAAAGGTTGCATAAAGTTGTATCAGGTTGCATAAAAATATCATGCTGAAGAGAGATCGAGTGTGAATATCATACAAGCGTTTCAAGTGAAATCGTCACGTTTGCTCTTTTCAAAAAGAAATAAGTATGTCGTTGAACTAAGTAGTGCATGGTTAAAGAGAACTTGAGAATTGTATGTAATGATTTTGATGGTTTCTACTATTTTTCATGACAAATATGCATAAAGATATAAATTTCTTTTGTGGACAAGTGATTATTGTACAAATGCAATGCAAATCCAACCTGAGCATTGCATATTGGTCTAAATTTGAATCTAAATCCTTTGACATAGGTTAATATGATAGTATGTTCAAGTAACATTTCGGTCAATATCTTATCTTATATATTAACAGATTGAGTCCTATACTTAAATGTTGAGTCTTAATAACTTCAATCTTTATCTATAGTTAAGTTTTGAATTGATTAATGGTAATAAATATAGCATAGTTTCATTAAATTCTCTAACAACTCGAAATTTGCCATTCAAAACAAAATATATCAAAAAACAAATGATTTATAACTCACTATGACAAAAGTACCAAATAAATAGAAAAAAAATGTAACTTACTAATACTAAAATATTACATATGAAAAACCATATTTAAATATAACATCTTCCAAAAAACCACTTCACATGTACTCTTTTAAAGTTAAGTAACTATCTTAAATAGAAGGAACCTAATTAGTACCAACCATTTAGTTTTGAAATATTCGACACAATCGGTGCATCGCACGGGATTTGAATGCTTTGATATTAAAGTACCTTGAAACCTGTTTAGATTTTGGTAACAATCATATCCAATATTGTTTTCGAACATATTACGATTTCACAAATACACGGGTATATTGTATTACTTGCTTTTGAAAATGTTAGAATCTCTAACACTTGATAAGTTATAAACCTTGCAATGGATATATAATAAATTTTGTATGAAAAATGGAACCACAATAGTCACTGTAATTGAATTATCTAGGCAAACTTAATCAAAACTCATCTTGGAGGTGCCCGTTACTGTCACTATAGCTCATAAGGGTGAAAAAGAAGGCATATTTGCAATTTGGGTTATAAAGGCGTGCGTGAGCTAAACGTAGTGATTCATGAACATTATTTTAAAAGCCATAATATAGTTGTAAAGCTTATCTTACGTAGAAATAATGTTGGAGCAAACAAATACTCCTCTAAACTTGGTTTCCCTTCCCAGTACATTTCGGAAACATATGAGGTTGAGCTATAGTGAATAGTTGTAAAATATTTGAAGTTGATTAATGGTGAAAGAATACGAAGTTGTTTGTGTTATTTTTTGGATTCGGATACAACATGAAACTTCAATTTCATACCATTTATTTTGTGCAACATATGCATCATTTGTTGGAGAAACTTTTTTGAGTAATACATGATAATTTTTAAAATGGTTAATAACTTATTTGTAACTACTTGCATACAATATTACGTAAAAAACACGTATATATTCAACCCTTAACCAATCGGTGCAACGCACGGATTTTTGTAGCCTCGTTAGTATTAATTTGAAGACTGATTGATCAAATGAATAATAAATTAGGATCACTAGTGTCTTTTCTCACATTTGACTGAATAATAAATTAGGATCACTAGTGTCTTTTCTCAATAATAAATTAGGATCACTAGTCTGTAAACGAATTGAACGTTCAGTGAACATTTCATTAACCGTTACTAAAAAAAATAGTGCTACTCTCCACATTTATTTTGTCACGGTATGTTAAACTGTGGACTTTTTTTTATATAGATAATAATTTTGCTACATTTATAGTTGTCACTAGGGGTGGAAACGAGCCGAGCCGAGCTCGAGCTCGTTAAGGCTCGAGCTCGGCTCGTTTATATATATAAAGCTCGAGCTCGGGCTCGAGCTCGTTTCGAGCCTTATACTTTGAGCTCGAGCTCGGCTCGTGAAAATTTTCACAAGCTCGAGCTCGGCTCGGGCTCGACTAATTTTATGATGTTTTGAGCTCGGCTCGTTAATTACATAAAGCTCGAGCTCGTTTACTACTTTTAAGCTCGTTTATACGTATAGACGATATATACACGTATATAATTCTAGGGCTCGTTTAGGCTCGCGAGCCTACTCGAGCTTTTTGTACAGAGCTCGGGCTCGAGCTCGATTATTAAATGAGCCCAAAATTAGGCTCGAGCTCGGGCTCGAGCTCGTTTAAGCTCGGCTCGTTCGAGCTTTTTACCGATCCGATCCCGAGCTTTTCACGAGCGGCTCGGCTCGTTTACACCCCTAGTTGTCACAAATATTTAAAAAAAAATAATCTACATATATAAGTGTGTACAATTACAATAAAAATACACTTATGTGTGTTACAAATATTTTCACACTTTTTATTATATAGATTTTTTGCAATATTGCCACACTTTTAGGTGTGGACATTCAAAAAATATTTCTACACTTTTAACCTTAGAAATTTAGACAATATCTCCACACTTATATTGTGTAGAAAAAATTGTCACATTCATTATTACCACACTTGAGAAAGTGTGGACTCTATAATTTTACACATTTTTAAATGTGGCCATTTGGCCTTTAAAGTGTGGATAATTCAACTAGTTTTTTGTAGTGGTAAAAAGTTCGTTTATGTTAGTTTATTTACTAAATAAACGAACATGAATAATATTTTACGTTTGTTTAGTTAAATGAACGAACATGAACAAAAGTCATGTCCGTTCATTTATGTTCGTGAATGTCCGATTATGCGTTCGTTAACGTTTGTTTATCAGTTTATCTTGATGATTACGTGTGGACTCTATAATCACATTTATGTTCATAACTTATAATTTTATAATTTTAAAATTGGTTTGTTTAAATAAAACAACACTTATAAAACAATATATTATGCATAATCTAATAAAGTTTATGTTTGTTTGTCTATTTTAATTTATGTCCGACCGTTTATGTTCGTTTAGCATTCGTTTATTGTCTTAATGAACGAACATAAACGAATACAAACAACTCACTTTCTTAATGAACGAACATGAACAATTAGGCTATTACATTTTCTCCCTATTGATTTCATCTTAATTTAATTTCAGTCTTTCATTTCTATTATCTAGTTTTATTAAACATTCTAAAACCGATTTAAACGTGACATAGACTTAAATTATGATCCATTCACATAGCTCTTGGGACGACATCGGTTTTACCGAATACTACACTACACACGATCGGGTTCTCTGCCCGTTAGTGCATAAGGTAGACGGGTAATATTATAAGTATTAAAACCTAGTCAGAAATCTTTCATCAAGTGTTAGATGTATATTAAATGTGATTGTAAAGAGATTAGCTTGATGAGTATGTGATTAGCTGTATATTAAAGAGTTTAGAGGGTGATTAGCAATTTACCTAAAATAGATCATGGATAAATCCCTATATGTATCCTGTATCGTGGTATGTATCTTTCATCAAATAATATTATCACATTCCGACTTTTATTCTTATGGAAACGAACAGTATTAATCATTTATTTATTATACAGGATTGTACGTGTTCAATATAATACAAGTGTATGATGATGTTTGTTCAGAAGATATGTCATCAACAGATTTACTCAATGAATTTATTTAATAAAATATTTGGTTATTTAATATTGACAATTAAATGTTTCATATCAGGATTAACATATTTGTATTCACTAATTTTTGTAACCCGTATCTTAAGACGGAATTACGGTTCATGTAACATTCAACTTTTGAAAAAATATATACCATACAATTTTAGAACTTATCACGTAACATAATTTAAATATATAAAATATATTGACGAAGATAACTATGGTGTTTAAAATGTTCTAGAATATTCATCTTATATTTGGAAATGATTTTGATGGGGCGAAGTTTTTTTTATTATATTTCTGTCGGGTTAATGTTATTAATAAATTTGATTCTTTGTTTATGATGGCTTTGTATTTCTAACGAAATAATTTTATTAGTTAAATACACCATCAATAAAGCAACAACAACATAAATACAACAATTAAATATGCTTAACTATTTTTTAATCGTTTTCTGTTGAATGATTGGTTTCTGATTTAAGACCATAATAGATTTTGATGAACAATGAGTTGTTCATGCATTATATTTCTGACAGGTTCAAAATGATACATGTACATGATGAATCTGATTTTTAGGTTTTACCTTTAATTTATGTTCGTATACCAATTTTTTTATAAATCTACGTAATTATAGATATTATTATCCTAAAGAATGAGTCATATTTAATTTTTTTTAAATTACATAAGTTTGTTTAGATGGAAAGTGTCACATTCAAATTTTGAAAAAATATATACGTTACAAATTTAGAACCTATCACGTAACATAATTTAAATGTAGAAAATATATCGACAAAAATAATTATGATTTCTGACGGGTTCAAGATGATACATGTGCATGATGTTTGTTTAAATCGTAGGTACAAATCAAATTTTGTATGTTTTATCTTTAACTTATGTTCGTATGCCAAATTTTCCATCTAAAGAAATTTATGTGATTTTAAAAAAATTAAATCTAACCCATTCTTAGGATACTAAATTAATAATATCTATAATTACGTAAATATCATAAAAAATTTAAACAATTTGATGTAAATGAGACTTATTAATTATATGTTTGTTTCTAATTGCATTAGTGTGGATGGTTTGATTCAAGAATAGATAATAGGGTTACTTAAACTAGTTATAATACTCGTGCACGCACGGGGTTTTGACAAAAAAAAAATTATTTTGTATTAATACTGAATATTGTGTCTTTAAAGGTAATTGCATATGATTATATAGTTATAAGTTTCGTGCACGCACGGAGTTTACACATAAATCAAATTTATTTTAATATTTTAATTCAGTATATACACAATTACACATATAAGAATTTGCCCATGAAAATTGTGATATAAGTACAACTAATACTTATGCACGAGTTTTTCATTATGCATTAATATCCATTAAAATTTGGTAAAATATTTGTAAAAATTTATGTTAGTTAACTCAAGATTTAATTTTATTTAACTGACAAAGATATTGTTATTTAAATTTCATACTGATATTATGTTGTACACATGTCTCTTCCACTTACTTCCCCATGAACAAATTAATTCGGTGTCGAGTCAAGCTAGCGACTCGGTAATCAAAAACAGTAGCTAAACATGGGTTTTCACCCATGTGTTCCACCCTAGTGTGGGGGAGTTGCCCCACATGTTGTATATAAGTTTTCTAAAAAAAAAAAAAAAAAAAAAAAAAAACTCTTTCAAATAAAGGCCGTAGTATTTCCCTTTTACGTTCTTTGTTTCGGCATAACCGCCGGTACTTTGAATATTGAGGGCAATATTCATTTCTAGTGTGGGGGGGAATTCTCACGAATTTTATCATATACCGCCTAATTCCCCCATTTTTGGCCAAAATTTTTTTTTGGAGTAAGTGTGTTGCACTTACTCAACTTATGGTTATCAGTCCGCCTTGTCTAATAAACAAAAGGATTGGCTAATCCAGGAGCAAACGGCTCTTGGTAAAGATATCTCAAATCCGTTGACGGCTTGCAATTTGCCCAAAATTGTATGGTATTCAGCTCACCATATCCTAAAAAGTGAAGAGTTTGCTAGCCCGCAAGTTTATGGCTTGTGGTAAAGGCAGTGGAAAAACCATAATTGGTAATCAGCTCACCAAAGATAATATTGATAATTTATCTAAGAGTTGGCTAGTCCAGAGCAAACGGCTTCTGGTAAAGACAAATCAAATCCGTTGAAAGCTGGTGGTTTGCTCAAAATCACATGGTTATCGGTGTACCATGGTTCTTACTTGAACTGAAACATTTGGCTACTCCAGAAGTAATGGCTTTTGGTAAAGAGATTCAAATCCATTAAGTTTTTCTCAAAAGATTGCTAGGGACTAGCAATAGTTTAGTGTGGGGGATTGATGAGTGTGTAAATACTCATCATTTTTGGTTAAATCTGAACTGCAAAACGTTTAAAAATGCTCAGAAATGCATCAAAATACTGAAAATATCTCAAAATTGCATTTTATATGTTTCAGATGCAAAATGTTTAAAATCAGATGAAAAATGAGCTAAGTTTGCATAATTGGCAGTTTCAGTCCCCCAAGTTTCAAAAGTTGTCAGAAATAGTCCCTGAGCACTTAATTTCAAAAGAAAAATCACCAAAGGTCCTTTTAAAATCATAACTTGTCAAAATTAGTCCTTTGGTGAAAAATATCAAAAGTTTTGAGAAATTTCAAAATTGGTCCTTCAAGTTTAAAAATTGGCAAAAATGGTCCTTGGAAAATTGAAAATGTCAAGTTTGGTCTTTGTACTATTGGAGCTTGTCACTATTGGTCCCTTGGAGCAACTTTGCAAATATGGCAGCCTTGGTCCCTTGTTTTTCAGAATTTACACAAAAGGTCCTTGTCTTATTAAACCTTTAATACCCTTGGCCTTGTCAAAACCCCATTGTGACCCCTGCCAAACCATTTGGACCCCTGCCTTTTGGACCCCCTTTAATATTAAAACCCCAGTCAAACCCTCTGGTCAAACTAACCACTACCCGCTTTTTTTCTTTCTTCCTCACTTGATACCCTGCAACACTCAAGCATCCCATCCCCCCAGCTCATCACCCACTCACCTTGTTCCCTCCACCTCACCAAACTCCAAGAAGCATTTAATGCTTCTTCACCCCCCCCTCACTCAACCCCCAACTGGCATAAAACCTATTTCCCGCCAAAATGAATCAAACGGCCAAAAATGGCTCAAGCTATCCTATGGCCCCAAATTAAAGTGGGATCTGCTCAGAACAAGTGGGAGAGATGTTTTGCATATAAAAAGAGGAAGAAGAAAGAGAGTGACAGTAGTAGTTAGTTTTTAATTTTCTTTGTATGTCGT
This sequence comes from Chrysanthemum seticuspe, assembly GCA_019973895.1. NCBI lineage: Eukaryota > Viridiplantae > Streptophyta > Magnoliopsida > Asterales > Asteraceae > Chrysanthemum > Chrysanthemum seticuspe. Next base: position 321,639,013 of record BPTQ01000001.1, on the reverse strand, counting down.
TTTTAGTATAAATATTTTAGTTTAAGTTTTACAATGTAAACTTTTGTTTCTATGATCTAAATTCAAGTTATTTTATCATTGTAATCTGTTTTTAAGAATCAATTTCAAAGTTTATCCAAGTTTCAAGTTTATTATTCACTGTTGCAAATATTCAGTTTCAAATTCTATTGTCCAAGCTTTTAGTAGCTTATTTTTAAGATCAAACATGTTTATTAAAGCTTCTTATAGCTTTTGATAAGCTTTCAATTAATTTTCAAGCAACTTTGTCACATGGTCAACAAAAGTCAAACTGGAGCTAAAATTGGGAATGGTGATGATATTGGGTTAATGCAGAATTGATTTGGGTTGGAATTGGCTTAGAATAATAGTATATGGTTCTGGTTTAAGCTGCAATTTAAGCTGGGTCCTTGTGAGTATTATTCTCATTTCCATTTTTAATTCAGTATTGCATTTTATGCTTATATTTGAATCTGTGAGTAGTTCAAACCTGTTTATTTAGTTATAATTAGGGTGGCTAGATTTAGTTTAAGTGGTAGAATGAACCAGTTCAGTGGTTATTTCATTTTAATTGCAAATTAGTGATTTTAAGTAGTGTTTGGTTTAAACAGCAAATCTGTGTTTAAGGTTTGTTTAGAGGTTGTGACTTGTTGTTTTAGGCTTATTGAGCTTATTGGTACTCATTTTAGTCATAAAGTTGTGTCTGCACACTCAAAAGTCAAAATCATCCTTAAATTGTCTTAATAGCTTAACTGTTGTGATTTTGTCAAATCAAAAGCTTGATTTGTGCTTAGACATCATAGACATAGGTTGCATTAGCTTTATTTTGTCATATTACATCATAATCAGCTCATGGTTTAAGATCAAAACTCAATTTGGTCAACTTTTCAAATCTGTCAAAAAAGTCAAAAACTGAAAAGTCATTTTGAGCCCAACTGGGGTGAATTTTCATGAGCTCATTTCTAGGCCAAATCAAATGAAATTGTAGGTTTAAAAAAGTTCAGTTGGTCTATTTTCTTATCACCATTTTTGTAGATTTTTGTCAAATTTTTATAAGCTCTAAAAAGGCTTGTCAATTGGGTCCTATTTCCCCTGTGCACAAACTCAGTATTAACTGAGTGTGCACAGGTTTTGTGCAAGGCTTGCACAGAGCTCATAAGAGCTTGTCCAAGTCTGAATTTTGGTTTACAAGTTCCCAGCCAAGTCTTCTTTAAGTTCCAATATTTGGTTTTTGATTTCTAGCTTATTGGGTGGCTTATTCTTAGGCTGCAAAGTAGTAGGCTAAACTGTTTTTAGCACTAAACTCAAAACAATCAAATCTGTTAAGCTTGCAATTCAGAGGTTAAGGCTTATTGTTTTTAGTTCATTTTGAGTAAGTTTAGCATAGTACAGCTTCTGTATCAGTTTGGTGCTCATTTGTAGCTTGTGGCTTATTCCAAGTGCTTATTCTTAAGCACTTATCTTTGCAATTGCATTTTCTTACACACAACCCCCTGTTTTTATATTTTTACTAGATTCATAATATTATTTTAGACTTATCTTGAATTTTTCAGATTTTTCTAGGACAGTTTGGTATTTTTCTTGATTTAAATAAGTTTTTAGGCCTTTTTAATTAGCATTTAATACAATTAATTAAGAAAAGTTTCAAAAAAATAAGTTTTCATTTTTTTTAGGTTAAGATAAATATAAAAAGTCAAAAAAATATTTTTCCAGATTTTTCTTAGTTAAATTTGTATTTTAAGCAATTTAAGTAGTTTTAAATAGTTTTTAATTCATAGAAAATAGAAAATTAATCAGAAAAATATAAAAATAGTTTTGAAAATTCTCTTTAGTTATTTTAGATTTTTCCAAGTCATAATTTCATTTTTCTAGCTTTATTTCATATTTTCTTGTATTTTAGGCTATTATTAAATAAGTAAAAATAGTTTTTAATTAATAATAATTAGATAAATAGTTTTAAAAATAATTTTCTTTTTCTATAAATTTTCTTTTAACTTTAGAATTGTAAAAATGTCATTTTCATATTTTTAGGATTAATATTGCTTCAGTTTCACATTTTCTTTTGTACGTTACGTAGTTTTTAATTTAAGTTTTATAAAAGAAAAATCAAAAACATCATTTTGCAAATAGTGATAGCGTTTATTTAATATAGTTTATCTTTTTAATTTTCTTTCATTTGCATTTAAGCCCCTGTAGTTTATGAACTTTTTCTGTAGTTATAATCATTCAAAACTCTTTTCCGTTCAAATCTTCTCAATCACTATTCGTTTGGTGATTCATCGCATAGCTCGCGGGGACATAACGACCCGGGGAAACACTATACTCTCCTGATCTTCATTGCATTTGTTTCCGGACTGTTTTAAGTTTCTTACGGTTAGCCATTCACAAGTGGCCAGCTTGTGTGAGAAAACTTGACCGTTCGGGAGCGAATCAAATTTTTGGCGCCGCTGCCGGGGAGCTGTGCTGATTATCCTACGTTTAGCAGATTAGTGATTTGGATATTCACTCCTTGTTCATACCATCTATATGTATTTATATTTTCTTATAAAATCCAAAAACATCTTAAAAATAAAAAACCCAAAAAGATTTTCTTTCTTATTTTTACAAAATGTTTATCCAAAAATCCAAAAATATTCCTCTTTACCCTCTTACCCTTTTTGATTCTTTATCCCTTTACCCTCTATCCATTTGATTCTAACTTCTTCTCATGGAATCTCTCGACTACGACGAATTCTGGGACGAATTTGAAAAACGTCATACTTTATCACAAATGTCAAGAATTCGTGTTGTTCGTGATGATCCCTTAATTCTGCGTAGGGAAATGGAACGAGAAACCGGGGTGACAAAGGACCAGGTACTTCCCTCTGATGATGGAGGTGCTAAATACGTCCAACCTACGGTTATCCAAAGATCTAACCCCTCGATTGCTCCTAAGCCGTCTAAAATTGATCCTAAACTTTCACGATTTACGGTTAAAAGCAAACATGCAGAATTTAGACCGGTGACTAGCAAGAATGACTTGCCTAATCTTCACGTTTCTCAAGAACCAGAACCGGAGACCATAACGGAAGTGGTGGAAATTGCTAGCTCTCAGAGCACACCACTTGTCCCACCTCCGGATTTTTCAAAATGTTCTTCGAGACTTGATAGTCATTCGGATCACCATGTTGGTTTTGTGATTCTTTGAATAAACTGATTCCTTCTCATTACTCTCAAATGAAATCGTTTATTCCTTGTGTCGGTTGTGGTGAGCCTCTTTTTGGTTCACCCTGTCGTTGGTGTACGTGTGTACAATGTGGTAATGATATTCATAACGGGAGTTGTTTGTTTTGTGGTTCGAGGAATTCATTTGATTATGATCCTAATCCGAACTCATTTAACGACCCCTCAAACTTTTCCAATTACCCACCACAGCCCGACTTATCTTCATATAATCAACATAACTGCTGTGAATTTTGTGGAGGTCCTCACCAAGGATTTGAGTGTCAACCCGGAAACACGTTTGTCTATGAACAGTTTTCCGGTGATGCTCAGAACTTTGGTTATGACCAATATCCATATAATTCACCAGTCCTGACTCAACAGTTTTACTGTTGTGAGTACTGTGGAGGTCCCCACTTCAGCTCTGATTGTCAAAGAGGGAATCCATTTCCTTGTAACAATCATGACTCTCACAGGTTTGAAAATTTCCAACCTCCACAGCACCATACGGTTCAAACTCCACCTGAGCCGTTGTCTCAAGAAATTTCCCAAAATTTTGAAACCGCAATGAAAACACTTGATGGTATGATTAGTAACTTTAAGAATCAAGTGAGTGGTGAAAAGACCATGAGAGAATTGCTAGCCGAAGAACGAGAGGACCGCAAATCTAGGGAAGAATTATTAGTCCTAGAGCAAGCAGCTCTAAGGCGTTCCCAATTTCTTAAGGCAACTCTATATGATGATGACGAGGAGAGTTTTTATCCTTTTAATATTATTTCTCAACTCCCTCAGTCAGTTGATATCCCAGCAGTTGAGATTCCATCTCAAACAACTGCTATCACACCCGAAGCTCCCACTCACTCTCTGAACATGGGGGACGAGCATCTTGACACTGTTCCTGAAAAGGAATCGGACGAATTCATAAAGTCTAGTGTTGAGAACCTTGTCCCAATCCCGAGAGAGTCACAGGGAACTTCTGATCATATGTGTGATTCTCTTTCCCCTCTTGAGTGTTCAAAAGATCATTTTGAAACTTTCTCCAATTGTAGCGAAGATTGTGCTTCTTATGGAAACATCGAGTATGTTGAGGCATCACTTCCACAATTTGATGCTGATCATCTTCTTGAGGAGTTCACCGATGAACTCACTCACATCAATCCACTTTCATCAGAAAGTAACGATGTTCTCTTTGATTTCGAAGCTGATCTGAGAGAGACTGAAAGTCTCCTTGATAATGATCGTTCACTCACTTCTCACCCTAACAGTCCAATAGAGAATGTTGATCACTTTGTTCCCGAAACATTCAAAGCTACTTTCACCAATCCTCTATTTGAATTCGACTCTGAATTCACTTTAATTTCTGAGAATCCACTCTTTGATACTCAGACCGAGGATAGTGATGAGCCCACAATGGAACAAGAGTTCACAATTTCACTTCATGTGAATGATTCTTTTCATGAAGAGTTCTCCGGTGAACTCTCTCATGACATATCTCCTCCGGAACATGATCATTTCTATTTTGATCTTGAGGATGATATTGGCTCGGAGGAAGGTGTACTCTATCATACGAGTTTGCTTATTGATAATACTACCCTCACCCTTCCTCCCGATATGTCTACATTTGAGGATGAAGAATGGATCCTGATTGTTATCAAAATCTTTCTTCCTTTCCTCAAATATCTTGTGATTTCTCTTCATCTTCACTCCTTCGGGAATGAAGACACTATCTTTGACCCCGGCATTTTCATTTATCATTTTTGAGCCGGTTCTATATATATCTCATCGGTGTGGAACTTTCACGTGCTTCAAATGTTTGTCCAAACATCTTGAATGAAAGTCCGATGAAGATTGTCTCTTCCACTTACTTCCCCATGAACAAATTAATTCGGGGTCGAGTCAAGCTAGCGACTCGGTAATCAAAAACAGTAGCTAAACATGGGTTTTCACCCATGTGTTCCACCCTAGTGTGGGGGAGTTGCCCCACATGTTGTATATAAGTTTTCTAAAAAAAAAAAAAAAAAAAAAAATCTCTTTCAAATAAAGGCCGTAGTATTTCCCAATTAAAAGGTTAACTTGGGTCTATGCTTAATTTTTTAACTCAATTAAAAAAAAATCAAGTCTTGCACAGATTCGTTAACGGGATTGGCACCTCAAATCACGCCAGAGGCAACGCCATTTTACAGTGATTATGACAATCTGATAAATAAATCATGTATCTGGGCAACGGCTTAGTTAAAACACATTTATAATGGTCCGATGTGACAATATTTTATGTTTTATGGTGTCACTTATATTTATCTTTTACCATTGGCAACCAGTTGATTCCATGTTTCCATGTTTTGTACATTGTTGAACAACCTATTTTTAAGGCATACTAGCTACAAGCTGCTTAATTTTGAATTTTTTTTTCATCCTTTTTCGTTCAATTGGACTTAAGTGTATGAATTACATGAGATTAGTTGTTGAAGCCATATGAATTATATTTTAGCACAATGACATGAAGAATGTGTAAAGAACTTTATCTAAAAATGGGTATCCGTTCGCATCCATCTTTGTTGTTGGAGCACCAGGTGACATTACATGTTAAAACTTACGTTTTGGTGACGTGTCATGTCACATCAGCTTTAACACAACATAACTCACACAGGAAAATGACAAAAAAATGCATTGAACTTGACACCTATTGTGATTGTGTGTAGCCAACTATTTTTTTTTCATTGTAACACAAAACTTTTGAATTTTTGTCATTGTATGTACGATTTCCAACGTGTCACAACACGTGGACTGCCAACTCATCGGGGAGTTACACGTGGACTACCAACTCATTTACCCACTATTACTTTCTAGGGATACTAACAAAAAAATGTATCGAACTTGACCACTTTTGTCATTGTAACACAAACCTTTTGAATTTTTGTTAATGTATGTATCCAGTCAATCTAAACATGGCATCCTTAGTCCTTTATACTAACGGCCGTTAGCACATAACTTAAAAAAAATTTCTTACTTTTTCATCCCTTTGTATATGTTTTCGTTCGTTTTCTTACGTTTCCATCCATTTTTATACATTTTTAGTTCATTTTCTTATGTTTTTATACGTTTTCGTCCGTTTTTATACGTTTTCGCCAATTTTTTTTACGTTTTTGTACGTTTTCATCCGTTTTTATATGCTTTCATCCATTTTTGTACGCTTTCATCCGTTTTTATAGCTACACACGTCCGTTTATTTTATTAATGCAACGTTAGTCCGTTATAGGTATTCGTCCATTTTTACACGTTTTCGTCCGATTTTACACGTTTTAGTCTGATTTTACACGTTTTCGTCCGTTTTGACACGTTTTCATTTGATTTTACATGTTTTCGTCTGTTTTACATGTTTTGGTTTAATTTTACACGGATGAAAGCATATAAAAACGGATGAAAACGTAAGAAAATGGACGAAAATATATAAAAACGGATGAAAACGTAAGAAAACAAATGAAAACGTATAAAAAGGGATGAAAACGTAAGAAGACGAAATTTTAAGTTATGTGCTAACGGCCGTTAGTATAAAGGACTAACGATGCTAAGTTTAGATTGACTGGATACATACATTAACAAAAATTCAAAAGTTTTGTGTTACAATGACAAAAGTGGTCAAGTTCGATACATTTTTTTGTTATTATCCCTAAAAAGTAATAGTGGGTAATTGAGTTGCCAGTCCACGTGTAACACCCCGATGAGTTGGCAGTCCACGTGTTGTGACACGTTGGAAATCGTACATACAATGACAAAAATTCAAAAGTTTTGTGTTATAATGAAAAAAAAAATAGTTGACTACACACAATCACAATAGGTGTCAAGTTTGATGCATTTTTTTGTCATTTTCCCAACTCACACAACCAAAATCACCCTCTCTCATAACATGCCATAACTAATATTGGTGTTAAATTTCTAAACATCAATGATTAAATATTAAACACAAATACAAACAAAAATACAGATAAAAATACATAAAAGAAAACCAAACCCATGTTATAAAGTTGTTAAATATTATTTTCAAAGGCAAAACACTAAATTTTTTATTAAAAAGAACAAACAAACACATCGTCGTCCACAGACACCTGTACACACACTAAAACACACACGTTACACAATAAACATGCACCCAAACACACACTACGCAAACACAACTTAAACTAGGGGTGAGCAGAAACCGCACCGCAATCCGCAAACCGCAAAAAAACCGCAAAATCCGTACCGCAAAAACCGATCCACAACAAAAACCGACGGTGCGGTTCTTGAAAATAGAAAAACCGCATTTTGTGGTGCGGGTTGGATTTTCACCGTAAAACCGCACCAAAATAACCGCACCGCACCACTATATTATATTCAATTATTTTTTTTATTTTTTAGAATATCACACTAAAATTTATAATTTTTTATGACTTTTGTTTATACTTTTATAATAAATTATTTCAAACACATTTTAATGGTAAATTATTATTTGAGTTTTTAGTTAGTATAACTTTATTTTTCTTTCAATTTATCATCGAAGTTTATAAAAATCTTCATCTTATTTGTCTTTTACTATTATATTGATTTATAATTTCATACTAATACACAACATTTTGTATATATGTTTTACCACATCATGCAACATTATAATATATTTATTCTATAATAAATATATACCAAAAATTATAATTATAAAAAAAAAAAGATAAAGAAACAATTTGACCCAAAATACCGCAAAAACCCGCAAAACCAAACTGCAAAACCGCAAAAACCGAAACCGCAAAACCGCGCGGATGTAGATTATCTTTTTTTAAAAACCGCAATTGCGGATGCGGGTTGGTTTTTACCAAAAACCGCACCAACCCGCACCACGCTCACCCCTAACTTAAACCCATATATTGGAATTAAAAGAAAAGGAAAAACATGTGTGGCTTCGAGCTTGACGTCGAACTGACGGGATGTCGTGGCGCCTTCATAACACCTGCCACCTTAGCATGGCGCCGGCTATGCGTTACGGCACCCAATGCTCATAGTTAAAGATTTTGAATTAATTGTTTTTAATAAATAAAAATACATAATTAAAAAAATTAGAAAAAATCTCGCGCATGCGCTGACATTATAACTAGTATCGTAGTTTAACTTCCATTTATGTAGCAATATTGACTAGTTTGTATGACCTTTACCCCAGGCTTCTAAAGTAAATAACAAAAAGAAACAAGAATATGTTATCTTAGAATACTCCCTTGTCCTGGTTCTATTATCTGTTTTCGAATAAATCGATTAAAAAAAAAAAAAAAACAAAAAAAAAAAAAAAAAAAAAAAACAAAACAAAACTATCACAAATTTGTGATTGTTTTTTAAAATCCACATTATGCAAGAATACCTTAAAAAGATCATCATCCAAATGTAACTTCATTTATTCATTTCAGATATTGATAGTAACTTTAAATACACAATTTTCATATACTTCTAGGGTTCCAATCATATTGTTTACCCCAAACCTCCTTAGTAAAATCATAAATGTAAAATCCATCATTCATGGCTGCCCAATAACATGGATTATTATCCCCATTATCTATGTCACATACATGCATCATAGCTTTGTTAAAAACATCGAAGACTCGCTCTTTTGTCTCCCAATACCAATGACAAAAGTATAAAGTACTATGAAATATATTTTCGCAAAAGTGAAAGTGATATTCACTGTTATATGATAGCCACTTATCGCCGAAATCATGATCTTTCGACTTGCAACGAACCTTGATATGATGTTACTATCCGGGATCAAGTTTTGAACTTGAACGATGTACCCCAGTGTATAGTTACAAGAAAATGTTGTACAAGAAACATAAAATGTTATGAGTATGAATAAGAAGTTCTTCATTTTCATTGTCTTAGATATGAGAATCCACTATCTAAGAAAAGAATAGGAAATTATGAAACACAGAATTCTTTATAAGAATGAATTAGAGGATTTGATTCAATGGCATGCACTAGAAGTTAGTCGAGTTACGCGAATATATATCATGTAATGATAAGATAATATCATTATTTTTTGTAGTATGCAGAGTAAAAGGATTAATGTAATATGATCTCATGTAAATTAATAAAAGGGGTAATTCCCAAAAGAGGACAAAAAGGTGGATAGTGATCACTTTGAGGTACAAAAATAAAGTCTCTTCTCAATTTGGTCATGTGCGAATGTGTGACTCCATCACATGTGCGACACTTGTCCATTTATTTATTATTAAAGTACAGTGGTAGGTGGAATTGTTTCCCTAATATTCCTTTTTGTCTTATGAATACTAATGTAAAAGGTCAAAAATACCCTTTTTTTTATATGTATTTTTCCAACCTACCTTATCCTTTCACTTCCATATTTATAACCACCCATTCACTAAACTTGTAAATACCTTAATCTGTCATTAAATAAACAACAAAGTTTAATTTTTTCAAAACTGTCATTTTCAGATCTCGTTGACTTGGAGTCAACTAGTGATATCTAATACCAAGTATCATATACATTAATCTTCTCGTGAGGCCAAGCGTATTAATATCTTCTCCTGTATCATTTTAAGTCTCCACTCAAACTCTTGACCATTCTTCCAATCGACACATACACGTTTCCCGCCTCCGAAAGCCATTGTTCTTTGCAAGTCGATTGGTTCATTGTCAGCAAGAAATCTCTCTGGGTTCCACTCTTCAGGAATTTTGGTGGGTGACTTTCGTTTCTTTTTTTTTTTTTTTTTTTTTAGATCTTAGATCTGTGATGTGTTTGTGATGGTGAGTAGATCGGTTTTTGATTTTTTTGTTATTGGACCGAAAGATTTAGTTTATGATTTTTTTGAAGTTGTGGCTTTTGTTCTTGATGTTCTTGGCCGGATCTGCAGTGGTGGTGGTGGTGATCATGGCCGGATCTGTGGTGGTGGTGTTGATCATGGTCGGATCTGTGGTGGTGATGTTCTTGGCCGGAGTTGTGGGTTTTGAAGTTGAGGTGATATTCTTGGCCGGAGTTGTGGGTTTTGAAGGTGATGGTGGTGTTGATCATGGTCGGATCTGTGGTGGTGATGTTCTTGGCCGGAGTTGTGGGTTTTGAAGTTGTGGTGGTGTTGATGGAAAAAAGAGAGAAAGTCCTGGAAAAAAAAGTGAGAGAGGAGAGATATTGAGGAGTTATTTTATATAAATTAAGGGGTATTATGGTCTTTTAATATCTTTAATAATAAGACAAAATGAGAATATATGGGAAAACACCCAACTACAACTGTACTTTAATAATAAATAAATGGACAGGTGTCGCACATGTGATGGAGTCGCACATTCGCACATGACCAAATTGGGAAGAGACTTTATTTTTATACCTCAAAGTGATCACTATACAACTTTTTGTACTCTTTTGGGAATTACCCCTTAATAAAATTTGATTATGTGCATGCAGATGATAAAGTATCATTTTCCTTTTTTGATATAATAACAATTTCAGAACCTTTTTACATTTAGTAAATGTGTGGTAAGCTGGATTTTTAAAGATTACTATCTTTAGAAAGTCTTAAATATTTTATAAAGAGCAAGGATAAAAGATAATGACATCTTAACAACCACACTATATCAATCAGAGTTTGAAAGAATTGTTTAATACAGTAACAACTTATGAACAAAATCTCAACATTGAAAGAATATATGTTCATAAACGAATTATGGAAAGAAAATAAACACACATTCAGCCTTTCTTTGTAGTGGTGTATCGGTTAGTTTATACAGAAGCACGAGCAGGAGCCGAGGCAGGTGGCGCTTGATCTTTGCGAATATGTTTTATAACCTTGCCAATCACGTAACTCATAACCAGAACAACTTTTTCACAACACCATGTGAACTTGGTCTTTAGCTCATCAGAACATTTGTAACCAGTTGCAATAATGCATACTATGACAAACCCCCACCAACCGAACCAGTCTGGTTGGATTTTAGAAAGAGCTACATACATAGTCAGTAACCGTGTAAAGTTGTAAGCCATTTTATAGATGAAAACTTTCCATGTAGCCTGACGTTTGTAATATCTTTGAGACATCGCCCATGATGCCACAGCTAAGTTCGCGAGGAAAGTTACAGCTAAAATTACGGTGCGTATATCGTCTAAGTATACATTCACCGGATTAGTTATCGCCAGAAAAATCGTTGTAGCGGCTAAGTGCACTCCATACTGTTTCGTGGTCAATAACCTAAATTGATAAAAATGATATTTAAAGTGGCTTTGGTATATAACTGTATTTAAGAATAAAAATAATACCTAAAAAAGTTTTGCTAACTATAGCGTTTACCATTCAGTAATCATATTTATGTGGCTCAATCAAACTCAAAGCTTTAAGAAAAATGTGAGTACATGTTTTCTTTTCTTTTACAATTAGGTGTAAGTTTATTTGCACTTACACCAAAAAATGTGAGTACATTTTTTATTTTATTTTTGGAAGTATAAATTTATTTGCTCCAAGTAGGTGTAAATTTTTTTACAGTAACACCAAAAAAAAATGTGACAAAATAAAAAAATAAAATTAAAAAAAATAAAAAAAATAAATAATAACTTGTTTATAATACCTAAGAAAACTTTATTTGCTCAAGTAGGTGTAAATTTATTTAAAGTAACACAAAACAATGTGACTGTGAGTACATGTTTTTTTCTTTTTTATTTTTTCTTTTGTGACACTATTTTTTTTCTTTCTTTTGTGACACATTTTGTTTATACAAAATGTAAATAAATCTTTAAAATGCAAGTTTTTTTGCTCGCACTTTTTATAGCAGAGACTCAATTTTATGCGTATGGGTAAAGATTAGTAGAAAAAACTGTAGAAGGAAAAAGGATTTATTAATCTTACTTTCGCCGTTTACAACTTGGACCGACTTCTACAGCTTCAACTTGTCTCTTTGTTTTTCTTTTTGAGCTCCTGATCTGTTTAGGATTGAAGAGAGTGTTATTGGACCTGTCAGGCTAGATGTATATGAACTAGGTGCAGAACAAGTTATATATCTGGACTAGAGAAATGACTTTTTACACATGTCACATAGTCTTTATTAGCACATGTCAATTAGCATTTAGCACACCCTGGATAATTCACCATGCATGGACTCTATTCTCGAATTCAAAACTACCATAAAAGAATCCCATAATCTAGATTATTTTACGTATTTTCTTAGTAACTTAATGCGTATTTTTGGATAATTAAGTAATACAAATATCTTGTTTTTGCAAGTTTAATGATATTTATATATTTTTTATAAGTCCAGCAACATCAAAATGTTATATGGGTTAATATACAAAAAAGTTACTAAACTTTCAAAAAAATTTGTCCTAAGTTACTAATGTTTCTCTTCTGTCATCTAGGTTACTATACTTCACGGGTTTTTCACATATGTTACTAAACCTTTTTATATGTGACACCCTAGTCACTGCATGGAAAGGCAACCGGTTGTGGTACATAATGTTTCATTCCTGTCATCTAAGGTACTAAACTTTGCGAAAAATTTTTCCTAAGTCACTAACGTTTCATTTCTGTCATCTAAGGTACTCAACTACACGAGTTGTGGCACATATGTTACTAAAACTTTACGTTTTCATCCGTTTTTTTTACGTTTGAATCTTTTTTATACGTTTTCGTCCGTTATTATCCGTTTTTATACGTTTTATACAACTTTTATAAGTTTTTATTCGTTTTCATCCGTTTTATACATTTTCATACGTTTTTATCCGTTTTTATACGTTTTAGTCCGTTTTTGTCCCATTTTTTACGTCCGTTTTTATACGTTTTTATGTTTTCATCCGTTCATATACGTTTTTATATGGTTTTGTACATTTTTTATACGTTTTTGTTCGTTTTCATCCGTTTTTATACGTTTTCGTCGGTGTTTTTACGTTTTCGTCCATTTTTCTTATGTTTTTGCCCTAAACTCTATGTTTCATTCGTTTTCGTCCCTTTTTTATGTTTGAAAGCATAAGAAAATTGGCGAAAACGTAAGAAAATTGGACGAAAACATAAGAAAAATGGACGAAAACATATAAAAACGGATGAAAATGTATAAAACGGATGAAAACGAATAAAAACGTATAAGAACGGACAAAAACGTATAATAAAGGACGAAAACGTATAAAAAAGATTGAAACGTAAAAAAACGGATGAAAACGTAAAGTTTTAGTAACATATGTGCCACAACTCGTGTAGTTGAGTACCTTAGATGACAAGAATGAAACATTAGTGACTTAGGACAAATTTTTCGCAAAGTTTAGTAACTTAGATAACATGTGCCACAACTTGGTGTGTATACACGTCAGCATTTTTACCGGCAACAATAGGTTGTGTGAAGTATAGTAACCTAGATAACCGGTTACGTGAAGTATAATAACCTAGATGACAGAAGAGAAACATTAGTGACTTAGGACAAATTTTTTTGAAAGTTTAGTAACTTTTTTGTATATTAACCCAATGTTATATATCACAAATTCAGCAGCTCAAATTAACAAAATGAAAGTCTTTACTCCAGTTTGGACGCATTTTTTTGAAATCTTTGATAGATATTTGTATATTAACCCTAAATAGAAACCTTATAACAACGTAAAGTACATTTAGTCACAAGTATTGAAAAAACCTCATTTTGTATTGTTTGAATTGAGCATCATTATCACAGACCATAAAAAAATATAAGAAAAAAAATCAAACAATCAATAAAATAAAAGATTAAAAAGTGAACTAAGGATCAATATATATAAAATCTTAACCTGGGTGGGATTAGTAACAACGCCCTCAGAAGAACTTATATGAACAATATGATCACTATCAGCACCAGCAGAAACATCATGGACGACTTCAGACGAAGCAGCCTCAGCAGAAACATCATGAACAACTTCAGACGAAGCAGCCTCAGCAGTAACATCATGAACAACTTCAGACGAAGCAGCCTCAGCAGTAACGTCATGAACAACTTCAGAAGCAGCAGTCTCAGTCTGAAACCTACGGTCTCCTTGTCCCATCACGACAGCTTTTTGGGTGTTAGGTTCCATTGTTTTTGTGATTTTTTAAGGATGGTGTTTTGTTTTTGAAAGACGTGTTTTACTTTTTTGTTCAAAGTATTTTTTAAGGGGGTTTTATAGAATTGGGGGGGGGGGACCTTGAGCGGATCCAACATTAGCTCCAAGACAACAACAACAACATTAGCTCCAAGACGAATCAGGAAAAACTTTATTCCAGGAAAAACCTTGAGCGGATCCAACATTACCTCATGATAGTCAATATGGTGGGACCTCACCCTACCCTGTTTATCTCCCTTCCTCGAAGTTTCCGCTTTGAACACCTTAAAAGTATAGGTAGCATCAAGGTTGTTAAGATCGGGATCCTACCCAGGATCGTTTTCGTCTTTGCAAGATCGTGATCGTAAGATCGGATCGGGATCTTAAGATCCTACTCTAATGTTATTTCTTAATAGTTTATGTAATTTTATACAAATCTACAAATTCTAATACATTATAACCACAAAATACTCTGAATGTTTCATATAAATGTTGTCCTAAATTATAATTATAAAATGTTTAAAAAGATTAACATGTTGTTTTTTGAATTCTACAAACAAGCAACTCATAAATTTGTAGTTTTTTAGTTTGTAATCCGAGAAAAGTAAGATCGGATCGGATTAGATCGTGAGATCGTATGGTCAAAATCGGGATCCTATAAGATCTTAAGCTTGCAAAGATCCTATGTAGGATCCGGATCGTTTTTGCTTTGCAGTATCGTAAAATCGTAAGATCCTAAGATCAGGATCGGGATCCCGACAACTATGGGTAGCATCTTCAAATGTAACACCCAAATTTTCAATATTGATTGTTTTATTCTAAAAGCTTCCCATTTGACTTTTGTTACTCTTCTCCTACAAAATTAGTTTTAAAGCAATAAAGACAGTCTATGTTCTACTATGGGGGACTAAAGTTGTCAATAGTGAAACTCAAAATTATACTCCCTTCGTTTTAAAATTATTATCAGAAGACAAAAATTACAAAGTTTAATAAAAGCGAGACCACTACAATATTTAACCACTCAAATAAAATATTCTTTCACTAAATTCTCCTTTTATTACTAAAAGTGAAAAATAGACAATTTTTTTGAGACAACCCAAAAAGAAAATATGGTTGAATGATTGGATCACTCTTAAACAAAGGTTACGAGTGCACTATTATAACACTACAACACTTTGTATCCTCTTGATACGATGCGTTCTTGTCTTGCACTAGTAGAGAAATGAATGTGATCACTTGGTTGAATGACTGGATCACGCTTAAACAAAGATAAAGTAACTAAATGGTCAAA
Source organism: Chrysanthemum seticuspe (assembly GCA_019973895.1). Lineage (NCBI taxonomy): Eukaryota > Viridiplantae > Streptophyta > Magnoliopsida > Asterales > Asteraceae > Chrysanthemum > Chrysanthemum seticuspe. Next base: position 321,623,477 of record BPTQ01000001.1, on the reverse strand, counting down.
GAATTGAAAATGTGAATATAGGATTTAACTCACGAAGTGTGAAAAAGGATGAGAAAAAACTGTAAAGTGGTCTAGTATTTATAGACAAAGAAAAACTAGCCATTACAGGGTGACGACACCACTAAAGTTTGGACAACAAGACTAAATTTAACGGTGTCGTCGGTCCTATTTTTTTAATTCAAAAATAATTTGTAAAATGTATTTTTGAAAATAGTGCTCTGTCACATTAAAAATGTGAAGTTTAGAACACAAAATTAATCTTTTGATCATTTGTCAAATTGTGAATTTGTTTGTTCTTACTTAAAGTGATTTACGTCGAAACGGAATATTACGACTAAAAACTTGTTTACGTTAATTTGAACGTAAAGCGTTTTTACATTTTGTTATTATCAAAATGTAGAGGTGCTGAAAAATATAAATAAAGTTTTTAGACATTATTTGTATTAACAGAAGGTCGTAAAACTGGTATAACATATTTATCGATTTATTAATTATTTTTAACTCACTTAAATATGATGGAAATGTGTTTATGAATAATTTTGTGTAGTATGAAAGTTTAGAAAGATATTGAAGTAATTAGGAAATTTCCAAACATATTAGTGTAATTTTTATATTTTGCAAGGATATAAATATCATTTTAACATGGTTCAACAGCTTTAATATTGCTGGGGTGTGTGTGTTGTAGTTTTATATGTATTATTACGCGAAACATAATTGTGTTCGTTAGTAGATATACACACACATAATCCGGATCAATTTATTACTACCTCCGTCTTATATTAAATGTTCAGTTTGAATTTTTTAAGTCTTTCTTTCTTAACTTTGACATTAAATATTTTTTGTTGTGTTATATAATATTTGACGCAAAATATATGAATAGATTGAGTTTTAAATATATTTTCACTACATATTATTTTTATCTAATACGATATAATACAAGCACAAATATTTAAGATTAAAGTTGTAAAAGAAAGATTTGAAAAGTCAAACCTAAACATTTAATATGAGACGGGAGGAGTATATATAATTGAAACTTTCAAAAAATTGGACGTCTTTGGCCTTTGTAGTTTTAAAAAAATATGATAAGTTTTAAAGTTATTTGGTTGGTTAAGAGTGATTTTTTTTTTTTTTTTTTTTTTTTTTTTTTTTTTTTTTTTTAACTATATATATGTATATTAAACTTCAACATTTTTTATAAAATCGCACCTATGTCAAAAGCATATCAATATTGGGCTCGTTTTGTTCGTTATCGAGAGATCTTTTTGGCGGTATTTTTTTATTCAAAAAATCGCGAGGTATCTATTAGCTACACGATAAATAAAAATTGTTGTAAAAAAAAGTCGTAAATAATAAAAGGGAAAATTCTAAGAATGCACTTTTCGCTCAAGGTGTCATCACTTTTTAAGAAAAAAGTTTTGGTATTTCCAAAATAGACTTTGAGACTTGCGACTTTTATACTTTTCATATAAGCTTGACAAGTGTCCTTCGAAGTTTGTGTACCCAATCATTTTTTCTGACTTTTACAGCTATGATTTTCCAGCGACCGAATCTAAGCGACCGTTTTTAGAATCTAGCGAAATTTGGTTTTGTCCTTTAGTTAAAAAAAGTCAAAGATACAAAAACATTTTTTTATACATTTAGTTCTTTCCCGAGGTTGAGCGACTTAAGCGTAAAAACATAAGCGAATATTTTCTTTACATTAACAGTACCTAAAGTACTGTTTCAAAAGTACTTTTACAACTTTTTTTTTTAAATTTTTACCCTGTTTTCAAATTTTTAACCCAAATACAAACACACACAACCAACACTACTACCAGAAAAAACACAATTGAAAATTGTGAAATCCTAAATCAATCCCTAATTATTCAGTAAATTAAACTCGAAAATGGCTGACATTCCCAAATATTTTGATGCTAAGGTAACTGTTCGTTCCAAGGTACACTTGTTTTCGGAAATTAAGTCTAAATTGTCAAGGAATCCAGATCGAATGAGGCTGTTCAGAGCAACTGTTTTTGGGCCATGGTTAGATATTCCTGACCTAGGTAAAGGCAATCATATTGTTAATTTCGTTTTACAACACCAGGTAATTATCGACAAACTTCTTGATTCTTGTCCCCCCATTTTATACAAAATTGGGAACAATGTATTGAAATTCGGTCGGGAACAGTTTCTATTGATGACTGGATTTCGTTTTGGTCGTTTGCCTCCCCATGTACAAATTGATCGAAGTCCTTTTGCTTTGCGTGTCTTTCCTGAAAAACAATTAATAAGAAAGGTAACTGTAAAAGGCAATGAGCTTTTAGATTTGTTTGGGAATGACACGGAATTTTCAAAGTTATCAGCTGAGGATGCTGTAAGGGTATGTCTGTTGCTAGTCGCTGAGATCGTGTTCATAGGTCGTGGACCTTGGTACATTGTTGACAGTCATTTGTTGCAATTAGTTGAGGATTTTGGGGCATGGAATGCATATCCTTGGGGAGAGTTCTTGTGGACCCGTTTTTACAAAAATTTAGCCAATTTGGTACCCCGGCATTACAATGCTCACTGCAAAGAGAAATTGCAAGAAAACCCTTCTACAATTGCAACATATAATATTTCTGGGTTTTTCTTGGCTTTTAAGGTTAGATGTGTATACATTTATGAACATATCAGTTTTTGTTTACTAGCAGTTCATACAATGCATTTATAATTTTCGTTTATTTTAGATATGGATTCTTGAGAGTTATCCCACTAGCAGTTCATGGTGGAACAAAGACCCGTCAAAGATACCACGTTGTTTTTGTTGGTCAAAGGGTAAAACATTTGCCAAACGCCATTATGCCCAACTTTTTGGTCCTGTAAGCATTTCCATTTGTTTGTATTTGTCAAATAAGTTAGGACTTCGTTATATTTGTTTTTAACTTTATAATTGTTTGTTTACTAGGGTTCTAATCCAGTCTTGGATCTTCTTCCAACAAATGCGGAAATGTTACAACCATTTTTTGCAGCAAGTAATGCATATTTGAGCCAGTTGGCTAGTCTACCTGCTGATGATCCCACTAATGAGGTAAGTTGGCCTGTTTGTGCAAACCATGGTTGTATTCACGTTGACAATTGACCATTGCACATTCTGTTTCGATCTTGCTTTGTAGGTGCACAAGGGGGTGGTGATAACTGATACAGATGTGGCGTTAGGTGATGAAGATGTGGCTATAGTCAATAATGATGTGGCAGTAACTGATAAAGGTCAAAGTTCCAATCAGCTTGACGATATTAACAATAGACTTGCCGCTGTAGAGGAAGCTCTAAAGATACAACCCCGAGCCAATAAAGATACAACCCCGACCAAGCTAGACATTAATGTGGGAGTCCTTGATGAAATTGAAAATAGACTTGCCGTTGTTGAGGAAGTTCTAAAGATATAACGTCCAAAGGTGAACATGGTAATGTATATTACAACTTATATTACAACTTCTTTTAAAAACTTGTTGGAGTTGACCTGATAATGTATACTTTGGGGGGTTGTTTTGTTAATAGCGTACATCAAACCCCTGCTAGTGGTTTTCAATCCACTGCTAGCAGGTTCCTGTTAATGTATCAGTTGGGGGGGTGTTCTGTAAATTTGATGTATCCACTGCTAGCGTCTATCAAACCCCTGCTAGTGGTTTTCAATCCACTGCTAGCAGGTTCCTGTTAATCTATCACTTGAGGGGCTGTTTTTGTAAATTTGATGTATCCACTGCTAGTGTCTATCAAACCACTGCTAGTGTCTATCAAACCACTGTGAATCCACTGCTAGCAGTTTTCTTTAGTAGTATAATTGATTGTATATTTTAAATATCAGACTTCAACTCATACGCACGGCAAATCGGATGAGGCTTGTTCTGGACAAAGTCCCATTGATAATGAAAACTGGAATGGTAGTTCTAGTTTCTTTGATCTTCGTTCTCGTGATGTGAATTCGGCTGATTATAATAAGGTTATGTTCCTTTTAGTAGTACTTTTTTATTTTATCGTTTTTTGGTTACATACCTAAATCAGTTTGGTTAACTACAGAATGGCGACAAATCTAGTTGTGTAAATGCTGAAAACCAACAAGCTGGTCTTACTTATATAGACCCTGCCGCTTTTCCATCAACTATGTCGCAGCTCGTGGAATATTGTCTTCACGACGGACCATTGCCGTTAGATGATCACATTCCAGATCATGATCCCAGTCATTTGAATTTACCTAATTTGAATGAAACGTTTTCTCAATCGGCTGTTGAAGTACGTATATATAAATTCCACCTGCACTATCTATACATGTTTGATATAGTTGGTCATCCATATAGATGTGTTATTGTTGTATAATTACAGGGGAAACAGATGCAGCTAGATGAACAGGTGGAGCTAGAAGATGATTTCTCTGTTTATTGTCTTCACGACAAACAGGTTGGGATAGATGAAGAAAAACCTGCTGAAAACAATGAAGATGGTGAAACACCGAGTGAGGTGGTGCTAAGTGGTGATGATAAACCTGGAGAGGAGGTTCAAGCACATGAAATACCGGCTCATGAAGGTTTGTTTAATGTTGATGGTAAGTCTGTAAAGGTCGTTCACGGTAAGGAAGATGCCATTGTTCATTGCACTGCTGCTGATCAACACTCTCATGATCATGAAGTACTTTTAAATGCTGATGATAAAACTATAGAGGGTGTTCAAGTTAATGAAAATGTCATTGTTAATTGCAATGCTGTTGATGAACACTCTCATGATCGTGAGGCAGTGTCACAAATGGCAGGGATGGGGGACGAAGCATACAATGTTGATGCCCACGTTAAAGAGAAAGAAACCGGGGTTGAGTTACCGGTTGCAAATCAGTTGTCAACCAAGGCGGTAATAGACAAAATTGATAATGATGCTGTGAAGGCAAGACAGAAGATGATTCATACCTCTGACGGACAAGCCAGTAAGCCTTTTCCTACAGCTTCTGAGGTACAGCTACATTATTCATTAAAGTTACCACATGTACTTCAAAAGTTTGATGTTATTTCAATGATGAATTTTTTCTGTACAGTATGTTTTCATGCGGGGTAAAAGGAAGAGAAACGCAACTAAGTTCAGACAGTCACGTTATAATGCCCTACCAAAAAAGAAAACTAAAAAGGCCAAAGTTACCAAAGAGAGTGATGAGAAAGTTACCCAAGAGAGTACTCCTGTTTTGAAAGAAGATGATGACTCAAAAAGGACAAAGCAGGTGGGCAAGTGTTTGCAGGAACCATACGTGAATCTCCCTCCTACGACTCCACAGTTGCCGAAACGACGTTCCAAAAGACTGAGAAAAGATATTAATCCACCACCTGGTGAAGATAATCAGTTGGAATCATGGGTAGAGGTATAGAAGAACTACATTTACAAACATACATCTTAAAGACATATACATTAATGTTGTTTTTAAAAAATTTCAGGATCTGTCACGTCCTGAAGGTTGCGATATCAACAAGATTACTAAACCAGCGTGTATGGATACCTTTTTAAAAAAAAAATTGAAGTCATCGCATAGCTTTCCTTGGGGTCTTGGCGACATCGTTGTTGATCGAAAATTTTGGTTGGCTTTGTTGGGTTATGGAAGAGGCAATAAAAAAGGATGGCTAGGAGATGAGGTAGCTAACAGATTTTTTTTTGAATTAGTTTACCGGTATTTTGCTTATAAAATTTTTCTGCAGCATCTGGATCTCTGGGTTGATCTAATGTGGCAGTTCAGGCCGGGCAATGCCGATTGGGCTATGGCTGGACCATTTTTCTCTTCCTCTATCCTTGAAGGGTCTATGCGTGCCTACTACGCCACTGGTCAACGCTATCCATTGCCATGGTCTAGTGTTGAGAAGGTTTGTATATAAAGACCATACTTTCTTCTATATATTTGGGTAAATATATGTACATGGTAAAAATGTGATGAATTATGACAAGAATTATTTGATCACATTTAGGTATACTTTCCTGTTAACGTACCCGAGTGCCACTGGTTTCTCGCCGAGTTGCAAATTCGTACCGGAGTTATAACAATTTATGACACACTAGGTACGCCAGAACCTGAGACGAGAGAAAAGAATTTAAAATGGAGGGTCACTTTTGAGAGAAAGCTACCACAGTATCTAAACTTGTGTAAAGTTCTTCAAGCTAAATCAATATCTGTTTCTGATTATAAGATCACATTTCGAGTTGCGGATGATGTCCCTATACAAGCCAATGCATACGGTGATTGCGGAGTTTGGGTATGTATTTTTTTGCACAGGCTGGGTAACAAATTAAGTATGAAGGTTGATGACCCTCTTCAAGTTGCTTTGGCGTATCGAGAGCATATGGTGGAGTACTTTTGGAAGTATAAGATGTCTGTTCATACAAGTGATGAATAAAGATGCATTTCATCTATTTGGGTATGGCTTGTATGTGGTTTTAGACTTTTGTTGTTCAACCAAATGTAACCGCAATCTGGATGTCTGTGAAGGGCATCAAAAGACAACTTCTTATGCATGTATGTGTAGCGCAACTTGGTATATTCCTAACACCCATGCATACCATCGAAATATACGTGTTGTGATACTGTTGATTTGCAACAAACATTTTGTGTTAATTGCTAAAACGTTTGTTTTTTACAAACATCCATTTGATTTGAAAAAACGACTACATACAATCTTATTGGTAAAAGACTATAACATACTTATTACATAACACTTATTGGTAAACAGATTACCATAACCAAACTACAGCACTGAAGAGAACAACCAAACTGAAAACCAACACAACTTTGTCATGAACTTGCACTCTTGATTGATAAAAGTCAACTCATCCAACACTTTCATGATATCATTGTTTGAAACCTCAGTAACTTCATCCGAGACTGAACTCTTTCCCGTCTTCATTAAATGTTTCTTTTCCTCATGTTCCTTGTAAAACAAATCTTTGTAATACTGACTTGGTAGTTCCGGGTCTAGGAAACCATAGAAGTTACATTTGGTCTTTTTGTCCTAAAATAAAAATTTGTTAAATTCACATATTCAACCTAACAAGTAAAATAAGTATAATGCATAATAATATTACATAAATTGGACAGGCCTTGAATCTTCTACCAGGATGAGTCCGTGTCCAAGAGGTTTGTACTTCCACCGGTAATGGTTTTGGACATTCGCAGTGTGTAGCATTGATGTAGTATTCCAATGGCTTTCGATTGGATCTGGAGGTAGAGGCAGAGGAGGGAGCCATGGTTTTATTTACCCAATGAGTAAACTTGACGCTTTTATAGTATAGTCACATCTTATTTGGCGGGAAATATACTTTGTGATTGAGCGGGTAATGAATATTGTGGAGGGAAAAGTTTAAGCGAATTTTATATTGAGCGACTTAAAGGTCCTATTTTCAGCGAAGTTTTTTTGTTTATTGTTTTGTACAATCCTAGAACAGTGAACACAAATCCCAGAACACAAAACCCAGAAAAATGACTTCGGCTAATTCCCAAAAATTCAAACTTTATTTGGATTTTGAGACATCAATTCGTGGAGTTTTACTTCCAGTTAGCATCACCTACCTACAGCTGATTACCTATCTCACTAACAAATATCAGATTAAAGATAAGATCATCAGTTTATACTACATGTCCGCTTCAACCAAAATTCATGTGAGTGACGATGATGATGTTTCTTTCTTCGTTCATGAAATATGCTGTAAGCAGCACCTGATCCAGACGCTATACATCAAACTTATCGAGAAATCTTCCGAGGTAAAGCCGCCTACTTCTTCTAAGACTCTTGATATTGATCTTAATGTTCCTTTGTTGCCTCAAGAATATGATTTTCAAACACCAAAAGTTGAAGATCATAATAACGAGGGTGCTGGGGCAAACGTTAATGTAGATGTGCATCCTAGTTGGCAGAAAACAACATTTCTAAATATCCCTGATCCACCCAGTTCAGCTGATCCCATAATTAAAAAGGTAAGTAACCATAAACACCCTGTAGTATCTAAATTAAAGGTGGGTAGTCGGTTTGATGATAAGCAAGGATGCATTTATGCAATAGGAATAAAAGCGTTGGTTGATATGTTTGAGTACAAAGTTACTAACTCATGTAAGAAAAGGTACAGTGTAGCTTGTTTTGTCGAAGGTTGCAACTGGTACATTAACGCACGAAAAAGTGTTGTTAGCCGATACTTCTATGTTACTTCCATTAACGACTCTCATACATGTTCCAGAACAAAAATTCATCCTAATCATCGAAATGCTACCCGAAAATTATTGGGTCACATACTTGTTGATAAATTGAGGAATTGCAAACGGGTATATACGGGTGCGGACATAAAAAACGATTTTAATGTTGATTGGAAAGTAGACATTTCCTACTACCGAGCTTGGGGTGGGAAAAACATTGCATTACAGTTGTTGAACGGTTGTCCTAGGGAGTCTTTTGAGCAGTTGCCGTATTATTGCTATAACTTAAAGTTGGAAAATGAGGGGACAGTAACTCACATTGAGACAGATGAGACAGATCGGTTTAAGATGGTATTCATTGGTTTCGGTGTTGCTGTAAGTTTTTCATAAATTCTATTATATTTTATTTATGATTAATACCTTCATTGTTATCGAAATTTTATTAATTAAGCAAATTTCTGATTGTTTTAAAATAGATCCGGAGCTTCTTACGTTTTATGCGACCATTGCTAATCATTGATGCCGCACATCTTAAAGGGAGATACCTTGGTACGAATCTGGTTGTTGTTGGGATGGACGGCAACAACCAGATTATACCTATTGCAACTGGTGTCTCTCAAGGTGAGACCAATGAATCATGGACATGGTTTTTGACCAAACTTAAAGAATGCATTGGCGAAGTAAAAGATTTGGCCATCATCTCTGACAGACATCCGGCAATTGCACATGCATGTAGTACCGTTTTTCCCAGCGCGTTTCATGGTTTTTGCTGTCGGCATTTAATGATGAACTGCAATTTGAAAAGTAGAAAGTGGAAGGCTATATATTGGAGGACATGCAAAGCTTACACAGAGCAGGAGTTTGATGCTTCAATTTCTGAGATTCGATCATTAAAACATGATGTGTATAAAAAACTAAAAGATGAAGCTGGATTTGATAAATGGTCGCGTGCTTACTGCCCTGCAAACAGGTACAATTATTTGACCTCAAATAGTGCTGAATCAGTAAACTCTTTAACGAAAGATGTTAGGAAGGTTCCAATAACCCAGCTAATGGAGTACTACCAAAGGCTTCTACAAAGATGGTATTTTGAACGTCGAGCAAAATACAAAGGTAACTTAAAAAAAGTGTATATTATACTTGGTTTATTACATATTTGGCACGTCGCATGAAAATGTATTATTATTTTTTTTATTTTAGATGCTCCAACTGATGAACTTAGCGAATGGGCAAATGCAAAAGTAAACAATAGAATGGCAAAGAGTGCTAATTGGGGTGTTAACGGAATTGAGATGCACAAGATTTACCAAGTCACTGATCCGAAACATGTTCATATTGTTGACTTTGACAACAGAGAATGCACTTGCCGCAAATGGCAGCTATCTGGTCTACCTTGTGGTCATGTTTGTGTTGTGTCTAGAGTTGAAGGGATGACTGACACTAGCAGTTGGGCTATGGATTGGTTTAACAAAACGTCACTAAAAAATACATACGAAGCAAGGGTTTATCCTCTAAAAGATGTATCCTTGTGGCGTACTCCTGATGACTTGCAAACCGTAAAACCTCCTGCTATGGATAAGCGACAACCTGGAAGACCCAAAGAAAAGAAACGTATCCGATCACAGGGGGAAGAGCCAGGAAGCAAAACCTGTGGCAGGTGTGGAAAGGCAGGACACACAAGACAGTCATGTACTGAACCGTTGATGACAAGCAAGGCAAGTGTGTTTCTATATTTTATTTCAATGTGTATAAGTTTTAATGTTATTACTGATATGGTTGTTTGAACTAATGCCACATGTCAGAAACGTAAAATAAATTCACAATCGTGCACCCCTACAACTAATGAAGAAGCAGTGGAACAAGAACGACACGGTGGACAGAGGACGCGTGTAGAGGTCGAACAGGGAGAAGCAAGTGGTCAATCAAACAATGATTTCGTATGGAAATGTGAATCATCTACTCCTGAAAACATCGTTCGTAACAACATTTAGTCACAACCTGTGACTGAAAATGTTGTTCATTTGGACGATTTATAGTACTTCAATTTGAACTTTAACACAATGGAAGCACAACCTAATCAGTCATTTAGAATTTTCAATGTTTGTTACTTGAATAATAATAGCTACAGGAGTGGCTTGCTTTTATTGTTTTTTTATGTTACTTTGTGAGAATGTTTACAATAAACTGTTGAACATGTGCACATTTTTTTTCTTTTCTATAAAAACATAGACGAGTCAGGCATATAGTGTAACGTCAATGTATGCATGTGACTGTTTATTTACCTTTCAATCTGTCTATTTAACAGCAAACTTGCAAGTATATTTTCACACAACATCATTCCATAAATAAGTAAGCAAAAACAATGTCAGGTCTGCCTAAATGTGATGAGATAAGAGCCGCTTCTAACACTAACAACTGGACAGACATGATGATTTACTACTGCCGTACCGCTGCAATCGAAGATGTTCAATTGGCAAGAAAGGTGAACATCCTAACTCAAGAATTGGCTAGACTTAATCGTCAAAGGGCTGCCGTTATTCAAGAGATGGCAACTGTGCGTAAGAAGGTGCCACAAAAAACTGTTGACTTTCTGAAGCAGGAGCAGGCCCTTAGTGAACACAAAGTGATGCAAATGAATATCTTGGCAGGAGAACTCGAGCTGAGTGCTCGAAACAAGAATTTCTTTATTCATAATCTTGAGGGTACGTTGCCGCTATAAGCACTGTGCGATATGCGAAGTACTAACTGTTTTGTCGTATGTGATATCCTAGTAACTAAGACTACTATATGCCCCAAGTAAGAATTTAGTGCTATAATGTATCTGATTTCCAAGTACTTAGTGTTATATCGTGCGTGCTTTCCTAGTAACATACTTTATTCAATAAAGTTTCCTAGTAAGTAGGAGTTTTACTCACATTTTATCTTGTGTTCAATAGTTGGATGGTCTTGAATCTTCTGTCTTTTCATCATATCCAGCGTATACCTATGGAATATATGGGATTTTAATTTAAAATGACGTTGCGAAAATAACAAAAATTGAACAATCGAAGACATTAAATTCACATTGTTAAAGTATCGTCTGACCTTTACTACTAGCCTCATTCTAACATCAGCAGTGGATTGAATCTTCTAGGATTGGTTTAATCACCACTGGCAGTAGGTTCCTTGTAGGTCTGCAATCTTCTCTATCTTTTTAAACAGTGGATCAATTATAGGATGTGTCTCCTTTGTTCCTCTTGAACTGAGTTTAGCTTCCAGCATTTGTCTTGCCACATTCTTTGATAAAGGATAATCCCTATCAACGAACATGAAAAACCTATCCTCTTTTTTTGTTTTTACACCATGAACCTTGCAGTATGAGTACAATCTCCATTCAACCACCTCACAATCATACCAATATTCAGCCTCAAGATCAGGTTCAAACATGCTCTTTATAGCAGCCCACACAAACTTAGCTAACTCTCCATTTGGACCTAACTTCCCATATCTGAACTTCATTACTTTCCACAACTCGTCCAAATCACCCCTAGTCAAACAATCCAGTAACATCCCAAATGACCAATAAGTGGATTTGCATCCATCACCTCTTGTAATCTCAACTACTTCTCTACCTCTATGTTTGTCAATCTGCCAATCGATAATAGGATGAACTGCTTTTAAAGGAATAGGATTAATAGGTTCAGGATTAGGATTATTAGTCTCCTTAAAATACTGTTTAGTTCTTTCTTTCTTTTTCAAATCTTCGTCCACCTTTTGTCTTTTATATCTGGATTGCTTCTTTAACCATTCTGCTTCTTTCTCAGAATTCATAGGAATGTGATCTTCATTAATCCTCATACACTTCTGACTAAGCTCCTTCAGCCTATCTGTTGAACATGTTCTTAGATCTACACCAAGATGTATGCCTGAATTCTTGATAATCTTCATGTATGTAATTCTCATATCGCTCTTTGTAGGAGGTTTCTTTCTTTTGACTTGCTTTTTATCTTTTTTGAACTTCGTGAACCATTCATCCAAGATTCTTGCTTTTTGATTATTAGAGAACATTTCCCACACTTCACGAGTGTACTCAATCCCAATATTATTAGAAGCTTCAAGATAGGCTTGTGAATCCTCCCATTCATCTATCCATCTCTGATTAGCTTCCTCCTCTTCTAGCCTTTTCCTTTTTATTTCTGCTTTTTCTGCAGCTTCCATTCTTACACCACATTCATAATCATAATCAATCTGGTCTTGTGTATTCTTAAACTTTATATCAGGTTCAACAATACCTTTTCCCTTTCCATTATCTGGTAGAGCCACCTTCTTGTTCAAAGGCTCACCAATAGACAAACTTGTAGTCAAGGGTTTAGGTCCAGTTGGTTTAAGAAATATAGGAGCCGGTGCAATGGTAGGTGTAGGGTTTGATGAACTTTTGCTTAAATTTATCAGTGTACTGGCAGCCTCCTTCTCAACTTCTTTTGATTTAGGTGGTGAAACAGATGTAGTTGTGACAATTGTAGATGTGGTAGTAATAGCAGTGTGTGAGACTACTCTATTGTCTACTACACTTTTCAAACTAGCCGGTGGGGTTAAGGTTACGCTAGCCATGGATGTCTCATGCAGCCCCTCCTTCTCTTTAACTTCTACATCACTTGGTGTCGTTACCTCAGTTGAAGTTGTAGCTGTGGGTTCTGAGTATGTGTCCTGCACCACCTCATTCTCCTTAACTTGTACATCAGTTGTTGTCGTTACTTCAGATAGACAAGTTGTAGCAGTGGGTTCTGAGTATGTGTCCTGCACCACCACCTTCTCTTTAACTTGTACATCAGCTGCTGGGGTTAAGGTTACAGAAACACTAGCAGTGGATGTGTCCTGCACCACCACTTCCTCTTTATCTTGTGCATCATTGGGAGCAGTGGATGTGTCCTTGACCACCTCCTTCTCTTTAACTTGTACATCAGCTGTTGGGGTTAAGGTTACAGAAACACTAGCAGTGGATGTGTCCTGCACCACCACTTCCTCTTTATCTTGTGCATCATTGGGAGCAGTGGATGTGTCCTTGACCACCTCCTTCTCTTTAACTTGTACATCAGCTGTTGGGGTTAAGGTTACACAAACACTAACAGGGGATGTGTCCTGCACCACCACCTCCTCTTTATCTTGTTCATCATTGGGAGCAGTGGATGTGTCCCGCACCACATCCTCCTCTTTATCTTGTTCATCAGTTGGAGCAGTGGATGTGTCCTGCACCAATTCCTTCTCTTTAAGTTGTACATCAGTTGGTGGGGTTACCTCAGTTGAAGTTGTAGCGGTGGGTTCTGAAAGACTATCAGTGGATGTTTCCTGCACCAAATCCTTCTCTATATCATCTAATACATTCTTCACGATCTCGAGTACAGCTTCATTCCCATCTTTATCAGACACCACATACTCCCCTCCATGATCTACACTATCCACATCCTCATCCATACGCACAACTCTAGCGGTGGGTTCTGAAAGACTATCACTGGATGTGTCCTGCACCAAATCCTTCTCTATATCATCTAATACATTCTTCACGATCTCGAGTACAGCTTCATTCCCATCTTTATCAGACACCACATACTCCCCTCCATGATCTACACTATCCACATCCTCATCCATACGCACAACTGCAGCGTCCCCTGAATCAAATCCTTCAGTCGTCCCCTGTGTTTTTTGGTCCTCCAAAACCACATCTTGAGAGGATGTCACTTTCTTAGTATGTTTCCTAACTCTTCTAACAACAATACGCCCATGTCTCCTAACTCCGCTAACAACACTACGACCATGTCCCCTAACTCTTTCCATCACAAACATCCTGTGCTTCAATTCTCTGATCGTATTCTCCATTTTTGTACATTTAACCGTCAATTCATTTAATCGTTCACGATTTTCATCCCCAACTCGACCTGTGTTAACTGGTCGTTCATTCGAAAAGGCATCATGTTGATGTTCATCATTATACGTCCATTCATGTTGATGTTCCAAGATACCTTCGTCAGTTCGACCTGTGTTAACTGGTGCGCCTGGTGAACTTATCATAGCATCAAGGTTGGTTTCAGTGGTTACAGTCGGACTAATAGTGGGTGGAACTACGGTGTCAGTGGGTTCAGGTTCAGTCAATTGGGGTTCATTTACATCATCAAACTCACGAATGACAGGTAAATTAATCATATGCGGGAACAATGGAACATTTGGGATTGTTAAATTAGGATTTTGGTTCCTCATATGAGCAAAAAGCTTATGATGCATATAATGCACCTCATACGTTGTATTATGTTCAACAGGTTCTGCTATTTGGCTACCCACAATAAGTTGAACAAACCTAGGATACAAGTAATATTTACCTTTCTTCCTAATATTCTGCAAAAACCCTTCAAAAATCATGCTAGACCAATTGAATTCCCTCCCTTCAGATAGACAAATTAAAGCAGTTGCAATTTTGGAGGGAAATTCATTAAACCCAGTGGTCTTACTACTCAGACACATCAGCAAGGTGTGAATTAAAAACTTCCATTCGGGAGAAAACATACATTTCAAAAATTTTACCCTGTCTCCCCTTCTTGTATAACCTAATCTTTCTAAACCTAAAAATATATCATTATCAGAAAGATTAACTACTCCATTAGCATCATTGAGTTTCAACGTACCTCTAATGACTTCCTCATCCACCAAAATCTCATTATCATCCACCACAGTCCTAAACACCTCAAATCCATCTCGCTCCTGTATCTCAGCTTTACCCCAAAAATCATGTATATAGTCTTTGAGAATTGTGGGTGCTACAGTTAATGCAAACTGAATTTTACTGTGGTTGATAAAATCAATCATCTCATGAAAACCATCTGATTGATTATTTTTTTTTAAGTAAGCAACTAGGTTATGGGTGTTGGAATACTGCGACGGCATTGTGAGTTGGTATGGAAAAAGATGTGGGATTTTGAAATTACCAGTTTGGATTGGTTAGGGTTTATGTGGAGCGTCAATTGGAAGTGATTTGAAGATCAATTACTTCAACTGGCAGTGATTTGGGGGAAAAAATAAGTTTGCATCAAATTTACAAAACACACCCTTGAAGTATGCATTACCATGAAATTGCTAGCAGTAGATTTCAAACCACTAGAAGTGGTTTGATAAAGTATAGCAGTGGATACATCATATTTACAAAACAGCCCCCCAAGTATATATTATCAGAAAAACCACTGGCAGTGCATTGACAACCAAAGGCAGTGGTTTGATAGACAATAGCAGGGGTTTCATAGACGCTAGCAGTGGATACCTAAATTTTACAAAACAGCCCCCCAAGTGGTACATTAAGAGGAAGCTGCTAGCAGCGGGTTGAAAACAACTAGCAGGGGTTTCATAGACGCTAGCAGCGGATACATCAAATTTACAAAACAGCCCCCCAAGTATACATTATCTAGGGGTGGCAATTTCTGACCCGACACGAAACCCGACCTGAAACCGACACGAAAATTAACAGGTTTGGGTTGTGCTAAATAGATTTCGGGTCAGGTTTGGGTCGACCTATCTAACCCGTTTATTAAACAGGTCAGGTTCGGGTTGAGAATAAAATAAGCGGGTCGACCCGCCAACCCGTTTAAGATTTTTTTCATAAACTCAAAATTATTTATATTTTATTATGCGGGTTAAATGTGTTAAACGGGTCGACCCAACAACATGTTTAACCTGTTTAACTCGTGTAATGTGCCAACTTTTGTATGTAAAAAGGCAAAATGGGTCAACCCGAAACCCGTTGAATCGATTCAACCCGTTTAACATATTCAACCCATGTAACTTCTTTAACCCGCCAACCCAAGTATATATAAATGGGTTAGGTTCGGGTTATGTCTAAACAGGTTAGGGTTGACAAAGCTGACCTGATGATTTAAATGGGTCAGGTTTGGGTTGGGATTTTCTGACCCGCCAACCTGACAACCCGAACCTGCCAACCCGAACCCGACCCGAATTGCCACCCCTAACATTATCATGTCAAGTACAAGAAAGATGGAAAATCACGTGTTTGTATTTACGACTTACAATTTTTTAAAATAATTTGTAATATACGTGTCTCGTTTTGTGATTTTTTAAAATAATTTGTAATATACGATTTTTTAAAATAATTTGCAACGTGTCAAATAACCAAACACTTAATGAAACCAAAGTCAACCACTTAATTTACTCCTCAACAACTTATAACCAAACACTTAACTTCTATTTAAGAACCTATAACTCAGATACTACCCATATCACACATACCCCAATTATTAACCTCAACTGCTTTCACCTCAACTTCTTCATCTTCATCTTCATCACTGCACCACCACTACATCATAGCGCCGCCTCCACCACCACTACATCACCGAGCAGGTATCGTTTACTACTTTTTATAAATACTCTTGACTGACCGTAAAAAGCTTCATGGGTTTTTGTTAGATAGTTGTAATCTTAGCTGGGTATCTCTTGTTTATTAGGTATTGTTATATAGTATGTTATATGCAATTGATTAGTTGTAGGAATATATGATTTGCTTTTATACTTGCTTCAAATTGATTAGGTGTCACGGGTTCCAATCCGAGACAAGCCGTGACAGCAGTCGATGCCAAAAGGTAAGATATGTCGTTGTGTATTTTAAATAGCTTAGGGTTTTAAGTAACGAGAACTATCCAAGCATCGTGTTTCAAAAAGACCCTTTAAACCACTAAGCTCAAGTGGGTCATTTTACAATTAGGGTCTGAGTGTAGGATGGTGGTTTTTTTGTGACATAAACCAAGTTATTGGCAGGGTGTTGGGGTCCAACCCCTTTCATGTGTAATAGAACTTTAACAAGGATATTGAGATCATGTTGTGTTCATATGCTTGTGATACAAAAGATTTGATCGTGTTTGCGGACGACTATTTGAACAGTGTGTATATGGTTGAGGGTTCTTGAAAACAAAAGAATGCTGTTACTGGGTATGCTTACAGTGCTATTATACCATTGGCCAACACCATTTCATTCTCCTTTTTACAATGATCTTCCCAAAAACTCACCAACAATTCTCTCCTATATTATCAAACAACAATATTGAAGTCAAACAGCCATGACACGTGGCTTCTCTGTTGGTATACGACGAGGAGGTACACGGTTTCTTGGTCCAGTAGATACCGGAAAGTGTAAAGCCATTTATTGTTACAGTATGTACAAGTTACCTGATGAAGAGGGTTGAATCATGAAGTGTAGAAAGGTGGTGCAAAAGGGTTTAGCTTGCTTTGAGATAGTTTAACTGAGTGTGTTTTTTTAGTGGTGTCTTTTTTGGTGACAAAGTCCATGTTTCCGTGTGGTATGAGATCATAGATGATAACAAGATAGATGAAATGGTTGGTAATGATATATAATGGTGGGGAGCGATATGAGTGTTTTTGAGGGTGCCTCATTAACTCCACTTCACTCGCCATCACTATCATTACAAAACCATGTCATCTATTTCTTATAATCTCTGACATCTCTTTGTTACACAGAAACATGGAGTTTCTCTACAAAAAACAGACGCTAAAAACACACACAAGCACAGTTATGAACTCTATACGCATGGCTAAACCACTTTGCACTACCTTTCTACCCTTCAAGATTCAACTCTCATCATCAGGTAACCATTACAAACCGTAACAAGAAACGTGTTGTACACTTTCCCGTATCTACTGGACCAAGAAACCGTGTACCTCGTCGCCGTGAACCATCAAAGAAGCCACGTGTCATACACGCACACTACAATTTTGTTGGTTCATAATATAGTAGAGAATTGTTGGTTTCTTTTGGGGGTGATCATTGTAAAAAGGATAAGGAAATGGTGTCGGGCAATGGTATAATATAACTTTAAGCAGACACACTAACATCATTCCTTTGTTTTCAGGACCCTTCAACCATATACACACTGTTCAAATAGTCGTATGCAAACACGATAAAATTTTGTGTATCACAGGCATATGAACACAACATAATCTCATTATCCTTGTTAAAGTGCTATTACACATGAAAGGGGTTGGACCCCAACACCCTGCCAAGAACTTGGTTTATGTCTCAAAAAACCCACCATCCTACCCTCCTACCCTAATTGTTTAAATGACCCACTCGAGCTTAATGGTTTAAAGGGTCTTTTTGATACCCGATGGTTGGATAGTTCTCATTACTTAAAACCCTAAGCTATTTAAAATACGCAGGTTAAGCTTTGGTCAAACTCGAAGAAGCAGGAGATAGCGGAAGTCTACTGACAAAAGACCCTGGTTAACACGAGTTCGCGCCCTATGTGTTATTATATGTTTGTAGAGAATAACTTGGTTAGGATTACCGCTAAATGGATTATAGGTATAGTTTTTGAACATTTTGTTATATGTAGCTTATGTACAGTTTTTGGACCATTGGTGATTTTGGAAACACATTTTATGTTATCGATTTATGGTTATATAAGAAATTATGTTTAGCGAACTTGTGTTGTTGTGACAACAAAAACGTATATGATGATAACTTCTAAACTATATACAAATATCAATTAACAGTCAAAACATATATGATGATAACTTCTAAACAGTACACATTTTTTTCCTTGTAAATAATATACGGTTTACACTTCTATTTTAAAACTACTATAATTCCACTCTATTTAACAACTCCTATCACAACTAGCAACACATTTTGTGGTTATCACTCTATATTTCCACACTCTATTTTTAATCCTCTCTAAAAAAAAAAAACATCTCAACCAACAACAACAATGTCCAACCCCCCTCTTCCCCTCTTGGATCAACTATCCCGTACAGCAAACTCTCGATCTGTCAAGGCTATGATGATTGTGGAATATTGGGGAGAAGTTAGGGATATTGTTCGGGATGAATTAGATCTGCAAGAGAAGATTGACGAGCTAACCGCTCGTGTACAACGTAGGGATGTGCTTATTGGAGAGCTGTTGGTTGCGGGTCCAACTAACTCGTCTGTTGCGTCTGTTCGGCACATGAGAAGGATGCAAATTGAAGATAAGGCTGAGATTGTAAGGAAGCAGACCTCCATCTTAGAAAGGCGTGCTCGCGTTTCTTCTTTGTTATCCTTCATTGAACATCTTGAGTCAATGGTCCTTTGAATTTGTGAAGCCTTCATGTTAGGGTTTATGTTTTGTTTAGGTTAGTTATGGTGGGTTATGTGTGTACTAGTTAAGTGTAACTACTTTTGTTTATGACGTTGTCAATCTTAGTCTAATTTGTATTTGTGTTTTACAAAACAACCTACATTGACGTTGAATTAAAAAAGCAAAATTATATCGCATAATCGACATAATTAAAATAAAAACATAAAATAAAATATCAACCTCATATTTCCTTGTATCCAATTTTTGGTTACTAAAACAAAATATGTTTGTCTACTCGGTTTATGTTGGTAAGATGAAAATGGCGCGTTAATAAGGTCGCTTGGAATTCATCGGTTTATGTGAAAGTACTTGACATGATGCATACATTGGTTTGTGTGACAATACTTTTTTACACTCCTCAAAGCGGAAAAGATTTGCATTTGACTTGTAAATAAATGTAGGGGCCCTAAATGTAGAGTTATTGTTGGGCTTCGATGTGATAGTGGGCAGTACTTTTTTACACTTATATTACAAATTATTTTAAAAAAATGTAAGTCGTAAATATAAGCACGTGATTTTCCTTCTTTCTTGTACTTGACCTGATAATGTATACTTGGGGGGCTGTTTTGTAAATTTGATGTATCCGCTGCTAGCGTCTATGAAACCCCTGCTAGTTGTTTTCAACCCGCTGCTAGCAGCTTCCTCTTAATGTACCACATGGGGGGCTGTTTTGTAAATTTTAGATATCCACTGCTAGCGTCTATGAAACCCTGCTAGTGGTCTTCAACCCGCTGATAGCAGCTTCCTCATAATGTACCACATGGGGGGCTGTTTAGTAAATTTGATGTATCCACTGCTATTGTCTACCAAACCACTGCCTTTGGTTGTCAATGCACTGCCAATGGTTTTCCTGATAATTTATACTTGCGGGGCTGTTTTGTAAATTTGATGTATCCACTGCTATACTTTATCAAACCACTGCTAGTTGTTTGAAATCCACTGCTAGCAATTTCATGGTAATGCAGTCTTCAAGTGTGTGTTTTGTAAATTTGATGCAAAGTTATTTTTTCCCCCAAATCACTCCCAGTTGAAGTAATTGATCTTCAAATCACTTCCAATTGACGCTCCACATAAACCCTAACCAATCCAAACTGGTAATTTCAAAATCCCACATCTTATTCCATATAAACTCACAAAGCTGAAGTTCTAAAGAGAAGAGATTGAAGTCAAATTGTTCATTCATTCATTCATGAAACAGTTTACAGCTTACAAATTACAAAACCCAATCAACTTCAAATGCAACTACAAATCCAAAGTGCTATACATGATCTCCTACTAATATTTCTACTACTACTAAACCTAATCTAGTGCATATCATCTGTTCCAACATCTAAAGAGCAGTGAAGATGAGCATGACTGCTCACATCTATCACACTAAATGCTGGATTTGCGTTTGTGAAGTCCTGCATAACCACCCATTCGTTCTATCCCGATGGCTGGAGCTACAAGACTTCTATAACGAAGATGCTAAGGGTCAAAAGTATGAAGGATGGATTGATGAAAACGTTGATGATGGAGAAAAATAAAGGTCTCCTTTGTGCTTCCTCCATGTATTTCAACCAAAATGCAACCCATCCACCCTTCCCTAGCATTTCTTCTATGCGATGTGTGTTGATGCACCAAAACCAGGTGCAGGAAGACCAAGCACCACCTTTCCACCCATAGGAAGTGGCGGATTGCTTGGTCGAGGCCTGCATTGAGGCAGAGGTGCTGGAGGTTCGGAGTAAGATGTTCCTTCCTTATAGTAGTCATCAGAATCATCAGCAGATACACTTGGATTCTCTACACTATCATCTTCTGATGATGGGAGAAAAGGTGATTTTTTAGGTCGAGGATCATAAGGATATGGAAAGAACTGAAGGAAATCACTGGATGATGATGATGATGATGATGGAGAAGAGGTTCGATTTACAACCTCTGGTTTAGTATTCATGGTTTTTAGTGGTGAATTATGGTTTATTGCATTTTTGGGGTTTGTGGTAGAATTTAGGGTTTGTGAAGAAGATTTGGGGATATTGTGAAGAGATAAGTGTGCATTGGGGTCTGTTATATAGGCGGGTGCAAGGTTTAAGGCAACTTAATATGAGTTTGGTGGCACAGTAACACTCAAGATATTTAGGGTGCGTTTAGTTGGAGAACAATTTCTCTTATTTTCTATCTCTAGTTTTGTAAAAATTTGTAAGGAGAATTAATCTCCACAAAACACTTGAAAATATAGAAAACGCGTTTAGTTGATGTTTCTATTTTCTGTTTTGAAGAAAGGGAGGGAGGGTTGAGGGTTACAAAGGAAAACAAGGAAAACAACTAAAATTTGTTTTGTAATTTTCCTTGTTAAGTTAGGAAATAGGGGATTTGTGTTTTGCAAAACATTTTGGTGGAAAACGTTAATTTGAACGCGATCTCTGTGTTCCTTGTTTTCCACAAAAAATTTTGTGAAAAACAAGGGTGTTTTCCCTCAACTAAACGCAACCTTACCGTCGCAATCTCTTCTCTTTTGATTGGGTTTTGTGTTTTACAAAACAACCTACATTGACGTTGAATTAAAAAAGCAAAATTATATCGCATAATCGACATAATTAAAATAAAAACATAAAATAAAATATCAACCTCATAATTCCTTGTATCCAATTTTTGGTTACTAAAACAAAATATGTTTGTCTACTCGGTTTAAGTTGGTAAGATGAAAATGGCGCGTTAATAAGGTCGCTTGGAATTCATCGGTTTATGTGAAAGTACTTGACATGATGCATACATTGGTTTGTGGGACAATACTTTTTTACACTCCTCAAAGCGGAAAAGATTTGCATTTGATTTGTAAATAAATGTAGGGGCCCTAAATGTAGAGTTATTGTTGGGCTTCGATGTGATAGTGGGCAGTACTTTTTTAAACTTATATTACAAATTATTTTAAAAAAATGTAAGTCGTAAATATAAGCACGTGATTTTCCTTCTTTCTTGTACTTGACCTGATAATGTATACTTGGGGGGCTGTTTTGTAAATTTGATGTATCCGCTGCTAGCGTCTATGAAACCCCTGCTAGTTGTTTTCAACCCGCTGCTAGCAGCTTCCTCTTAATGTACCACATGGGGGGTTGTTTTGTAAATTTTAGATATCCACTGCTAGCGTCTATGAAACCCCTGCTAGTGGTCTTCAACCCGCTGCTAGCAGCTTCCTCTTAATGTACCACATGGGGGGCTGTTTTGTAAATTTTAGATATCCACTGCTAGCGTCTATGAAACCCCTGCTAGTGGTCTTCAACCCGCTGCTAGCAGCTTCCTCTTAATGTACCACATGGGGGGCTGTTTTGTAAATTTTATGTGAAAGTACTTGACATGATGCATACATTGGTTTGTGTGACAATACTTTTTTACACTTATTGTTGTTTGACCTCAAAGCGGAAAAGATTTGCATTTGACTTGTAAATAAATGTAGGGGCCCTAAATGTAGAGTTATTGTTGGGCTTCGATGTGATAGTGGGCAGTAATCGATAAGAAGAAAAAAGGCGCTTTAAAAAATGTCGCTCAGAATATATTGGATTACGTGATAGTACTATTAAACACATCTCTTATTGCATATATATTTTTGGGTACCAAAAATGTCTTTTTGCATATAAAGATCATACTTTCTTCTACATACTTGGGTGATATACATGCTTATAAAATATTGCTCAACAATTTAAAATAAAGGGAACTAAACTAAATAAAGACATATAAAAGTAGCCCACTTAAATACAATTGTCGAATATACAATTTAGCAATACAACTATTGTGAGTCCATGCACGTTTGCAATACGTTTAAACACGTCTCCTCAAGTAAACCTGTCAAATTAAAGAGAAACAAAGGTTCAACATTTCCTCAAGTAAACAAATTCATCAAGTAGTGTAGTATACTTATTTTGGTTCAAGTTGGCTATCAAATCAAATCAATATGGCTTATAAGTCAAAATGCCATAATAACTATGCGTGGCTATCATATCAAGACCTTATAACTAAGGGATCCCTATAACTAATATAAAAACACACATAAACCAAAGGGCTATCTTAACTGCTGTTTTGTTAAAAAAAATAAAATAATAATAAAAAAAAAACAAAAAAGAAACCAAAAGAAGAAAATGACTACAAAAATGCCTTTCTGCCAGGAGTTAGCTGCTGCTGCTGGTTCTAGTCTCGTTAGAGACATGATGGTGGAGAAGTTTAGTAGGGAGGTTACTGTCACTAGGGTGGACGAAGCAGAATTAACCAAAAAAGCCCAAGATATTAGGTCTCGTGTTACCGAGAGGGATTTCGTGATTGCAGAGTTGGAGCGTTTGTATCCCTTTGATTCATGTGTGCAAAGTATTTCACAGTTGAATATTTTGCAAAATGAAGATTTGGCAGACATTGCTAACATGTTGGTGAAGGTTGTGAACAAGCAGAAGCGAACAAGGGAGCTTATGTCATTCATTGCGAAGCTCAAGTCTATGGTGTACTGAACTGGTTTCTTCATATATGTTTTGAGTTTAGTATATGGTTAGGAATGTATGATGTTTATGTTTATGCTTTATGGATGTTCTATAAACCAATTAAGGTTAATTTTGTTGGATATATATGCACTTACTTATTTATGTTTGTCTAAGTACTTTTGTGGGAACATACCTGTGTTATAACATGCTCCGTTGATATGCTGGCTTGTAACGTAGTGTTGAAAACATAACCTACACCATCAAAAAAAAGTATAATCGATATGGATACGTGTCGTGGTAAGTGTGATATGAATTAATTGGTAACTTTAACGCACCAGGTAAAATATAAGTGTCTGCTATAAACAAAAACCCCCCAAAAAAAAAAAAAAAAAAAAAAAAAAAAAAAAAAAACCGCGATATTCCTGGGCTGCTAAATGCTACTTTGTGACACATATATCGCCTGGTTTATTAGATGTATGTGTCACAAAGTAGAATCTAACAGCTTAGAAATAGCGTTGATTTGATTTTTTTTTTTTTTTTTTTTTTTTTTTTTTTGGCACCACCTTAATTTTTTTATCGATCGCCTGCAAAGGCTTTATCTTGCTCTTCAATGAAAACCAACTTACGCTTAACCTTAGGCTTAGCAACTACATCCCTATGGCTAACAGACATATCGACATCAACATCAATAAGGACGCTTGCTTCTTCTTCAGCCCAAGCAATAAGCTCATCATATGTCATATTGCTTGCATCTTTAAATCTTCTTCCATGTATAATCAATTTGGTTGTATAATCATCTTCAGAATCACAAAAGTTAAGATTTTGATAATAAAAATCAAATAAGTTTTGGGGATTATGTGCCATATACATCATCAACTTCCCATATCGATCAGCAAGGTCATACATGGCAGCCACATCCCTATCGCACTCTATTAGTTTCAATCCTACCTCTAATTGACATTGTGGTAAACAGAAAAACAACGAATGGAAATTTAGCTCAGTATGTTCTTTCAGAAACTGGCACATACTATTATAGTTCACCTTCCTATCCTTGGACAAACTCCAATAAAAAACACCCCCATTTTCATACCTCAACGGTTGGAAATAAAACTCCCCCAAAAGATGAACGTCAAACAGGTAATGAGGATCTGAACTCCAAATAGGTGCCATCCTGTTACAGGAACACGTAAAATACAATACTTTAAAAAGTAAAAATAATTTTAAATGTAAACCCTAATTAGGTTCGAATATTGAAACATTAAATATAGGCAAAATTGATATGGGGGACCATGACAATAAAGTATGACGAACCTTTCGCACAATTCAATTTTAATATTCGAATGAAAACGACAGTTGTATTAGATTATTAAGAAGATAGGGTTCTGGTCGGTAGGAAGTGAATGTGGGAACAAAAAGATAAAAGACAAATTATTAGTGTATCATAAATCGCTAAATTGAAAAAAGGCGCTTTTAAAAAGTTGCTCAGAATATTTTGGGATATGTGATAGTACATTACAGTTGTCGTATAAATGTATGCAATAAATATTTCCCCTAAAAGCAACAACCGTTTGGTCAGTAAATATAAAAAAATAAAAATAAAAAAACAAACAAAAATAAACATTTTCAAAACAATTTTTACCGCTCTATAAATAACAACTTCACCTCAAACACATTTTTTAACACACAATTTCAAACACAATTGAAGATCAAAATACTTCCCACAAGATTTAATATGGCTTGCCGTCTCCCCCATTCTGTTGAAGATATGCAAGTGTACGTTCAAAATCAATGCAATATCGACGATGCGGCTCGAAAAAACGCTATTATAAGCGTCATCAAATTGTTTGACCAGGCAAAGGGGGAAAAGGAACAAATGAGACAAAACTACCAGATTTGCAACGACATTACCATTGAAAGAAAAGCTGTCATCGACAAATTTTTGAAAGATCAAGCACGCAAAGATCGCGAGGTTGCTGACAACTTGTGGCGGTGTGTTTCGAATATAACCAACAACGCCAGCACCAAAATAAGTTGGAGCTATCGGGAGAACAAAGACGATGGTGTAGACATTGCTGTAGACGAGGAAGATTTGGCTCGGTTGGAGGGATTTGCTCGTTCTCGTACTCCGTCGTATGACTCTGCATGCGGGGAGCATTCTGATTAGATTTATGTTTTGCGTATTTCGGATTGTTTTTATTTAGCATTGTAACATTTTAATTATTAATGAAATTTTAGTTTATGTTAAAAATGATTTTAAAATAAATGATTTTAAAACAAACAGTGGTTAAACAACAGTATTAGCAGTGGTTTAATTCTAGCAGTGGTTTAATCCAAGCATTGGATTCATTCTTCTGGCAGTGGTTTCATCAACTCTAGCAGTGTTTCATCAACTCTAGCAGTGGTTTAATTCAAGCATTGGTGTCATTCTTCTGGCAGTGGTTTCATCAACTCTAGCAGTGGATACACCAACGACACTCCAATCTGTTGACCAAGATTACGTCTACCAAAAGTAGTGGAAAAATAGTGATATTATGAACTAATATGAAGGATTACAACATAATGGTTGTGTTGTGAAAGTCCTACTTACCATAAAGTGTTAAAATTTGTAACAGTCTAAACAGTCCAATCGAATACAAGTATATACACTCTTTAACCACTGAAAAGTTTGTTCATGTAACCCAACAAAATATATAGAGAAAATGTCATAACAATCTACATACATGAAATTAAAACTTATCTGATTTCCTAACAAATATGGAAAACAGGATACACCAAACCATCATAAGACTCTACATACATGAACTTAAACCTTATCATCTTTCCATGCTCAAACTCACAATCTTCAAAAAAGTAGGTCCAGTCACCTAATGCATTAACATGATTCACCCGGAATGGATTGTCTCTATGATACTCAATCTGAATTTGCATCATGTATTCGACTTCATCATTCCTAAAAAGTGCATTTTGATAAAAATGCATAGGATGATTCTGAAGAAAATGGTTTGGAATATCCTGGTGTGCAACAATTACAAAAATTATATATAATTACATAAATGCATAGACAACAAAGTGCACACAAAACACAAACTTACAAGTTTACATAACGGAAGAATTTCAGTAGACCTTCTGTAAAAGACATCAGTTCGCTCACCAAAATGATCAAGGTGACCAATCCATTGGCAAATGTGTTGCATTCGCTCATCACCTGTTTCAAAAATATCAAAATAAAGCTTAAAGATAAATGCTATGATATTATTGAATATGATTATGAGATTTCAAGCCTACCTTCATCTTCGTTATCAAGATCATTTTGTGGAAAAAACAATTGCGTCACACCAAGAAACTGCCCCTGTATCTTTGCCCCACCTTCGAAACCAAACACGGTTATATTCAACCTATTCTTTGCCAATTTAGTAAAAACAATAACATCGCCAAATTCAATATCGGAATATTGAAGAGCAGTCGACCACATCTCATCATCCATAACATACAAAACACGAGGATCATGACCTCGTTCATAGCCCCAAGTAACATCCACATTAAACTCCATTCCTTCAACAACAACAACAACAGTACCACGCAACCCAATACCATCTAGAAAATTACCGGGTAATGTCTGAAACAACATCTGCTGATTAACAATTATAACATACACAGTAACAAAATACACGTATTCTTAAATAAACGTAAACAAAAAATGAGTTGTTATAAATAACCTGTGGAAATTGAGGGTATGGCAGCCGATAACTCTGAAACCTTATATGACGACTTTCTACACCAGCATAATCCTCAACTTCCAACCCTTTAGAATCATAGCCAGTAACGTAAAAAGAGTCATCACCTTCTTGAACAAAGTGTAACATGTGAACATCCGTATACATGTTTTCATGAACAAATTCTACCCATTTGTTACCTACAATCCTAATGGGACCTCCTAACTGACCAATAATCCTTACTTTCTTCCGTTGTCTTTGTATTCCAGTTAAATAGAAATGACGATTCCCATTGAAAGCACGGTCAGCAAATCGAGGAAGCTCAAGAAACCCAGGGTAAAAAATTCTGTTTGGTCGCACCACAAACTCGATGGCCATGATTACCTTATAAACAATTACAAGCATGTAAAGGTTAGTTAATGCTAAGATTTTGATGATGAATATTCAAACATAAAAGACAGTCAATATTGAAATGGGGGACCATGACAATAAAGGATCACGAACCTTGACAGTTGCCCAAAATAGCTAAAAGATAAGGTTTTAGTGTTTCATAAATCGCTTTAAAAACGTCGCTCATACTATATCGGTTAAAAATACGCTTATCTATTATCCCGCCAAAATAATTTTCCCGCCTAAACACAAGTCAACAAAATAAGCATAAATACAGTCAATTCTATAGTCCACATACAACAATTCACAATGGCTTTGAACTTATCTGGAAAAGGTAATTGTGAACAAGTGCCAAACAAGAAAGAGGATGCTGATGACAATTTGATGGCACACATACAACAATCCACAATGGCTTTGAACTTATCTGGAAAAGGTAATTGTGAACAAGTGCCAAACAGGAAAGAGGATGCTGATGACAATTTGATGGCACACATACAACAATCCACAATGGCTTTTGATTTTTCTGAGAAGAAAAAACTAGATGGTGATATTACGTGTAAGGAGAACCAAGATGGCATTACACCAGAAAAAGTTAGGGCAGTGGCAAAAAGGATTAAAGAACTGGAAGAGTACTTTGAAAAACTCAAGGAAAGGAAATCAACTGAAGAAGGATGTGGTTCTAGCAGTACTGTTTGAATGGATGTAATAGTTCAATAATAAATGTTATGAGTCTAAATTTTAACAATGTAATGGTTGTGTGGAAAATCTTATCTATGAAACAATTTATTGAGATGATTGTTGTAGTTTTGTTATCGAGATAGTTGTGCTGATAGACATCAGCATATTTAATCATAATAATTGCAATGTAACATACACATGGTAGTAGAAGCATCATCACATACTAGTTTGTAACATACACTAACAAGCCTTCACCACATACTGAAAATAAATTGTTTCATCATGATGACTAGTTAGTGTAGTTTGTAACATACACTAACTAGTCATCATGCAAGGAAAGGAACAAAAATACAAATTGTTTAACAGGGTACATACCACCCTGGAAGATCAAATAACTACCACATGGTAGCCTTCATAATACCTTCGAATTACTTGGATCAGAAGAGGCTGGGTATGACATGGAACCATCAGCTGTGGAATCTGCAACTATCACTTGATCATTAACCAAACTGATTGCCTCATCACCCTTCATATCATCAGATTGATTACTACCAACTTCTTCAAATTCATCAAATAATCTCCTAGATTTCAAGGTACCAGTTTCAAAACGACTTTTCTTGGACACATATTGAACTACAGTTGAGCTTCCAACTGTAGGAAGGCCATCAATGTCATTAAAAAACCTCTTACACTTTAAAGGGCTGTTTTGAATAGATGGGAGTAAACTAGTAGAATGTGGATCCTGAAGGTCATGATTATCAGCAGCCTCAAAGTCGTTCAAAAGGTTCTTACCACTTAACGGACTAACCTCGAACCCACGTTCGTTTGACAAACACTCGGTAACAGTGGAGTTCTGTGTCCAAGAATCTTCAAAGTCATCCGACACATAAGGTCGGACTGTAGTCCTTAAACAAGGAGGAATGTATTCAAGGTCATTATTACCACCAAATTCAGACTTTCCTCTGAATAAACTAGCTTCAACAAAAGGCTTGATATAAGGTGTCCTAAGGTAGGCTGGTGAATTTTTTTCCTCTTCTTCCCATGCCATTAGTTCTTCAAACGACAGACAGTCGACATCTTTTTTTTTCTTTTCATGACTTTTAATTTTAAACGTCAGATCATCGTCTGAGGAATCAAAAGACAAGTTCTTGTGATAGTAAGTAACTAAATGAACCTGTGGCTGATGACAAACATAGATCTCAACTAGACCATGGAGCTCAGCCATGTCATACAGTTTCTTGACATCATTATCATCTTCTACAAGGGTCAACCCTTGCTCCAGACTACTACTTGGAAGACAAAAATACCAAGCCCAAATATCCTCCTTAATTTCTTTCAACAGCATGTCACATATTTGAGAATACGATAACCTACTCAACCTAGGTAACCTCAAATGTAAAACATCTCCACCTAAATAACTTAAGGGGTAAAAAAAAACTGACTGCCATGATACACATCAAACCCAAGATCTTGACTGTTTTCAGACATTCTGTGTAACAATGGATATAATTCAGCAAAACAAAATCCTTGTTGAATAAAATTTAATAGAGAAAAAGTAAATGGACAAACTTACAGCCATTCTTGATACCATAATTCATAACAGCCCTTTGATTCTGTGTTTTCTGATGCCATATTTAGTAGAAGTCTGAAAAACAGAAAATATATGTAAGATAAAATATGGGGTAGTTTTGGTTAGTAGGTACAAAATATACAAAAGGTACAAAATAGTGAACAGTTAAAAATATGTCTAAAAAGTACATTACAGCCATACTCAAATGATATATCTAAGATATAGTCAAACTCTCCCAAAAAAAGTCGCCTAGTGTGTAATGTTGAGTAATGCATACCGAATGGACAGTACTTGTAAACTAGCATGCATGGGTTTGGCCTACTTTGTATATATATAATTTGGTGTGTGTTTAATATAGTTTGATGCTTATTTTTATAGAAAAATATTACTAGTAAACAAATTTGCAACGTCACTACCTTAGCTTGAACACAAGTATAATACAATATGTTCAATACAAAACCATTCAAGGGAGCATATGGTTATCAATTTGTTTCAAGTAATACATCAACAAAAATAGAACATAGCTAAACACAAACACGGTGTTTAAAAAAAAAACTAGCCATTTGTTCACGGTATGAAAGCGCAGCCTGAATACGATCCTTCACATCCAATGGTAGACCAAAAGCCAAGCGGTATAAAAAAATACATACCCAAATACCACAATCACCAAATATCCCGGCCTGCTTCGGTACTTGTTCAGCGATAGTAAATGTAATGAAATAACTAGCCGGATCAATGCCTTTCTTCTCAAATACTTGCGCTTGTGCTAGGACCTCAGGTAATTGTAGCTGTGGACAAAAGTAGCACTGTCTTAAAAAAACTAATGTTTTAAAAGCTGGTTAAACGGTTATGTATTAATTCTTATGACATATGAATAAATAGCCAAACCTGTAAACACTCCCTCAGTTTGATATAAAACTCTCGCCATTCCTCTTCAAAAGTTTGACCGCTATCATAAAAGGTTACAATGCCAGTGTCTATCTCCAAACGGGCAAGAAACCAATGAGCGTCAGTTTCATTAATCGGCATGAAAACCTACAACGTTTGGGTCACAAACATAATATCAATATATGGCAAAAGCTAATCAGCATTATTAATCGGCATGTATATATATATCGTTACTTACGTGCTTAACGTCAGACCATGGAATAGAGTATCTTTCACCATTAGCATACCACAACGGCAAAGAATTTTGTAACAGAAGCTGAACAAAATAGCTACTAACCATCGCCCAATTAGCCGTATCGGGCCTAACATGCCAAAGGTAATTAACCCACAACTCTATGTGCTGTAAATTTCGAAACATGAATGAGTGTGATAAACTTTATAAGAAATCATTTCTGTATGTACAGTTGTATGAGTACTTGCCTCATCCCTTAGCCAACCTTTCCTAGGCGGGTCTAAGCAAACCAAACTTTCCCAAAACCTTCTATCCACACACACATCGTCACACCAAGGAAACTTGCAGTTAAGTGGTCCTATTTGTCCAAGAAATTCATCAAATTCATTTGTAAAATGAACTCTGTTGACAGCATTCGTGCAGCGTGCAAGATCCTAGTATATGAAACGATTAAACTTATAATCATTTGTCATTAACAAGATATATTTTAAAAGGTTGTCAAGAAGTATTTTTCATACCTCAACCCAAGGCGTGACAAATTTAAGTTTTTCACTCATATCTAGATCAGGTAAGCTAGAGCATCGTCTTTTCTTTTCAGCATATGCATTGGTCCAATAATACGAATTAGCTTCACCCGAACGTTGTTCACTCCTCTTGGAAACTGCAAAACGCGCTCTACTGGCTTTCATATGATCTGAGTTCATGATTGCTTCTCCCCTTTTCTTTCGTTCATTTTCATACTGCAACCTCTTTTCCTCTTCCCTCATTATCAACTTGTCCTCTTCCATCCTCAACCTCTTCTCTTGTTGCATCAACTGCTGCTCTTTTAACCGGGCACTTTCTAATTCTTCATGTCGCAACATTAATTCTTCTTGGATAATAAATTCCTGTCAGCGTTTATAAATAACCTATCATTATGATATGTTATGCTACGGAAAGAGTTTTACACTTGTTTACTGATTTTGTACATTACCTTTGCAAGATCGTCATCAGAAAATTCATCTAGCCGCGCTGATGAACTAGTATCAATGCTTGACTGACTTGACTCAAACAAGTCAAGAAAATCATGATTAAGCTCATCACAAAACTGTGCACTAAGATGCCGTAGATCATTACTTAACTCCAATTTCTCCTAAGAATGAAAATAAGTATTTATAAAAAGGATATATACGAAAGATAATGGATAATTGAAGGGCTGTTTTTGTAAATTTAGTGTATCCACTGCTAGAGTATATGAAACCACTGCTAGAGGTTTTCAATCCACTGCTAGCAGGTTCCTGATAATACTTGAAGGGCTGTTTTTGTAAATTTAGTGAATCCACTGCTAGAGTATATGAAACCACTGCTAGTGGTTTTCAATCCGCTGCTAGCAGCTTCCTGATAATACTTGAAGGGCTGTTTTTGTAAATTTCGTGTATCCACTGCTAGAGTATATGAAACCACTGCTAGTGGTTTTCAATCCCCTGCTAGCAGCTTCCTGATAATACTTGAAGGGCAGTTTTTGTAAATTTCGTGTATCCACTGCTAGAGTATATGAAACCACTGCTAGTGGTTTTCAATCCACTGCTAGCAGCTTCCTGATAATGTCAAAGTATATATACGATAAAAAAAAGAAGAAGGATATATTACCCCATTTCTTTCTCGAGCAAGAACCTGAAAAAAGGGACGTATATTATTATCAGTATTCGTGTGATTATTGATGGGTATATGAGTTTGAACAAATGCTTAAATAACCTGAATAATTGTCTCAAGTTTGAACAAACGCTTATTTAACTCTGTAATAACACGATCCTGTGTTATGCTGATCTCTATTATACTGCTCTCACTCCTGCGTATAATAGGTAAATGTTTCCTTTCAGTCTTGCCACGTTTGCGTGCTGCGGCCATCTTCTTCAACCACTCGTCGTAGAGATGTGTTGTTTTCACTGGTGGAGTTCTAGGTATGTAATCATGGAAAAATGTCGTAAACTTTATATACCAATCAGATCTCCTCTCAGCTATTGTCGGTGTCAGTTCTTTAACAGGATTCGAATCCTTAAAAAACAAATAATAATGTTCAATAAAATATTGCATTAATGTAGAAAAAAATATTGCATTAATAAGAAAATTTTATATATTACTTTTACCTTTCCAAAAAGAAACTTATAATCAGATCTTTTGAAGGGTGTATTCTTTGACCACGCTACTCCTCTTGGCATAATATCAGGAACTTTATTCCACCATAGAATGCTTCTTTCAAAAGACTCCAGTATCCAAATCTATACGGATTTTGGAATTTCAATAAAAAAATAATAGCATAAAATATTGATACACAAAATGAATCCAGTTTATATTGATATATAAAATATTAACCTTGAAAGCCCAAACGAATCCTGACAGTGTATAGGTTGGAACAAACTTGTGGTGTTTGTTAATACCTTGAAGGAAATCCCACTTGTGTTTATCTGCAACATCCAAAATTTCATCATACAAATGCCTCCAAATATGCTCTCCCCATGGAAAGGCATCCCAATCATCTAGGTTTTCAACTAATCGCATGAGAGAAACATCAACTTCCTGAACCAATAATCTGCCCATGAAGATAACCTCCAAAGCTAACAATAGACAAAGACGTACTGCATCTTCGTCGCATATGATACCAAATGCCTCTTCATCCTCAATTAGGCCAAGAATATCTAAGTTTGTAATTTTTGAACCTGAATGTTTTGGGAAAACCCTTGACATAAAATTGAGGTGTCCAGATCCATATTTTTCAAAACTTACTTTTCCAAAATTAAAACCAGTGATAAGCGAAAACTCTGGACGACCGAAATGAAGGGGACGGTCATCAATATAATATACAATCGGCATATCATAATGGTTTTCATTCGGATAACATTGTTTTTGTAAAACATAATCTATCATATGTGCTTCGTGGTCAAAATAAGAAAGGTCCAACCATTTACCGAAACAAGTTTCCCTAAACAACTTCCTTCGATTTTTATCCAACTTGGATTTTATTAAAGAAAAGTAGTTTGGTTTACTTCTGATGATGATTTTCGCCTCATATTCCTACAAATGAAAAAATAAAATAAATAAATAAATAAAATAAAATAAAAAATACTCTACTTAATAACATATAAGGGGAGTAACAAAACTGCATTCAATCATCCAAGCCTCACACTACAATTTTGTAACAAATGCCAAGTATACTTTCAAAAAGGTAGAACAACAAAGAATCACATCTCAGACACCAGATAAATTACACACCCAAACACAATTTTGTAACCTTTTGCTAACTTAAATAAACAAAATTGTTGTTGCAAAACTACTGTTAAACATGATTAATTTCAAATAAATAAGGGGAAAAACAAATATACGAACAATTTATATATATCAACATAAAAAAACATACCCGAATACGAAACATTTTTTTTGCAGGATTTCGAGAAGACGATGGTTCTTGACTTGTAGGAGTAATTTTTTAATAGGGGTGTAATGTATGTGTTATTCTAATTTATTGGTTAGGAAAGATATGTGATAAAAAGTATTTTTACCGTGGTGTAAAAATTGGAAAAAAGTACAAAACTACTATTTGGCCAAAAACCGCTAAAATTAATTCGCTTAAGTCGCTCGACATTGGGAAGGAGCAAAAGGAATAAAATATTACTTTTTAAAGTTTGACTTTTTTCTCGAAAATATCAAAAAAAAAAAGCGCGCGAATCTTAAAAAGTAGCTGGATATTAGTCGACTAAAATTCATAGGTACGAAAATGATTGGAATCTGAAAAGTGTCAGGACACGTGTCACTATTACATTGGAAGGATAAAGTCGCAAGTCTCAAAGTTTATTTTGGAAATACCAAAACTTTTTTTCTAAAAAGTGATGACACCTTGAGCGAAAAGTGCATTCTTAGAATTTTCCCATAATAAAAAGTTTAGGGGCTGTTTTTGTAATTTGCTTTTTAACTTTTGGGCAAAGTGAGCCAATTTTTTTAGGACCGTATCTTTTCTTTTTCTTAATCGTTATATATAGCAATGATAGGAGTAAATTACAAAGATGGTCTTTATGGTTTGGGTTGACTCATACTCTTAGTCCATTGACTTTTTTTTTTATGCACATATAGTCCCTAACTCCGAAACCTTAAACCCTTATAGTTTTTTAACCAAAAAACGTTAAGTTTGACTGTTAAAACTCCTCATGTAACTTGCACATGAAGGTAAATTCGTTATTTTATATTTTTTTAGCCCACCACCACTACCTTTGTTCATCTTTAATAAACTCCCCACCACTACCAATCAAACCACAATTTTTACCTTTTTTCATATCCAACCACAAACACCCCACTTCCACCATCATTATTTTCAGCTATCACTTTTTCCGGCCACCTCCATCAAATTCCGACCACCTCAATCAAACACCCATATTCTTTTTATATCGTACCTTTAGATGTGTACTTAGTTTTACACTTCAAAACGCATAAATATTTCAAAACTAAACACAATGCAAATAGGCAAATAACCCAGTTTATCTTGAACAAAATCATCAAAGAAAAAAAAAAGGAAAATAAACAATATCATGGTCACTGTAACACCACCTGTAATTCTTAATACCAAATCACTACATCAATTCTCAAATATAGTCGAACATATATAATAACTCAGAAAGGTAAAATCAACATTTGATTCTAACTAAATGGAAATCATAAGGTACATAAGAATGTCATATCATATCCATCATCAAATTAGACTTTTTCCAATAGTCTTCTAGTGGCGAACCATAGAGCTTAAGGCTGGTCGGCAAGGGTGAGTGAGTCACTCACCTTGCCTTCCATTCACCCGCCACTTCCATGCATATAATCTTCGACACACTCGGGACTCACACATTTCAAAAACCTTTTGGTGAGTAACTCACCTTCTTGATCCACGCAAAAACAATTTGTCCGTTTGGTTTGTAGCTCCTTTTTTTTTTTTTTTTTTTTTTTCAAAATGTGTAATATTAAGGTGGGTGAGAGTGAGTCATTTGTTCGCATAAAAGTGAGTGGTATTAATTGGAAGAGAGGGGAGAGAGAAAGCTGACGTGAGGCTGATGTGTAAAATAAGTGCACCACTACCTTGCCTTTCAGCCTAAAGATTTTATGTAATTGTTTGACATGTACGCATATCATATCCATCATCAAATTATAAAGATAAAAAAAATAAAAAATAAATAGAAAAAAAATTAAATAAATGAAAGTACAACTCTTAAATGTAACACTCTCAGATGATAAATGGTTACATATCATACTCTCAATAGTTTTCTACCGTACATTACAAACTTATCATAAACTCTTAGGGCCCGTTTGGTTGAGGGGTTTTATTCGATTTAGGGCTAAAAGTTTTAAATCAAGTGTTTGGTTGCATTTAAAAAAATGGTTTAGATACTAATCATAAATATTAGGGGATGTGTAAAAGTTAAGGTGGTTTAAGGGTTTTATGACACAAGTGGGGTCACATTATTTCTCCTCGTCATATTTTCTTTTTTTATTTCCACAGTTAATATAAATATTTAATTTATATTTTAATATTTAATATATTTTTAAATATTATTTTCTTTTTCCTGTCTGAAATCAAAATCCAAATCATAAACCAAATTCAATCCTAATCATACATCCATCTATAAACCAAATGGATCCTTAGTTGTTGTAAACTGATTTCGGCGTTGACGCGTTGTTATATACGTATTAAAGTTTAAAAGAAAAGATGGTTTGACTTTAAAAAGTCAAATGAAGTGAGTACCTCATTTCTTCCTTGAAGAATAGGTATACCAAGAAGAAGTTCTGCAAATACACACCCTATACTCCATAAATCAACATAAGCTTCATAATCACCATAACGTCACAACTCTACTAGTCAAAGGTTGTTTCTTTTCACTAAAAGAATTACAAAAATTCGCCAACCCAAAATCGCCTATTTTCATAACTCCTTCATTATTAACCAAGAGATTAGCCCTTTTAATATCTCGATGCATTACACCACGCGAATGACAATGCTCAAGCCCTTCCAACAATTGCTTCATCGCCACCATCAGTCCACCACTAAACCCCCACCCCCTACCATCAATCCGCCACCATGGTGGTGGTAAAGGATTTGTTGGCGAATTCATGGTGGTGTATGTGAAAAAGAATGTGTGAGGGTAAGATGGAAAGAGGAAGTGTGGGTAGTGGGGGCTGGAATTGAAAAAGAAAATAAATGGTTATATGAATGAAAATGACAATTATACCTTCATGTGCAAGTCACATGAGAGGTGTTTAACAGTCAAATTTAATGTCGTTTGGTCAAAGGACCTTGGGTGTTAAGGGTTTGAGAGTTGAGGACTATATGTGCAAAAATAAAAGTCAAAGAACCAAGAGTGAAAGTTAACGAAAACCACAATGACTATCTACGTATTTTACTCTAATGATAGATATATTAAAAAAAGTCGTTTCGGGATTTACTCTAATGATAGATTTACAGAATGTGACTACTTTTTGATGGAAAAAATTCAACTGGTTTCATTTAATATTAAGTGTATGCATAGATAATTTTTTTTTTGTTAAAAGGGATACACCCCGGTAAAATATATTAACCAAAAAATCAATGAAGAACAATGGAATGTGACTGAGTGCATGTGAGCCTTAAACATTCCACCCGAAAGATATCTAAACTACGTACCTCTATTCACAATCATAAAAATTTATGACCAAGAATCTCATGTCACAATTAAAGTATTCTTAATTATGATATAAAAGGTGCAACACGATTGTTAGAGAGTATGGTATTTGTTCTGATTTTATTTAGTAATTGAGTTTTAAGCTTTTAGTAAATATATAAAAATTTATTTAGCAATTGAATACATCAATATCAGTCTGTGTAATTAAGTTTAGATTTTGTATCAAATCGGGTAGAGTATTGACGTTGGTTACATAGGAAAAACAAAAATTAATTTGAATCAACAAGTCTGATAAAAATATACAATGGGGAATGTTAAAAGGGGATAGCTTGGCTACAATTTTGTAGTCAATTAGCTACAATCCTTCATTAAATATACACTAGCAAAAATTCAGGAGGCAAATCGCATAAAAAGATACCCATCTTATATCCAATTTCAATTAAAGGTACCATTCTTTTTTTTTTCTCAATTTAAGGTACCCGACTTTTTTTTTTGGACCGATTTAGGTTTTTTTCTAACTTCCGTTAACTATTTCGTTAGTAAATTACATGTTTGGTCCTTGAGTTTGTATAGGCATTACATGTTTGGTCCTTCAGTCCGTTTTTACACATTTTCAAAAAAAAAATCGAAATAAAATTTTTTTCAAAAAAAAATTTTCGAAATATTTTTTTTCCAAATTTTTTCAACAAAACTTTTTCGAAATATTTTTTTTTCAAATTCTTTTCAAAAAAAATTTTTTGAAATATTTTTTTTCCAAATTTTTTTCAAAAAAACTTTTTCGAAATATTTTTTTTTCAAATTTTTTTTCGTGCAAAAACGGAAGAAAATATTTTGATTTTTTTTTTGAAAAAAATATGGAAAAAAATATTTCGAAAAAATTTTTTTGAAAAAAAAATTATTTTTGAAAAATATTTTTTGAAAATGTGCAAAAACGGACTAAAGGACCAAACATGTAATGCCCATACAAACTCAAGGACCAAACATGTAATTTACTAACGAAATAGTTAACGGAAGTTAGAAAAAAACCTAAATCGGCCCAAAAAAAAGTCGGGTACCTTAAATTGAGAAAAAAAAAGAATAGTACCTTTAATTGAAATTGGACATAAGATGAGTACCTTTTTATGCGATTTGCCCCCTGAATTATTGCTAGTGTATATTTAATGAAGGTTACGAGTGCACTATTATAACACTACAACACTTTGTATCCTGTTGATACGATGCGTTCTTGTCTTGCACTAGTAGAGGAATGAATGTGATCACTTGGTTGAATGACTGGATCACGCTTAAACAAAGATAAAGTAAATTTAATATGGGTCAGATGAGTATATCATTCGAAGAAAGAGAACTTTAACAAATTAGCCAGTGTGATCATCATAGATAGTGTGTCTGGATGCATTTGTGCCACGTGAACAATTTTAGATTATTTAAGGACTTAAAATTAGTAATAGTGACTTACGCGTGAGGTCTGCATACTGATATTCATAGCATTCCATAATAATGGTTTTGCCAATTATTTTGAAGGCTATTTGTGCATAGTTAACCGATACATAGATCGTGATATCCGCATTTCTTGCATTATAGGAGCATGGATCGTTTCATATCCATCGCTGTTCTTACATGATTCTCATTGATGTTCATTAAATAACAAAGTAGAATTCATAAGTTTACAGCATTCTGTTAGCAATACTTTTAATATATGGTGATATTTACTCATAGAGTGAGTACTCGCTACAAGAAAATTGGCCTATAGTGACGAAAACAGTTTCGTCACTAACAGTATAAAAATTGGTCACAAAACTGTTTAGTGACCAAACTCAAGTCGTCACCAGTCGTCACTAAAGCTCCGTCACAAAACCAATTAGAGACGAAAATACCCCTCGTCACTAATCTGTGACCAGATTAGTCGTCACTTTTTAATCCGGTTAGTGACGAAATATTTCGTCACAGTTATGAGAGTGACGAAAAAATGGTCACTGATATTTACCATTAGTGACGAGAAAGTCGTCACCGACTACAGATAGTTAGAGACCAAAAAGGTCGTCACTAATTATGAACATATAGCAAAAAAAATAAAATAGGAACTAATGTTGGTTTCACTGCATAATTGCTTTTGCAAACAAACTAAAATCGAGAAATCTGTAGCAATACAAATACAAATCTAACATATTAACTTCATTCATAAATACTAATTTTTTCACAAAACACAAATAGTATGATTGAAACTCGACACAAAACCAACCAATAACCTAGCATCACTAATGTAACACCCCAACCCGACAAGGGTAGAAGTGTCACATTCTGGTGTCATATCAGAACATACAGATAAAATCCTTACAAACGAAAACCTTAAAAATGAAGTATCAAATCATATAAACAATCGACTAACAAGGAAGATTACAAAATCCAAAATGTCTAAAATAAAAATGAAATCTCAAAACAATAGCTCGACAACATAAATTCAAATAATAAGGTAACTAGGGTTGGTCCACTCAAATAATCCAACTCTCAGCCCATCAAAGCCCATCTTCCAACCTAACACCTGCCGCAGGAAAAGAAATGCGGCTGAGCTTAAAAAGCCCAGTGAACAGATATAACAAAACGAAAGCTAAATAGAATCTGAAATGCAAAATGAACAAAGGAAACGGATAATAAAGTCACAGCGAAATGAGAACAATGAATCAATGAGGGTCCTGCAGAACACAATTATACAGATATCCAAAACGAACAGATAACAAGGAGAACGAAACAAAGCAAAGCATCGATGACATATAAACAAGCACATACGAACCAGACATACGAGAACTGAAACATAAGTAAACATAGCAGGCGTCGCATCCACACAACATATACGTCATACAATCAATTCAGGCAATCAGAAGACATACAAGCCAAACAGATATCTACAGACAAGCGGAAGCAATTAATTAATAAGCGAGCATGGCAATTCACACAGGTCAAAACCCTTAGTCAAAAACATAACCAGTATCATAACAGCAGAAATACTAACAGAGTCAAAACATGGCAGCCACACGTAACAAGTAGGAAATACAGTATGAGCATTATAATTAAATGAATTAAAGACATAGCAGAGCAACTAAATAAATTACCAAGCCAGACGTCACAAGTTAGGACATTTACCCAATCAAACCGTAGCATAGACAGAAATGTAAACATGGCAGGTCAACAATAAGCCGATAAGGACACAACGAATAGTCACAGTCCACGAGATTAACTTACGAAGTACACATAATAAATAAACAAAACTATCGATTACACATTAGCATAGTCAATAAACAAATGCAAAGGTTCACGTAACAATGAGATCACATATTATCAGATGAAAACAGGTAACTCAGATAACCGCATATTAATCACATCATAGCAGGATAATCAGTAGTCACATAAAACGTAAATAGCATAAACAATCCAATAAACATATAATAACCCGGTACGTGAATGGAACGATAGTCTGAAGTAACGGAATGAGAGTGTAATAGATCAAAGCAATGGAACATATATATCTTGGTAGTAAAGTGAGTCATATAAGGGTATTGGGTAAAGGACAGTCAATTCAGAATATGGTGCAGTGGGGAATCCAGAAGGTACAATATATGTATATCAAAAGTGTAAGGGTTGTCAGAAATCTATCCCAAGCCAGCAAAACAAACCATATCAATAGTGGCAATAGCAGCCAAATAACCGATAGTAACCATTGTATTCGGAGGGGTGACCTCGGAATACCAAACCAATATGAGGGGAGACCTCAGTAACCAGTGGAGTAGCTAGCTCTCAAAATGTGAGGGGGTGTATTGCACACACGCACCACATCACCAAAACAATATATCAATATCAATACAATACAAATCTAGGATGCATCCATACGCCCCTGCAAAACAATAGTGGCCATACAATATATCTGAAGCGCACATCACTCAACCACACTAAAGTCATGCCATTGGTGCATCAATGACACGGACATGGAACCCCCATGCCTAGTTAATGGCTCGGGTATCAAACTGACGGGTCAAGCATAATCATATCATATCATATCATAAGGGTTCATATCAAAGTTCATATCAGAGTTCATATCAAAGTTCATATCAAAGTTCATATCGAAGATCATATCCAAGATTCATATCAAAGGTTCATATCCAAGATTCATATCAAAGGTTCATATCAAAGATTCATATCAAAGATTCATATCAAAGGGAGCATAGCAAAGTCATAGGGAAGCCCTAATAAGGAGGCTTAGAGTAAAGCATAACGATTCAAGCTAGTATCGAAAGATGTATACGAATCATGAGAAACCTTAAGAGGTAAGGTCAGAATATTTGTACCTTAGCAAATGAAAACGAATGGAAAAGTGAGCACGAAGAAATATCATCACGCATTCTTCAACGAATCTACACGGATTACGGTTCGTATAATACTTATTAGCTTATTTAAGTCATAACAGATTTATTGCTTATATAAATCGTATTAATATTTTTAGAGTTATTAAGCGTATTCTCATTTTTAGTAATAGAACGAAATAAATACTTTAGGGTAATAATTATTAATTAGCCAAATTTAGGGGTTAGAAATGACAAATGGTAAATTTAAAGGTTTAATATGACAAGATAGCAAAGTTAGAGGTCAATTATGATAGATTCCAAAGATTAGGGTCAAGAGTGACAACTTGAAAAAGTTCAGGGTTTGCATGCACCCATGACCAAAGTCTAAGTTTAAAATGTAGGAATAACTAAAGATTTTAATTTGCATGACAATTCCATATACGCTTAAATGGAAAGGAAAAAAAATGCTTCAATCTATCTTATCGATCCATTTTTAAGCTTGCTCGCGGTTCAAATGACTAACATTTACGACCAAACAAACATGCCAACGGACTAACCCCCGACTCACCTTCCCGAAACACTTTCAAAAATATTAGCCGACTCACACATAAACTCTGCGATCGACATTGAACTCACTCCTAAAAGACCATGAATAAATCATTTCATATACACATTTCATGCACACACCACACAATACTAAATTAACGAGGCTCCTTATCACCTAAATTTATACTCAACTCGACCATCATCACACCCGATCATGCATATGCAACCCAGGTTTTATATACTCGCACACTAGATAGATTGACCCCAAAACACCACCATGAAAACAGGAATAAATAGGACATGCTCGATCCCAAACCATACGATTAAATATAGTTGTAGTTTTCATGCAACTTTTCCTTAAGTCTTTCTAATATGTTACATATAATCTTATAAATGTCTTGATAGTTTTTCGTGTATGATGATTTCATGCATGCAAGTGATATGAGATTTTTAGGAATACCTTTAGTCTAGTGTCATATCGAGACAGAAACGAGACTACAATTGCAAGACGTACAAGAATAGAGGAGAAATATCGAAACCAAAACTCCATAGCACACGATCACTACACGTACCCGAATCACGAATCAACATCTCTAATAAATCACAACCATAATAGCAGCCCTCAATCCACACAAAATCATAACTAGAACTTAACTTGTATTGGTGGCTTGAATGATGGACGATGGCAGCCCCAAAGGTCATGAAACCCACGATCACCACCACTTATCTCAGCCTCCTTTTTCGTTTGTAATCGAATGGAAGAGAGGAAAAAAAAATCCTTGCCGTCACTTTTTATGCTTAGGGTTTTATGTGCTTTGAAATGTGAAAAGGTAAGTTAAATAAATGAGATCAAAAGGAATTATAGGGGAGGGATACTCGGCTGATTCAAGGGGGAACTAAAGACCACATCAATACTTTCCAATTCAAAAAAATGGGCTTTATTTTAAGTTACAATGTCATGATATTTTATTTACAAAATTTCGGTCCATGAACCTAATTAGACGTGTGATATGAATTAGGCAATAGTGTGTCGATTTCTATTTTCTTGCACATGTTGATTATTTATGAGTTAGGTTAAAAATGTATTTAATGAGCTGGACATATTTTACGTATTTTATAAATATTAACTTTGAGGGGCAAAATAGTCTTTTCACACGTTTTAGATTTTTAGGGTTTTACAACTAACATGCCTTCAACACTTATGTTAAACTTGAGATTGCTGTTTTGTTTATGACTATTCTCCGTCACTTTGCTGCATATCCACAGAGTTCTCTCTAACGGGACTCGAGCTAGGTTGCCTCTTTACTGGCTCATCGTCATCAGACTCTGACCATGTGTGTATATAATTATTGTTTCTTATTTTAGATATTCTTGAAGAAGTATTCATCTACCTTGCCATAAAAAGTCAACTAAATCAAACAAGCACGATAAC
Organism: Chrysanthemum seticuspe; assembly: GCA_019973895.1. NCBI lineage: Eukaryota > Viridiplantae > Streptophyta > Magnoliopsida > Asterales > Asteraceae > Chrysanthemum > Chrysanthemum seticuspe. The sequence continues at coordinate 321,579,258 of BPTQ01000001.1, read as the reverse complement.
CATTTAAAAAAAAAAAAAAAAAAAAAAAAAAAAAAAAAGTCAAACCAGCCTTAAACAAATATGGAACAAACCCAAACCAAAAACAGATAAAACAATATATAAAACTAAGGTACTCTAGCAATGTGGGCTGAGCAAAAGGTATTCTAGCAATGTGGGCTGAGCAAAAGGAATTCTAGCAAAATGGGCTGAGTAAACCAAATCAAAGTACACTTAGCTGAGAAGGAGTACCATAAGTCAGATTCATCATAAGCAAATACAGTGTTATAAATCGATCAGTCCGTACCACTTACACATCAACTTCATAAAAAAGCAAATACAGTGCTCATTAATCATCTCATTAATCATCTGAAAATAAGTTATCGAGTTTAAAACCATCTGAAAATCAGGTATGCTATTTGACATTGATCTAATCTTCCTAGTGTTGAGATTAATGATTGTTTTAGCCAAAATTAATGTGACCATTACTCGTTGTGCTCCGCAGAATGAATATATAACTGTGAAATCTATCTACTGTGCATATATTAAAGAATGATCCTGAATGTAATCTAAACTAAGCGCTCAGATAGACACATTTGGACTACAGTGGTACGGATAGAAATACATCTAGACCATCAAATAATGCCATGGACAGTCAACACATCAGGTTGTGAACCAGTTAATCCATACAGATCAGATCAGTGTCTGCTTATATGAAAACTTGACCCTAACTCCCTATATATTAAAGTCAACAATACCTTGTCAGAACCTCTTGTGTAAAGAACAACTGCAAGGGCCAATCAACAGAATATTCAAGGGAAATATTGTCCTAACCATCAAGCGACATCTCTAACAAAGTATTAGATGAGGTACTCGTACCTCCAGCAGCATAAGCTATTCCGCTCTGCACGTCTACTTGGGAAGATCTAATGTTGACCCTAAATGCAAACAACAATTGTTAAAAGAACTATACGACAATCTTTTTCTAGTAAAAATTAGAGATCGTAGAATTTTACCGCAGGGCCACTCTTGAAAAGTATATATCATCGTCACTTAATAGTCTTCGTTTTGGCCTGCATTAGAAGTATTTGAAGTGGCCATTTTTAGATATTGATCTTCATCGAATTATGCATTGTGAACACATAGTTAAATAATTACCAGCTGAAATGGAACCATAAGGTCAGCTTCGGCAGTTGGTTGAAATGTCTTCAGATTATTTATGCAACCAGCTTATAACTTAGTTTTTCCTATGCCTCAAAACTTTTTAATTGAAGAATGCAGCATTCTAGAGGTTTGGCAAACAAAATCACTGGTAAAAGTTTTCTTTTTCGGTTTTTCACTTTACCAGTATGGTTGCATGGTTGCAAGCTCAGACATCGTAACCAATGACTGTGAAACCCCTGCCAGCAATCTTGCCAGCAATCTCAACAGCCGAAAAACCAAAGAAAGCATTTGAGCCCAAACAAAGCAGCAACCCCAACGCGTTCAATGGGCATCTCTGTCCTGAAGTTCTTCAATGAATGCTTCACGAAATCCAGTTCCCTCCAGAATGACTTAGTACGATTAGGAATGCTGAAAAAATATATATATATAAGTATTAAAGAAGCAACATTTCACATGTATTTACAGTATTTTTGCAAATTTAGTTACCCCCTTGACATAAAACATGACCACAATGTTATGGTAAAACTTGTTTATATCAATTCTCCTTGCTTTCTAATTTACGAGTAATGCTGATCTAAGCAAAAAATCTTAAACATGAGAACATCACATAACCGAGCTTGTGCCACATCAGTTTACATTCAAGATATAATTCAGTTCTCATAAAGCGTAGGATGATCACATATCTCTTGTGACTGCCTAATATATATAATGTTAAGATCAATGAAAACCTCTTTTAGAGAAAAGTCAAGATTAAGCAACTAATCCAATTCTTTCTCAATCTTAAACGGCTTTCTAGCATTTTGATTGAGAAAAATAATAATGTAACGGAAAAGACACACTAGATAGAGGTACTTATAACTCATGTTATCATGGGTATAGCTATGCTAATGAACCTCCCTACGAATAAATCATCATTTAAACCAACTATAACGCAAAATAAACCTAGACCCGTAATCACAAAGGGCTAGAATTTTTCAACAATACATCTATTCAGAAAGAGGAAAATGCACTAGCAATAGCATACTCCAGATGGCACAACATTATAGTTTACAAATATAGTCAAAACTGAACACAATGTAGCATCAAGATGGACCTTTTCGCTTCTTAGATGTAACTTGCTCTACTTGCATGCTATTTCACAGATGGTGTTTTATGGATACACAAAAACACGCCTGGCCATCATTGCAGTTAATCACATAAAAAAATTCAAAAAAGTTTTAAGAAATTAAACCTGGCAAGACGAGTTCAGAACAATTGTTTGGACAACTCTCTACATTTCTCGGCAGTGGCAGGCTCTTGGATATATTTTTCGTTCTTTGCCATCATCCCCGTGTAGCTTTCCGTTGCCTGTTTGGACAGCAACTTTGAAGTTTGACATGCCTTTGATTGAAGTAACTTTGAAGTTTGGCATGCCTTTGATTGAACCTGCCTTAATTTCGACGCCATCATATTCATATTCATATCTGCCAAAAAAAAAACACAAACTGACTCATCTTACAATATTGTCACAAAATAATGCGATAGATAACTTACCCTGTTGATATAGAAGCATGGAGGATCCACCGGAAGATGACGAATATACATGTCCATAGACCAAAATATGCTAAGCGAAAGAAGGGAAAACGCTGATAATGAATATATGATAGCTATATCAGTAACATAAACCTTACAATATTTCTCGTCAATAAGTGCCAAACTACTCTCATCCTACATCAAATACTAATCCTTCTAAATTTCTACTTGACAAATACTAATCCTTCTAATTTCTAAACAACAACATACTAAATAAGTATATCTCGACTAACACCAACTTAAAAAAACATGTATTGACACCTACACGCCATTACGTCATAAAAATACTGCAAAAAGTATGAGTCTACGACACTTTAAAGTGTACATCAATGGAGTGCATAACGAGTCACTCTCAACCTACGACTCTACGACAAATACTCATCCTTTTGTAATTCACTTAATGCTCATATGAGTCTTCACCAACAATTCTAAGTCAAACTTAACAAAAACAATAAAAATTACCAAAAACAATAAAAATTGCCAAAAAGGCGATAAGTAACATAGTAATTTTAAGCACTTTTTTTCATGTGCTAATAATCATATTAACTAGAGCATCAAATATACAACAATTATTAGTTTTTAATACCCTAAAATTAGTTCTCAATCAACAAAAAAAGCAGCTCATAGATTGATTTCATAACAATAATTATTGTTACAATAACAGAGTAATTAGAAATTGACCTTACAAATGTCTCTGATTTGGACGCGATGATGACGGCGCGAAGACGCCAATGATGACAGCGCGACGACGGCGATGGTGACGGCGTGACCAAGGATACGTCGACAGTGCGATGCTGGTGATGGTGAAACGATGGTGATGGAGATCGCCGGACGCCGGAGATCAGCGGAGATTGTCGGCTAGGGTTTCATTTTTGATTTGAGATATTTATGAAAAGGGGAATTTGTGAATATGATGGGTTAGGTGAACTTTCAATATGATGTGTATATATGTATGGCTTTTTATTTATTTTTTGTTAAAATTTTTAACATATATTTGCCTAGTCTAGTTATTGGGGCTTCACAAGGTCTCGACCGTACCGAAAATTAATTTGGTATAAAACATTGGACAAAACCGGATCAAAATGTTCGGTTTATGTCCGGATTGGTCCAGTCAGGTTTGGTTCGTCGGTTGATTCGGTCCAACAAAGCGGTTGTGTGTAAGACTGAACTGAACCGAGTAACGAATAAAAGGATGGACCGAGGACCGGACCGAAATACATTCGGTCTTGTCCAGTCGGGCCGGTTTATCGATTCGATCCGGTTGGCAGTCAATAATGCCCAACACTAATGTAGTTTAGGTCAGCAGAAGTTACAAAGAAGGCAATAGTGTTGTTCGGTCGGGAAAAGTAAGAGTCAGCAAAAGACACTTTATTTGTAGTGGATAGTGTTTACGATTTTTGGGTAAGTATACAAATATACAATTTTTAGTAAGTATGTATGTAAATGCTTTTATTTTTTATCATTTTATATTGAAATAGTGACCAAAATTTCGTCACTGATGTTTATCATGTAATGACCAAATTTCTCGTCACTCTACTCTAGATAAAAAAATACCCGGCATGTGATTTAGTGACCATATAGTGACCACTTATAAGTTTCGTCACTGAGTTATTACCGGTGACGAAAAATAATGACCATAAATTTTATCGTCACTATTTTCATCTAAATAGTGACCAAAATAAAAAGTCGTCATTGAATTTTGGTCACTAAAGCCTATTTTTCTTGTAGTGAGTACTGTTCTATGTATGATTGTCCTATACTTGCACTGACATACATCTATGATGTGGATTTCAATTTTCCGCCAACCTTATTAAAGAATTATTGGGGTATCTGTTAATTGGATTGTTCCTACGTCAGTTGGTCTCCATGATATTTTAGGATTATTATATGACTTGCTTAATTAACGATCTTTTTTAAATTAGGCGTGTTATTGGGGGCACTTATGTATGATCATGGGTTTGGTTTTATTCAGATTATTCAAACTTTTCACTTATCGCTAGATTGATTCTTTGCAGTGTATGCTACTGATGAGATTCCCTCAATTGAGATTATGCATGTTGATGCTACAAACTTGACTTGATTGTTCTGTGCATCTGCGACGAAGCTCACTGGAGAGAGGATTTGTTCCTATTTATGACCATCGAATAACCACACTAAACTTCAAATCATCATACAGAACAAAATCAATCTATTGATGGTAAGATCATCATTGGGACAAAAAGTAATTTACAACTAATCTCTAGACACCAAAAGTAGATTCTTCTATTTTTATCTTATTTGAAAATAAATGCCACACGACTTTAAATCATTGGAGAAAAATCCCTAAAAATCATTAGTGATGGAATGTTAGGAACCATTTAGAAACGATAAGAATTGAGCAATAAAGAAGCAACACATGTTGTCGCTATTAAGGTTTCACAGTTGGTTAAAGCAGGCTTCAGTGAATGAATGATCAGAATGCTAACATTGTGCAACCTTATAATAAAAATAGATTCAGGAGTTCAATGAAACAAAAAGTCATTATAAAGTATCCCTTTTGAGCAGAAGGGCTGGTGATCGAGCCGGGAATCAATCTCACTACAGCCAGTACCTGCATTTTATATGATAGAGATTGGGTAAATAAAATCATTTGGATTTAATGTTAATCATTGTCATTTGATAATTTATGGTTTTAACAACTTACACATATTTGGACTACAGGTCCCTCAAAAGGATTTACAAGCAATGGATAGATGCCACAGAAACAAGCAGGCAAACCAGTTCATGTGCTATGTGACTAAAATGTACTGGTACACATTTCCGCAAGAACACGGATGGGATTAAGGCAAAAAAATTCAGAGGCAACAACTTCGTGTTATTAGGTATTGTAAATTAATAGAAAATGACAGTGTGCGAATGGTCAGGTATAAGGCAACTATGCCTTGATAATACCTTTTACACTATTAAATAAACATGGATAATAATATCTATACTTAATTGATTCATGCTTAAAATCCAATCACCTGTCACGCGTCAACCTTTTACTCTATTCAAGTTTTGGTGTATCAACTGAAAGTGTGATATCTCTGTGCAGGTATTGGATCTGACATTTTCAGGAACACGTGAATATAAATTACTGGTGGTATGTTATTAGAAGCTCATCATTTTCATTTTTGAATTTTCTTACTGTTTAAGTATTAATCATTGTGAGAAAGTGAATGGCACGAAAGAGGACACTTCCCATCGTCTCATGCAAGTATGCACATATTGTCAAGCTGCATGGCAGTGATGGCACGATGGGAAGTGTCCTCTTATCGAGTTTCCTTGACATCATGACTTATCATGACTTCTGCAGTCATGAAAACCCACCAAGAAAAATGCTCACTATTATCATTGCACCTGACTGATATTTTGTTGGTTTATTGTTCTTGGACAAATCGTGCTCATTATTCTTGGACAAACCATGTAACATTCTATAAGCATCACAGTGCATGGACTATGCTTTGGCTTTAAGTAATTATCCTCTCTTTCTCAATGGCAGGATTTAGCTGCTGCTATGGATGAAGAAGATGTTGCAAAGTTCAATGATGCTGTCAAAGAATTTGACAGCATGACTAATCTGGTAATATAATAGTTCTATTGTCGTATAACTGAAATTTTGGTTATCCTTTACCTTGCTATGTATTTGAATTTCCTGGCTTGCCCAGTAAACTTAATAACTCCCAACACTTTACGATCAAGATTAGTATATATTGTATCTAACTTATGAACATAAAAAATTTAACAGTTCTTGTGCTCACTTGAGGTCCTTCTATTTGACATTTGGTAACTTTTTTGTTGGCAATTTTGTTACACAGGATGAGTCGAAGACAACTCTTTTGTTGAGAGTGAAATTGTTGTTGAAGCCTAAGGAGATGGAAGATGATGATCTTACTTAAGCTCATTTTATTTTATGTAAAAGAGAACTTTTGATTTACTATGACCTTCCCTTAATCTTGAAGGTCCATCAACATCCATACTATAGATTCACAAGGTGCCTATTTGTGTAGATAGCAATGGTTGAAATGAGAGCGATTTGGTGAGAAAGATGATTGAAGTTAGAAGATCAAATATTGAAGACCTATTTCGACACAAAATAAAGTTGTAGATATTTATTCAGAGTAAATTGCATGTAATATGAGTAAATTTACTTTGTATTTTTTAATTGTTCTATAATCATAACGTTCATTTGAGTTTAAATCATATACTATGTTGTTTAAAAAAACTTTGTATATTTTAATTGTTCCATAAATCTTGATGTTCATTTATTTTCACCCTTCTTACACTATTAATAGCTTCGTATACATATATATCTTACTATTTGAAAAGTAATACACTCAAAGAATAATCATAAGTCATGCCCGCCCATTGGGCGGGCTTCGTCAACTAGTATATATGTGTATATATATATATATATATATATATATATATATATATATATATATATATATATATATATATATATATATATATATATATATATATATATATATCAAACTTCAATAGTTTTTATAAAATCGTACATACATCAAAAGCGTATAAATATTGGACTCGTTTTATTCGTAATTTAGAGCTCTTCGCAACGGTATTTTTTATATTGACGAATTCACTATATATGCTCTCAATATTTGATGAATAAAGTTTGTTATATAAAAAAGTTGTAAATATTATAAAGTTTAAGGTAGTTTTAGTAAGTTTGATTTTTTTAGTTTTAAAAAGTAGTTGTAATAAAGTGTGTAGGCCTCATGGTCAGAATTCGCTTCACAAATGAGACGATTTTGTTTTTTTTTTGTTTTTTTCGTGTGTTAGTCAAGGCTCCACCGTGTGTCTGATTTCACTTCACTTTTGATATATCACGTTTTTTTTTAATATATCACGGGTGCTGACACGTGTCTATTAAGGAATTCTGCGCAAATTTGAAGCGAAATGCCTTGCCTTTTGGGATATGTGAAAAAAGGAGGTCATCTGCAGGACAACTCACACCTGCAGAGGCCTCCCATGTAATTTTCGCTTTACTCAATTGTCAAATTTTATTATCTTTGCATTATACGTAGTAATAAACATTTTTATATAAGTGTGCATAGATAAATTTAGAAATGAAAAACAAAAAGAAAACCTTTATGCCCTTATCACGAGAAAAAGGTAAAAGAAAAGAATGAGTAAATACAATACTTTGCATTACGTAGTATAATCAACTTGATATTAAAATAAGAGTAAACTGCAAAAATCATCCCTGTGGTTTGTGTAAATTCGCAAGAATCATCCTTATCTCAAACGTTCAGCATTAATCATCCCTAAGTCCACAAACGTTTAACAATAATCATCCCTGAGCACTAACGTCGTTAGTTTTACCCGTTAAGTGTTAAATAATATTTTCCCGTTAGTCCCTCCGTTAACATTTGTTGCACCGTTAGTCCTCATTTTACGTTTTCGTCACTTTTTTACGTTTTTGTCCGTTTTTAGTCGTTTTCGTCCGCTTTTTATCCTTTTTTGTATGTATTCGTCCGGGTTTTTTACGTTTTTATCCGTTTTCGTCCGTTTATTTTTACGTTTTTATCCGTTTTCGTCCGTTTATTTTTACGTTTTTATCCGTTTTCGTCTGTTTTTTTACGTTTTCGCCCAATTTTTACGTTTTTGTCTTTTTGTTTATCCGTTTTCGGTCATTGTATATTCGTTTTCATCAGTTTTGTTACGTTTTTGTCCGTTTCTTTCCGTTTTCGCCCGTTGTTTTACGTTTTTGTCTGTTTTTTTCCTTTTGCGTTTGTTTTTTATCCATTTTCGTCCGTTTTTTACGTTTTTGTCTGTTTTTATCCGTTTTCGTTCGTTGTTTATTTGTTTTTTTACGTTTTTTTTCGTTTTCGTTGGAAAAAAAATATTTTCGAAAAAAAATAAAAAATTTTGAATAAAAAATTTTGAATAAAAAATTGAATAATAAAAAATATTTTTTTTAAAAAAAATGTTATAAAAAAATTTTTCAAAATTTTCAATATGTCGAAATTTGAATAAAAAAAAATATTTTTCAAATATTTTTTATTAAAAAAAATCTTAAAAAAAAATGTTTTTCCAATATTTTTCGAAATTTGGACATATTGTAAAAAAAATTCCGAAAAATATTGACAAAAAACGGACATTTTTTGATTTTTTTTTTCAAATTTTTTTTTCGGAAATATTTTTTTTCCAATTTTTTTTTGGAATTTTTTTTTCCAATTTTTTTTTTCTTTTTGGAATAAAATTTCAATATGTTGAAATAGTACAAAAACGAAAGAAAAACGGTCAAAATGTAAGAAAAACGAACAAAAACGTAAAAAAACTGGCGAAAAAGATTAAAAAACAGGCGAAAACGTAAAAAATCGGGCGAAAACGTAAAAAAACGGACGAAAACGGATAAAAACGTAAAAAAACGGTCGAAAACGGATAAAAAACTGACAAAAACGGACAACAACGTAAAAAAACTGGCGAAAACGTAAAAAAACGGTCGAAAACGGACAATAACGTAAAAAAACTGCCGAAAACGTAAAAAAACGGACGAAAACGGATAAAACGTAAAAAAAAGGGTCGAAAACGGATAAAAAACTGACAAAAACGGACAAAAACTGACGAAAACGAGTAAAAACGGACAAAAACATTAAAAAGTGACGAAAACGTAAAATGAGGACTAACGGTGTTAACGGAGGGACTAACGGGAAAATATTATTTAACACTTAACGGGTAAAACTAATGACGTTAGTGCTCAGGGATGATTATTGCTAAACGTTTGTGGACTTGGGGATGATTAATGCTGAACGTTTGAGATAGGGATGATTCTTGCGAATTTACACAAACCACAGGGATGATTTTTGCAGTTTACTCTTAAAATAATAATCTTATCAATCAATCAATCAATCACGAGTGTTAAGGTATTATTAAAATAATAGTCTTCGCCATTAACATGATCTGCGCCTTAACATTCCACCCGAAAGATATCTAAACTACGTACCTCTATTCACAATCACAAAAATTTATGAACAAGTATTCATGTCACAATTGAAGTATTCTTAATTATGATATAAAAGGTGCAACACGAATGCTACAAGGTATGATATTTGTTCTGATTTTATTTAGTAATTGGGTTTTAAGCTTTTAATAAATATATAAAAATTTATTTAGCAATTTTGTATATAATCAGGTAGAGTATTGAGTTGGTAGGAAAAACAAATGAGTATTGATATTGATACACGGAGCTTTTTGCTTCATACACAGAAATTTGCTGTGAAATGTCTATCCAAAATTCTTTTTTGTCGTAAAGAAATGTTTGTTGACTTTGTTCACCTAACAACCCACCAAAATTCTTAAGAAAGAATTATGAATCATGAAGCAGTTTGTACATGTCATCTGTTGTTTATTTGAAAACTGAATTAATATAGGGTCTTTGAGATTGATGACCATGGAAAGGTAGCGATAACAATCTCTCACCGGCATCGTTACACATCGGAGCCCATAAATAAACCTCGACCACAGTTTTTCTCTTGTTTTGTTTTTTTTTTTTTTTTTTTTTTTACGATAACAAAAAAATATGGTCTGGTACCGGAGTGAAACGTAGGGTTTTTTATCTGAATATGCAAAAATTTACCACATTACGTCCACAATGGGCTATCTTAAGGATTTAAGGGACGAGTGTTCGCCGGTTTTGAGTGGCGTTAGGATGGCAGTGGTCAACAAGCTAATCAAGATCGGATAAGCCATTCAATGGTTCAAAAAGGAAAACTAAGCAAGAAAGAAGCATATCATTATCCGAGGGCCCCAAATATTGCATAAGATGTATGAGAAAACTTTACCGGTTTTATGAGTAAAGTTGTTGTAAACATGAAAATTTGAATCGAAATAGCAGTAATCACATAACAATGAGTTGCATTAGGCATATTATTCATGTCTCCTTGTTAATACGAATAACTTATGCTAATCTAGCTCTTAATTACCAACTACTTATTTAGTTACTATGAAATTTCAATCAGTGTGATTGCTAATTTTTGTGGTTTAGTTTGCTATTTATGAAAGAACAGAAGTATAGGATGAATTGGGAGGAAACACTCTTTAGGTAAGCGATCTAAAAGTGGATTAAATTATGTTAGGGATATGATTGTCATTTCATATTAGAATTCTGTGTACGAAGTAAATGGTTCCGTGTATATATCACAACCCAAAACAAAAATTAATTTGAATCAACAAGTCTGATAAAAATATATAATGGATGGCAAGTTAAAATATCAGGCTCTAGAGGTTTTATTGAAACATTGGTTTGGAAAGATAATTATACCAAATAAAGATGTCTATCTTAGTGAAAAATAATAAACAAGTAAAAGATGTAGGAGAAGAGATAAATGTTATTCATTAATAAATACCAAGAGGTTACAAGTAGCATATATTTATAACGCTAATATGTAGTCTAAACCCTAACTTGTTTATAAATATTAGATGAATAGACAAAAAACCCATAAGTCCATAGTAATTTACAACTTCTCCTTGGATATTCATCGTGTATTATACGCCATAGACCGCCTCATTAATGTATATCTATCAAGCGTCGAAGGCCGATCTTCTGAACCAATTGCTCAAAAACTTTGGTTGGCAAAGATTTTATGAATAAATCTGCCAAATTGTTACTTGATCGAATTTGACAAACATCAATAACTCTATCCTTTTGTAGATCATTGTTAAAAAAACATCAATAACTCCATCCTTTTGATAAAGCTTATCTTCAAGATATTAACAAATGTTACCCAATGTGGTAAGAAACTAAATTGTTGATAAACTCTTTGTTCCATAGATCCTTACTGTTATAATGTTTGCAATTAACAGAAGTTACAGCAACTGGACATAGGCCGACATTTCTCGTCTTCTTTTCTATCAAAATATCACCCAGTCCTCCCCATAAAGTCACTCTAATTGACTGCCATCTGTTTTACAAATAACACAAAAAAAGTAAGGTGTTGCTCATGTTTGAAGTAGATGCAGACCAATGGTATTTAAAATTACAACTATATATGCACCCCAAATAACCTCTTATTAGCAAGATAGAAATCCAACGTCCTTGAGTCTGATTTCTGTGTGATTGTTCTCCCTACACTCGTGACGTACCCTGCAACATCGGCCAGGCATGCAGTTACTGATTAGAATAATGTAATTGCAAAATTGACATAGAATAGTGTATATATAAAACATTATTAATCAACTATCAGTTGCTTGTAACCTCAATTATTAAAAAATTTTACCAATCAAATACTTGCCATTTGTAGGTTCTATGTTCTCAATCTCTTCCAGCTCAAATGGATATCGTTCAAAACCATCAGACTTCACTGAAGCTTTCCGGGACGTTGTGGACCCGTCAAATTCAATCATTAATGCATCCTCTCTTCTGATGCGATACTCTTCCTTATTTGACTTCACATCAAATTTTTTGATAGAGTACATAACCCTTTCTTTTAGCTTAACAAAATTGTGAGCTATGCTATTCCTTGCAGTACAGTGCATTGAGTTACCCTTCAAATATTATATTAGCATTATAGGTGAAACCTACTCTATTTGTAATGATAAATGTAATCCTGTGTTACCTTTGCATCAGACACAATGAAGTCGGTACTCAAATAGCACCCAGTAGTAGCATTCACATCCCAAACTCTACAAATTATCACAATAATGGTGCCAATGACACTTGTGAAAATGTAGAGCGGGCGCGGGGGGGGGGGGGGGGGGGGGTGAATAAGTTGCTGTTTAAAATCTTAAAACTTGTTGTATCAAATCCCTGATCAAGTTTGACATAGTATGAAATTCCTTCAAAATCCCATATATATGGAATTCAACATTCCATGGCAATATGAGAGGGATTGTTTACAATTTCATGAAATTCATATTATCTTTATCATTGTCATTATTATTATTATTATTATTATTATTACTACTACTATTATTATTATTATTATTGTTATTATTTTATTTTTGTTATTATTATTTTTGTTATAAACGATCGTTTAATTATTATTGTTATTATAATATAAATTATTATTTATTTAAATTTTTTTACTATTATTATATTTAAAAATTATTATTTATTTAAAATTAAATATAATTTATTTATAGCTTACTTTTTTAATTTATACTTTAAAAAATACAATTGTGTTTTATATAAAAAAATAATTATTTAATATATTAGTTTATATCATATTATTTAAAAAATTATTATTATAATTTGATAAGTAATTTATTCATTAAATAATATATAGTTTATTAATCTTAAACTAAAATTAAATTTTAAATATTTTAATATAATTGTTTTTTCTCATTTCATTCTTCCAACCAAACATGCGCTAGTATTTGCAAATTTCAATTCCGTCAGATTTTAAATCCTAAGGATTTCAATTTCTAGCATTCCATTTATTCACATTCCAATTCCTTAAACATATTCCAATTCCGTCAAAAACATTCTCCGAACCAAACGAGCCCTAATATTGTGACTTATTCTCATGCCTTTTCCTCTTTACCTGCGTCGTTACCAATCTACTCCACCATGACCCACTAATCCATCACAGGTTTGAATGAATTAACATACTGCGTATTTATTATTTCTTTCACATGAATTAATCACTAAAAAAAAGCAAGGTTGGATCATGTGGTTAACACCCTTGCCTCTGGAGATAGAGGTCAAGGGTTCGATCCTCGCCCCTTGCAAGGTCGGATGTCCTTTTATACTTTTAGTAGAACCGGAAGCAGCCTCTCTACCTTAAGTAGGGGTACGGCTGTCTACGTCTCAACCTTCCCCATACACCGTGGAAGACGGTATTGGAACCCATAACCCGTGAAAAATGGTATTGAGAGTTACTTTACTTTACTTTTACATGAATTAATCACTAATTTTTACCACCGTAATCTATCGAATTTATAGACATAAAATTAGTTTTCATGTTTGCCATATGATAGCAATAAGACCTTTTTAATTGTTTGCATTTATTAATGTTGGTTAACTTTTCATGTTTGCCATGCAATTCATATTGTTGGGTGCAAACAGTATGTGTCATACTGAACATGCTGATCATACATGAACTATATGTGTCATACTAAATTTACAAATCATGCATATAAACTAGCTTACCCTTTTTATTCATCGTATATTTTAGGAAACAAATGAACTCGATGGACTTGCCAAGCTCAATAACTCAAAATGAAGAACGTTATCTTACTAACTCTACATTCGAATCGTGTGATCAACTACAAAAGAGCTTGTGGACCTTTTATTACGCTATAGGATATGACCTATCTATTCGCGATTCAAAAAAAGACGAATATGTCTCTTTGCAATATGACCGAAGTGGTGCCTATCGAGAAAGACACTCTGTTGGAGAAAAACGAAAAAGGAGCACAATATCTCGTTTGATTAAATGCCCCTTCCACATAGTAGGTAAACAAAGAGGCGGTGGTTCTTGGGTTTTTAAGATAAATGACTTGACACATAATCATGAACCATCTGCTGATATGTTTGGGCATCCATCGTTTCGTCAATTACCAAAGGATGACGTAGAAACAGTTAAAAATATGACCCTTTCTGGAATACCTCCGAGACAAATTATTTCGTCCTTATGTCAAAAGAACCCAAATCTTACAGTGAACTCTAGAACCATGTACAACTTGAAGGCGAAACTACGTAAGAATGGTTTAGGGAATCGGTCATTGGTTAGTGCCTTATTTAAGGAACTTCAAAAATGTGGGTTTTCTTATGATGTTTTCAACGATCCAAATGGATGTATAACACGTTTGTTCATTATACACCCATTATCAATTAAACTAACTAGGATTTTCTCTAACACTTTTGTGATGGATTGCACATACAAAACCAATAAGTATAAGATGCCTCTTCTTGATATCACTGGAGTTTCATGCTTCAATACATCATTTTACTCTGGTTTTGTTTTTCTGAAAAAAGAAGATACAAAAAGTTATGTTTGGGCTTTAAAGGCGTTTAAGGAGTTTCTTGGCCCTACTAATCAATCAGCCGTGATTATTTCAGATAGGGATTTGGCACTAATGAATAGCATAGATGATGTTTTTCCTTCTACAACAAGTCTTTTATGTGTTTGGGATATTCAACAGAACGTGTTTTCAAATTGCAAGAAAGATTTTGAACATGCTGACGAGTTTAATGTATTCATGTCAAGATGGAATATAGTGGCATATTCAACAACATAATCTCTCTTCGATAAAAATTGGGTTGAATTCGAGTTGGATTATAAAGATAAGTTACATTCAATTGACTAAATTAAGAGTACATGGTTACCTTGGAAAGAAAAGTTTGTTAGTGTCTAGAAGGAAAAATACTTGCATTTTAGTAACCGTTCATCCTCAAGAGCTGAAGGTGCACATGCCAAACTCAAGAAATACTTACAAGTTTCCACAGGTGATTTGCACGAAGTGAAAAAGAAAATTTCTCTTTCTACAGGTGACTTGCAAGTGAAAGAATTAAAATTCCTCATGATTGCAACTTGCCAATATTTAGAGAGCTTCTTTCATGTGTATCTTTGTTCGCATTGAAGGAGATCTATAAGCAATATATAAAGAAAAAGGATGGTAATGTTCAAAAGATTTTTGTTTTGCCCAATTCTAGAATTATAGTTCTAACTCACTTTATAATTTACTTATTTTATTATAGTTCTAACTCACTTTATAATTTACTTATTTTCTTCTTTAGGTACAATAACTCCTTGCACAGGTAACTTTGTGGCAACTATGGGACTTCCATGTGTTCACAAGATAAGTTCTTGGCAAGGAATGACACTTTCATTGGACCTTGTACATCCACATTGGAGAATTGACACATTATCCTTGAATCCCGAAGATCATTCACCAACTGACAAGGACAAACAATTTGCTCATTTGCTCAGTGAGTTGCAACGCAAGTACCAAATGTGGCCTCTAAGCAAGAAAGAACTTCCTACTTCAATGATTGCAAACCTTTTGAACCAATTTTGAGTCGGTGATTCAACAACCGAGAGGAAGACTTCCAAAGGCAAAAAAGAAAAGAGGTGTAGCTTCTACAGCAAGAGATCCTTCGAGATTTGAGTACTAGAATAATCACAAACACACAATCCCTGTAGCCCCTCAAAAGAAAATTGCGTAATAGATTTAAATGCATATCCTGATGTTTGAATTACGTTCTGTCGTCGGAGTAGTATAATCAAGTTTTTGTTTTAAGGATGTTTCTCCGGATGTTTGCTTCTTTGTGGTCGAAGATCAAACTGTTGCATTTTTCTTTTGTGTTAAGAATTCCTTCTGTGTGGTCCTAAATTAAAAGTGTTGCAATTTCATGCAAGCGTTATTTTATTTATATGATTATGTCAAGGTCTGATCACTAGTTATCTTCCTATATGTCAGGTAGTTTGATCATCGGTTATCTTTGATGCATGTACGTATTATGTTTGTTTAATACGGAGTAGATTACAAGCATTAGGTACTGATCTATAATTAGTAGATTCCTTAGAACCTTGTGAATTTTGTTATCACTTTTTTGGTGTTTTAAACATTATAGCCGTGTTTCATGTCAGTAGAAATTTAGCTTTGTGATTGATTCAGGTTTGGATAGAACTAAGGTATTGAAAAGGGATTGGTTTAAATTGTGTCCCTTGCACATACAAATCTTCCACTGAACGATGTAGACAGTGAAATCTGGAAAAAAGTGACAAGTAAAAGGAAAATGGAGGGCTCACTGAAAGTTTAAAGAATAAAAGTCAAATGATACACAATAAATATAGGGAGGGCATGATTGTCAATTCACAAAAAAAATTATGTGCATTAATTAATTTGCTATGTGTAAATATCAATTCAATTTTACCTTGTCTCAACATGTTTTTATGCACCATTAAGCATAACAAATAGATAACATAACGAAATACACAACATAATTTTAATGAAGCACAGTTTTCATATAGCACAGTTTTCAAATAACGATATCTCTTTCGCATATTGATTACATAAATTTAGCAAATTCAAATACTTTTAGGTTTCCAGTCTGAATTTTTTACCCATTTAGAATCCTTATTATGATACCAATATATTCCATCAGACATTGTAGACCAGTTACAAGGATTGTTATCCCCATTTGAATCCTTTTCCTCGGAGCACAAAAGGCCGAGCTCCGCGTCAAAAACAACCACGTCTTGTTCTTTCGTATCCCATTCGAAGTGACAACTATATTTAGTAGTTTGGAAAAAATTTTGACAAAAATGCCAATCCACCTCTTGCTTGAAAGCTAGCAAATGATCTCCAAGATCATCTTCACTCGACCGGCAATGAACCAATACTTTACTGTCTGGTATTAAGTTTTCGACTTTAACGATGTAGCCTTCTGTGACAGAACACGCAAATGTTTTACTAACACACAACCCTAGCAATATGAAACACAAGGTGATCTTCATTGTGATTTATGCTAAAAACACATAACACTGCACTATATATATATATACAAGCAGATTTTTTTTATAATACATTAGAATATACTAACAACATTTATTATTATAAAATAAATATAGCATAACATAATATAACGTAATATAATATAATACAATATAGTATAACGTAATATAATTAACAAAATGTTATGATTCCCATAATGTAATATAACATTTAAAATGAGTCTTCTCTTGAAAGCATGGTAATGTAATGTGATGTAGTATAAAACATCCTACAAAAAATACTAGAAAATGTAAAATAAATATAGATAACATGAGAAATTTATTTTTGGTTACTCTTATTTTGGTGCTTACTATAAATTTTCACTATTCATCTAGTTTGATCTAACGGTGAGGATTAACCTAAAATTTAAAGATAAACATAAGTTCATGTTTTTTTTTTTTTTTTTTTTTTTTTTTTTTTTTAAATTCACGTTATTTACGTTTTTTTTAATTCGCGTTTTTTCTTCGTTTTCATACGGTTTCGTCTGTTTTCATACGTTTTCATTTATTTTCGTCCGATTTCATACGTTTTCGCCCGTTTTCATACGTTTTTATCCGTTTTCATACATTTTTGTTTGTTTTCATACATTTTCGGCTGTTTTCTTACGTTTCGTCCATTATTCATACATTTTCGTCAGTTTTTATCCAATTTCATACATATTTGTCCATTTTCTTATGTTTTATTAAGATATCGTTAGCTTTTTAATGTTTTCGGCCGTTTTTAAACGTTTCTGGATATCACAAATGATATTGTGAATAACGCAAGTGACATTATGTGATAGTATGAATATCACAAGTGATATTATTCAGAATATCACAAGTGATCTTTTGAATATCACAAGTTTATTTTCAACTAATGTTTTGTAACATGAAAATCACACGTGATATTTAGAATATCACACAGTAATATCCAAAAAATCACAAGTGATATTCATAATATCACAAAGTGATAATCATAATATCACATAGTGATATTCAGAATATCACATAGTGATATTCAGAAAATCACAAGTGATATTCATAATATCACAAAGTGATATTCAGAATATCACATAGTGATATTCAGAAAATCACATAGTGATATTCAGAAAATCACAAGTGATATTTTGAATATCACAGTGATATTCAGAAAATCAAAAAGTGATATTAACAAAATATCACTTGTGATTTTCTGAATATCACTTTGTGATATTCAGATAATCACAAGTGATATTCTGAATATCACATAATATCACTTGTGATAATCAGAAACGTATGAAAACGGACAAAAACTTAAAAAAATGGACGAAAACGTAAGTAAACGGACGAATACGTATGAAAACGGACGAGAACGTATGAAGGAGTAAAAACACGTCTGAAAACGGATGAAAACATATGAAAATGGACGACAACGAAAGATAAATAATGAAAACGGACGAAACGTATGAAAACAAACGAAAACGTATGAAAACGGACAAAAACGTATGAAAATGGACAAAACGTATGAAAACGGACGAAACCGTATGAAAACGAACGAAACAAATGAAAACATATGAAAACGGATGAAAACGTATGAAAGCGAAGAAAAAAGTGAATTAAAAATAAACGCAAATTAAAAATAAAAGAAAAAAGAAAAAGAAACGTGAATTTAAACAAAAAAAAGTGAATAAGACAAAAAAAAAAAGACAAAAAAATGTGAATAAAAATGAAAAACAAAAAGACAAGAAAAAAATATGGACTTATGTTTATTTTTAAATCTTATGTTAATCTCCATCATTAGATCAAACTAAATAAATGATGAAGATTTATCCCTTCGTATACATAAATTTATAGATAAGCAAAATAAAATGATGTAATGGAATATAACGTAATACTGTGTAATAATGTAATATTGTATTAGTAGAAAGTGAAACTTTGACTCGGTTGGATAAGTGAAAAACTTTTAGTTCAATTCTTCTAACGAAATAAAACTCAAGTCTACATTTTTATTTTGAAGTTATTTGTATCTACTACACATTTCGTTTGTTATCTATACTACTATATAAAGTGTTTGAGACTTTCTTTAAAAGGAAGTCTTAAAAAAATAAGCCTACACACTTACTATAAAAAGAAAGCTTAAAATTCAATACATCACATTATTCAATGAACATAATTTTCAGACGTACAAGACAAGAAACATAATGTACACCACTTTAATGCATATAATAAAAAACATAACACCTCATTGATGCTATTTAATATAGTATAATTAATACAGTTATTAAAACACCCTTACATAAGAAATACAAATTATCAAGCATATTATACAACCAAATTAAACACAATTCATGCATTAAATGTCACTAATACAAATAATAAAGCACATTATACAAATATTCAATCTCGAGCGGGCAACGGGCCAAATGGGCTTGAGCCCGAACGGGCACGGGCTAAACGAAATTCATGATTTCTGTAAATTTATTGTCAAAAAGAACATAAAAAAAGAAGATGTCGGTCGTCTTATTATGCTTAAAAGGTCACATGAAACGCATTTGTTCGCTATAAAAATAGTCATCGGGTACCCGCCGCCGCATTGCGCGGGTACCTTCTAGTAATGTTAAATAAGACTTGGGTTTTGGCAATCTTATATCTTTTTAGTCTTAAATCAATAGTCTATGTTTTATTTTTAAGATGTTCCAAATTAATTTTTTTCCATTATTACTAACATATAGAGAAGTTTAAACGAATTTACTATATTAAATTTGCTTGAAATTATTATTGCAAACTTTAAAAAGATATTGATTATATTGTTAAGAGTACAAATGTAGTTCTGCAAAAAGTAAGAAAGATAAACAATAATAATTATGTTTTTTTCCCCTTAAAGTGTGTGTTTTTGTCAGGAGACTTATTTTGTGATGGAAGTAGTGACATTACTAGCTTTTAAACATGTGCATGCATGAGGTTTAAGCAGATAATATAACGGTTAATAATATTTTGATAACTGAAATTATAACAGAAGTCATGCATTTATTTTGATATTTATATTCCTGTTAATAATAATTTTAGTCATGTTTAATTTCTATACATGTGCATGCGCGTGTTAAACTAATAACGAGGAATAACATTAGACGTGATTGAATGCGGATATTTAGAAAAGATACTTTTTTGGATATCTTTGAATCACATAAAAAGAAGTAACATGAGTCGTTCGTATATATATAATCTCTTATACATTAGTTTAAGAGGAATGCTAGATCATATAAGTTTATAAAAGAAAATTCACATAATGATATGTATGTCAATTTTCAAAAGAAAATACACTACTTATTCCATCATAATTTTATTGTTCATTTTTGCTTTTCGGTTTGTCTCAAATTTATTATTCACTACTATATAGTAGTGAAAATCGTTTAAGTTTATGATATTACTTTTAATAAAAATTGTTATTTACAAAGCTATATGAAAACATTAAATACTTGTCAAATGACAAAACTGTTTTTCGTGACTTTTAAAAATATCAAAGCTGTAATAAATCTCTTTTTTTTACTGTAAATTTTTTGTCTGAAACAATAATTTTAAGACAGAGTTAGTGTCACTTTATAAATTATACTACTATTTAAAATATTGATTTAGTCTTGCCCAATAAGAGATCAATGCACACCTTATTTATAAACAATAATTTTAAGACAGAGTTAGTGTAACTTTATAAACAATAATTTTAAGACAGAGTTAGTGTAACTTTATAAATTATACTACTATTTAAAATATTGATTTAGTCTTGCGGCGGTGGGTACCCTGTAATCAAAAATTCTGGTGAACAATATTATTCGATTATA
Organism: Chrysanthemum seticuspe; assembly: GCA_019973895.1. Taxonomy (NCBI): domain Eukaryota; kingdom Viridiplantae; phylum Streptophyta; class Magnoliopsida; order Asterales; family Asteraceae; genus Chrysanthemum; species Chrysanthemum seticuspe. Next base: position 321,558,263 of record BPTQ01000001.1, on the reverse strand, counting down.
TATATTTCGTAATAATAACTTTACAAATGGCGAGTATTTAAGGAATAACTTAATCGCATACTATCTCATATAAATATGGTAAGATACCCGTGCATCGTGATGCAATAGCTATATAAACGGTATTATTATAGTATGGGATGTGTTAATGACTTAATGAGTGCCCATGAGGCACTTTATAAAATGTAAATTAATACATTCAAACTTTCTTTTTTGAATAAAAAATGCATTTAATCGACATTAATTAAACTTTTAAATTACAATAATTAAATGTGATTTTTCACTTAATACACTCAAACATTCCATTCATTTACATCTTAGAAAATGCTCAATGGGCACCCGTTAGCAAATCCCTTAAAGTATTATACTATTTTATCACGATGAAGTGTGTAGAAGCTTTGACAGTATGTTTAGCCTTTGTTATAAGGTACTATATTATTTTAGTCCAAGCGTCAAAAGTGTGTTTGCAATTTTGTTTCTTGCATTATTGGTATATATGATTTTTAGCTAGATTGGTATGTACAATGGTTTTAGTTAATTGTATTTCGTACTAAGATGTATTTTAAGAAAGACATTAATTGGGGTAGTTAATCATATGTGTTGTGCATAAATTGATTGTATTTTTTGCTTTAAGCCTTAGATTTTTGCATTAAATGAAGAGAGAGTGTCATCCTTATCATATGTGTTGTGCATAATTTGATTTTGCTTTAAATCTTCCATTGCTTAAATATTTTTGCATTTAAATGAAGAGAGGGTGTCATCCTTTTCATATGTGTTGTGTATAATTTGATTGTACTTTTTGTTTTAAGCCTTGTATTACTTTAAATTCAATTTTTTGCATTAAATATAAAGAAATGATCATCTCTCTTTTATATGTATATCCTCCGTCCCATAATTATAGTCCACTGTTAACTTTCTAAGTCTTCGTTTTGCAACTTTGACTTTATATATTTTTATTTGTGTTATATAATACTTGATAGAAATTTACAAATGGAAAATACATTTAACACTCAATTTATTCATATATTTTATATATAACACAAATAAAAATATTTAATGTGAAAGTTGAAAAATAAATTTTCAAAAGTCAACAGTAAACTATAATTATGAGACGGAGGAAGTGGTATAGATAGATAGATTACTTCTTTGATATCACAAAAGAGAACATACATCACAAACTTTGAATGCATAATACTCAGATACTTCTAGGGTTCCAATCATATTGTTTGCCCCAAACCTCCTTAGTAAAATCATAAAAGTAAAATCCATCATTCTTGGCTGCCCAATAACATGGATTATTATCCCCATTATCTATGTCACATACACGCATCATAGTTTTGTTAAAAACATCGAAGACTCGCTCTTTTGACTCCCAATACCAATGACAAAAGAATAAAGTATTATGAAAGAAATTTTCGCAAAACTGAAAGTGATATTCATTGTTATATGATAGCCACTTATCGCCGAAATCATTATCTTTCGACTTGCAACGAACCTTGATGTTGCTATCCGGGATCAAGTTTTGAACTTGAACGATGTATCCGGGTGTGTAAACACAAGCAAATGTTGCACAAGAAAAGTACAATGTTAGGAATATGAAAAAGAAGTTCTTCATTGAGAATATGGCATAAATGATAAGAACACAAGTATCACTATATAGGTAGATAAATTTGGGATTTTGCTACAATGCTATTTATGAATTTAGCAATAAATGTAACATACAACAAACTAAGTAAATTAATGTAATTTGATATAATTTTGTGTAATATAATATGTAAAATAAGGAGGATTTTTTTACGCGCGCACTGATGTGGGGCGAGAAGTTTTACGCGAAAAAATTTACGTCTAAAATTTCATTTAAATTGGTTTTGGTTTTTACTCATAACATGTTTTAAACATAGACAAATAAATTTTAAACTTTTAACTTACATATAAGTTTTGACATGTCAGGGATGATATATGTTAATTTATGTTACGAAAATGGTCTTTAAGGATGAATTCCGTAATTTCAACTAAAACGTGAGGAGTATTTACGTAAACTTATATTTTCAGAAAATGAAAAAAGCTTAGGGATAATTTATGCAGTATCTACAGGGATTACTTATGTAAATGTATGTTACATGCTGGTCGTTAGGGACGGATTTCATAATAGTCTCTAACTGAAGGGGATTGTTTGTGTAATTTTTTAGTTTCACATAAAGACAAAAAAATTATGGATGATTTTCGCAGTTCCAAGTAACTTTAGGGACAATTTATGTAAGTTTTAGTTACAGATTTGGTCCCTGAGAACAGATTTCGTTTATGTATTTGGTCCTTGAATACGAACTTTGTAACGACAGTTAAACCTCAAGATCCGTTTTTGTAAATTTTAGGAAAGACAAATTTTTTACTGTTAGATAAACAATACATTTCCTGAGAAATATATAGATTTAAAATAAAAATTAATTTTATATATCACCTAGTTTCATGCTTAATTTAAATTAAATCTAAATAAATTTAAGATTTAAGATCATTTGACGACAAAAGATTTTTTACATACTAAGGGATCAATCTTCACCCTTCATTTTTATTTGATTTAATGGATGAGATTAATCTCAACAATTTAAAAAAAAAAAAAAAAAAAAAAAAAAAACCCACTTTCATCATTTTTTTTCGAATATTAATATCTTTCAAACCGTTAATCGTTAAGCGAAAAAAATATATCATTGTGACGAACATTTAATTATCTTTCTATAGATAGATAATTAAATTTTTTTGGTATTTTTCACGGTTTTTTTTTAAGTTTTTTCCTTCTTTTTACGTTATTGAAATTTGCCTTAAAAAATCATATATGATAAAACACTAATTTGAATATCATATGTGATATTAGTGTTAAATCATATATGATATGTAATATCACATGTGATATTAGTGTAAAATCACATATGATATACATATCATATCACATATGATATTACATATCATATATGATTTAACACTAATATCACACGTGATAATCATTTAAGTGTTTAATCATATATGTTTTTTTTGTGTTTAATCATATATGATTTTTTCATGCAAATTTCAGTAACGTAAAAAAAACAAAAAAAAAAGACGAAAAACCGTGAAAAAAAACGAATTTTTTTCTTTTTTTCGAAAGTATATCAAATTGCATGTCTATAGAAAGATAATTAAATGCTTGTCGCGATGATTTAAATATTTTTGCTTAACGATTAAAGGTTTTAGAGGTATTTAAATTATAAAAAATAAGTGAAATAATAAAATATTTTTAATCTCGGTCATTGATTTATTTTTAAATGGATGGTTGAGATGAGTCCCTTGATATGTGAGAAAAGTTTGGTATGTAAAATAACTCTCCTTTAAATTTAAAATTAAAATGTAATATAGGATAACATAAATTGAATTTTTAAATTTTTACTATAAAGTTATAAAAATATGATTATAATGATTTATAAATAGAATGAGCATATCAAAGAGTTTCAGGAGCAACAAAAATGGCAGCAATCTGGTTCGGAAATTGTATTATTGATCCTCAAATTCATCGGATACCGGTCTGTGTTATTTTCATATACAAGCAATTTAGTTACTAGTAGCGAGAAAAATTGTCATAATTCTACAGGCGAAAGAGGCAGTTTGCTACTAATGACCAAATGTAGTACAAAATATCAAAAAACGTTAAACAAACACAAGATCACGCAAAATCCAAGTTGTTTGATGTTTAGTTACTTCCTAAACTACCAGACAATAACCTATACAAGTTATTTGCCCTTTCGCCTCTTTTGATTTCCACTGCAATCATTACAATACCATTTTCCTTTGGGTTGCTCTTTCAGACCAACACAGCCGTAATGGAACCACTCGATCTTGCACTGTCGATAAATAAAGCATATTAACATCTCATTAGTGTCTTTTAGTTATAAGAAAGTTATTAAAGGTTGCAAAATGGGTGTGTCGGGGTGGGTTAGATAAACGGGTCAAAACGGTTAGTTTCTAGTACAAGCCAAAATGAGAGTTTTTTTTAATAAAAAAACAATCATATATAAGGATGCGTTGAAAATTATTACAAAACCTATATTCTTAACGCACTAATCTATTTTATCATAGAAAAAATGGATTTCGGTTTGTTTCAAGCATTTATATGAATTTCACATGATTTTCAACTCTTTTGAACCCTTTGATCCATTTCCTATTTACTCCATTTATAAACATAACTCAAATCGACCCATTTTACGCAAATGGGTTAAATTAGTCAACCCTAAAATTGATAAATGTGAAACAATCTTATTTAAAGCACTCACATCAGGATTGTCGCATGCTACCATCTCCCCGTAGCTCACTTGATTACAGAGACAATATGTTGGTTCATTGGGATCGACTGGCAGATCCAAGTCCATACCAGGTGGGTTTGCAGTCGTCGTAGTTGCTGTAGAAGCTGCAGCCGCAAGACGCGATCTGAATAGTAATAAAATCCCATTCAAAGATAAATTAGTGACCAAACTTAGCATTAAATATCAAGCAAACACAAGTTTACAGGAAAAAAATAATTACTTTTTCCTTCCTCCTCTACCACTTTGTATTACAGGTTTCCCATTGCTATCCGGGTTCAATGCAGTTGATCCGGCTGCAGCAGCATTTTCCTTTTCTGCCATAACCATAAAAAATATCAGAAGAGAAATGAAAATGTACCCATGGTTCAGCAACGCTATAGGTGGCCACTTTGTCCCAGTTACTAATAATTGGGTTGTTTCTGATTCCATTTATCTCAAACGGAAGTTTAACTAAGAAGGGAATCAGTCAAACGGGTGACAGTTGCACAAACTCAATTTACGATGATTAACAAAAAGTTTATTTATTATAAAAACTATGAATAGGACATTTTCACCCATACTAAAACCAAATGCTACTTTGACCCATTTACCCACATGTTTGGCCCCACTATCTTTAGAACCTCTACACAACACATAAATAGGAGTATGACGCATATCCATATCACAACTGCAACATACATGTAAGCATGTAAGTGACAGATTCAGAAGACAAAAGAAATATACCGCGTCGTTGCTCTTCTAACTTTCTAAGATACTGATCAAGTTGTTGAATATGAGCATCCACCTGAAAAACAGAACATTTCCAAAACTTATTCCAGTTTCCAATAGACGAAATAATATCAAAACACATACCAAAGAACGACACATTTTTAAACACAAACATTTTTAAATTTCGACACAAACACAAGTATAAAAAGGTTATCAAAATGTACCAAATCATATGCTTGGACAGCAAGAGCAACCTTCTCGTCAGCAATTCTTATCGCATGTTTCTGCTCATCTTGCGCCTCATCCGAGAATTTACTAAGTGAAGACCCGGGACCAATGTTCCCAGACTTAATCCCTTCTTTAAACTCCTCTATCTCCTGTAAACAGCGTTGCTCATTTTGCCGTTGAATATCTGCACATTAATTTATTCACACCATATTACAAAAACATCACAGCCACAGAAACACATTGCATGCGTATATCATGAGCTCAAAACTCATACCGTGTAAACTTTTATCCAAGTCACGTAACAACGCATACTTCCTCTGCAATATATTCGGCAATGGCTCCAAACCTACACAAAGAGACCAATTAATAAACATTATTAATCATCTTTATAAAGAGTACGATTTTTACACAAGAGTGTATGGGATTTTTTATATTTTTCAGCTTATCTGCTATTTCTTTTAGTAAAGAAGAAAAGCAAGCTCATCTACTTAAAAATAAGCAGAAAAGCAGTTTTAATATCCAAACAGATAAGCGTTCCAGCTTATCTTGAAACAGATAAACTTAACAACTTTTCTGCTTATTTTTAAGCTGATAAGCATTTCTGCTTTACGAAAAAAATAGCTGACAAGCAGAAAAAATAAAAAATCCCAAACACCCACATAGTAAAACTAAAAGGGTATAATCTTAAAGTAAAAAAAATTAAAAATTTATAACTATCACTAAAACACATTAAATTTCACAAATAAGTAACTAACTTAACTCAACTTCAAAACCCTAGAAAATTAGGGTTTCTTGAAATCTTGGTTTCTAACCAGTAAAATTCAAAATTGGTCATCTGGGTATGAATCTTTTGTTGAATAAATGTCATTTATAGCGGTAATTTCACCAAATTAGCAACTACTTTAACCCAATTTCAAAACCCTAGAAAATTAGGGTTTTGGTGTTCAACCGATTAAATTCAAAATTGGTGATCTGGGTATACATATTTTGGTCTATAAATGTCATTTATAACAGTAATTTAACAAATTAGTAACTAAATTAGCTTAATTTCAAAACCCTAGAAAACTAGGGTTTCTTGAAAAACAGGGTTATAACCGATTAAATTCAAAATTGGTGATCTGGGTATGAATAATTTGGTGTGTAAATGTGATTTGTAAAAGGAATTAGAAAATTATGAAGAAATGAGAGAGATTGAGAGGGGTTGCTTACTGGCTTGAAAGTCTTCAAGAAACGACATGATGAATGAATGAATTTGGGGGAAATTGAGAGTTACTTTTTTTGCCGTTAATACCCGCCTAAAAAATTTGGAAGAAAATGAAAAAGTTTTAACTGTATTGGTTTGATTTGGTGGGTGGTTACACATACAGCTTCGTGGGGTGTTAGTTGGGTTGATCTGATTGGGTTAGGGTTTTTAAAAAAACATATTCGAATTCAACCTTCTTTAGAACTCGGGGTTAGTTGGGTTTTGGTCAAATTAAAAAGCAATATGTGCAAATCCTCTTTTTTTTGGTTAACCGTTTATAGAAACGGTATTTTTATCAGTGTTCTAAAAGGCGCGCTATGGCGCCGCCAAGGCGCGAGGCGTGGCCTCGGCGCCACGAAATGAACCAAGGCGCGAGGTCTAGGCGCCGTGTGAAAAGGCATGAGATAAGGAGCGAAAAGTTGTAAAAAGGCGCGCTTTTTGGTAAGGCGTGGCGCCATTTTAAGAAGAATTTAAAGGATTTACGGATTTGGGCTTGAATTTCTATTATTTGGGCTATTTCCTTCTTTGGCCTCGTTATTTCAAAACTTAATTCCTATTTTGGCCTCATATTTGGGCCTGGTTATTTGGGATTGGGGCTTTAGGTATTGAAATTGCTCTTAAAAAATGATACAAAATTATAAATACATAAATCTATAAATATTTTTTTGCCGCCTTAAGCACGCCTTATGAAACGCAAAGGCTTGTAAGACTTGAGGCGTGGCTATGCCGCCATGCCACGCCTCACGCCTTTTAGAACATTGATTTTTATTAAAAAGTTTGAGGCTTTTTTTTATACATGTATTAGGTTTTTTATGTTTATGTTAATGAGTAGGCAAGGGTGACGCTTACATTTTGATTTATGCGGTCTAATTGAGGTATTTTTGTAATTGTTTCTAACCATTTTAAAGTGTGTATTTAGTGAAGTATAAATGCTAGACGTCTTGTAAGATGTTAGGTGTCTTAAGTTTTTTTTATCAACATGAAAGAAATAAATTGAAGCACCAGCAATATACTACATCTGTCCCATATTAATTGTCCTGTTTTAACTTTTTAAGTTTTCTTTCTCAACTTTGACCTTAAATATTTCTGTTTGTGTTATATAATATTTAATAAATCAGTAGAAATTAATATGGGACGAAGGGAGTATAAGTCGGTGGAAATGTGTAAATGTTTTGTATTTTCTCAAACAGTTTAGATTGGCGGAGAAATTATGATTATGTGCACTTCTTTCGGATGTTAATACACGCAATGAACATATGTTTCAAGAGTCGGTATCATCAATGTATCCTATGGATTAAACCCATATCCTAATGATGGAAACCAAACGGCTTTGGCTCAATCGGTGCCGACTTCTGAAAAAATCATGAGCCTACTGAAAAGATTTTGTAAATAAAATGTCATAGGTTCAAGTCTCGGTTCGTGCTCACTATAATTGGTGTCCCAAATGAGCTAAGAATCTTGTCAGAGCTATTCCTTATGGGTGGCAATGGCTAATGCCAAAAGGCATCCGAAATGAGAGTGTTTTCGGCAATTAACACTTTTTTTTATATGGATGGTATCATTTAAATGAAATAAAAAAGAAGATACAATAGTATTTGGATACACTCCAAAGCTGTATATAAAGATGCATTGGTTGAGAAAAGTACTTGTAGATATCTTAAGAAAATTACTTAGTAATTTTTATAAAAAGATTTTTATATAAGGTATGAATGATACAATTTCCATTCTGTCCAACGACCTCGTATCATGGTTTTGTTATAACCACTACAACATAATAGTTAAAGGTTCGGTTGTAGAATCTAGTTGTCTCATTTTACTTTAGTAACTGTTAGTCAAAGATATCATATCATACTTTAGGACATATATTCGACAACTCATACAAAGAGTAGACCATATACCTTTTTGATCGACATCAAATTTGTTGTAAGCAATAATAACTCTTTAATTATATAAACTCCGTTAATTAGTCGGCTGAAAAGTTAAACACCGTGATTACAAAAATTAAACATGGAAAAAGAAAAACCGAATCTTCATTCACAACTAGATTTAACATAGTAAGTTAACACAACTATAATTCAAAATCGTACAGATTGCACGAAAATGTAGCTTACTTGCCAGTTTATAGTTTATATAGTTTTGCGTAGCTGTCTATTTTTTCTTATATATGTAGCATACTTTTAAATTCATTCTTTTTGGTGTATCATATGACCAGTTATGTGTACTATATGATCATTTTACTCTTTAATTTGCACACTCTTATTTAACCGGGAGGGGTAAATCGGTCAAATAATACATATAATTGATCACACGATACATAAAAAAGATTGAAATTCAAAAGTATGTTATATCGACAAAACTAAAAAGTATAGTACATTTTGATGCAATTCAAATTCTACAAAATCACAAAAGCTGATGAGATTACCTAAAACATAAACATAAATTATATCAAACAATTTGATAACTAAAACACCTTTAACAACTCCATATTCAAAACTTGTAAGTAGTATAAATCACCACCTCAATGATAATCATAACCATCAACTTTCCAAAAACATTAACAATCTCCTTGAACACAAACACATTTCAAAATGTCAAAACTTTCATCAAAATGTATCATATTCATGATATTCATTGGAGCATTGCATCTCGGAATCATGAACGTGTCAGCAACCGACCCCGTGCCAGAAGAAGGAGTGCATGTTTTCGAGCTTTATATGCATGATATACTTGGTGGCAGCAACCCTACAGCAAGACCTGTGACAGGGCTATTAGGCAACATATATAGTGGTCAAGTCCCATTCGCTAGACGTATAGGTTTCAGGGCCCCGTCTGGTGGGGTAGCAATCCCCAACGCTAACGGGGCCCTCCCAACGGTTAACCCCAATGGTATTCCACTTGGAACGGGTTTAGTTGGTACGCAGTTTGCTGGAAACTTTAACCAAAACAACAACAATCTTCAGAACCAAATCGCGGCCCAGCTTGGACCTGATGGCCTTGGGCTCGGGTTTGGGACGATCACTGTGATCGATGACCTGTTGACAGCTGATGCTAAGTTGGGTTCACAGACACTAGGGAGAGCACAAGGTGTGTATGTTGCTAGCTCAGCAGATGGAAGTCGACAGATGATGACGTTTACTGCTATGATGGAAGGAGGTGAATACGGGGACAGTATTAACTTTTTTGGAGTGTATAAGATTGGAAGCCCGATGTCCAGGCTGTCGATAACTGGTGGGACAGGGAAGTATTTGCATGCTTGTGGGTTTGCTGAGATTCGGTCACTTATACCAGCTGGTCAAATCGTTGCAGATGGGGTTGAGTCTTTGCTGAGGTTGACTGTTCACCTTAGTTACTAGGACTGCAATAAGCCATTCTTGAAAGTTTTTCGTGTTCTTCGTGTTTGTGTGTGTGTGTGCTTGTTTGAACAAAAGATGTCATAGTGTTTGTAATTTACAAATTTATCAATGTCACCGTGATTAAAGGAATGATAACATCATACTGCTAATTTGGTATACATGAACTGGATCGGATTTCGAAGTGTTTGTATAGAACTAATAGTCTCTAAAGTTTGGTCGAAAACACTCGGAACAACTTACTATAACATTGTCAAACAACCAAAACACATCCAAAAACCGTAGTCTGCAAACACATATTATTACAGTTGATCATTTGATTTATTTAATATCTCGTAGTTAGTTTCAATACACGTCCAAACACCCCCGTTGATGAACACAGTCAGATTTCATATTAACAAAAGAAAACTGTATCATGCAACTTAAAGAAAGCAAAGGACATACCGCTCATGAAAAGCTTGTGATTCTAACACCATTAACAACAGTATCTTCGTCGAGTGCGTGCAGGGAGTCAATCAGATGCATCCGTAATGATGCAGGACCTTTTGCCAAACCCATAGCAATCTCGCCAGCCAAACCATATACAGCAAATGCAGACACCGTGGCTTCAAAGGCGTGAGCAGGGTCGATTGCGATAAAAGCAGCAATGAGGGCACTGACTGCGCATCCACTTGCAGTTATCTTTTGCATCATTTGCACGCCGTTATGTGCTCCCACAACTCGATGACCATCTGTAACATAGTCAATTGATCCTGAAATTGCAACTATGCTCCCACTTGATTTAGCTAAAGACTTTGCTGCTTCTATAGCATCACTAGATTCATGCAAGCTATCGGCACCCTAGAGCAAGAAACTAGTTAGTAGCTGTCTTTATTCACAGGAAAGACTCATGTTTACATGGTTAACGGGTGAAAAAGGGTTCAGCTCAAAACGGGTATTTTTTAAATAAGGGTCTACACAGCTCGGGTTGAGCTGACCCGTGTCGTAGATCTAAGTTTTGAAACTTGCTCAAGGCTTCATACGTCACTGCATACAATCTTGAATCAAGAAGCAATGCACAAAACACATGATTACTAACAAGATTCTGAATGAATATATTCACATCTGAGTTTTGGTTCGAACAAGCAATCCTAAACACCCTCAAATAAGTTGAATCGGTACGATAAACTGATAGAAAGATTTAGAGGTAGCTTGGCATTGCTTATTAGAGCCACTTATGCCGTCACGAAACGTAATAATCGGATACGCACTCTACAAGAGTTTGGCAATTCTGTTTATGTGATCATTTAACAGGTAAAAGAATCGTAATCATGAGCAACTCTAGACCTGCTATTCTAAACTGATTATAACACCTCAAAATAAGGGGAGTTTGGGATTTTTTACTTAAAAGAGCTTATCAACTTTTAAAATATCGAGTAACATTTACTCTAATGTAAGCACAGAAAATTTACAAAAGGGGTGTTTGGATTGCATATCCTAAACTGTTTATTTGCCTAAAATGTAAGCACATAACAACTTGCTTGTCTTAAAGTGCTTATATACTCTAACCTAAGCACATAAGTAGTCCACCCAGATACTCAAAACTGCTTATCTGTTCTAAAAATACGCAAATAAACACTTGGATCTACAATTGTAAACACCCCCTAACAACCATAACTACATATCATTTCCATAATAATGAGTAAAAAAAAGGTCAATTCTACCTTAGTTGACCCAATAGAACCCGTATTAAGAGCAATGATCTCAGAACCATTTCCTCTAATCACATTAGGTCTCAACACCAAAAAGTTCCAAACATGCATTCAACCGAAAACCCGAAGCACCAACAGCAGCAGGATCAAGAACCCACAGCTTAGCAAGCTCGTTCGCTATGCCAGCAGCACATTTCATGCCGGGTAGCCACTCAGGTGTTAGTGTACCAATGTTAATAACAACTGCTTGTGTTTGAAGTGTGAAATCTGGTATTTCTAGAAGTGAATGGGTCATTGCAGGTGATGCACCTGCTGACGAAAGAGTGTTTGCTATTATGTCCATTGATACTAAGTTTGTTATGCATTGGATTAAGGGTGATTGTTGTCGGAGTGTTGTCAGGTGTGTCCATGTTTTTGTTCCCCATGTGGCTATCGTTGTGGTGTTGCTGTTGCCGTTGGAATCTTGGTCTGTCATGGCTGCGATTCTGAAAAAATCTAATTTGTGATTGACTGTTTGGTTTATTCTTTCTTAAAGGGTACGCGAGGATGAAATCATGATGGCTAAAATTGGTAAGATAGTGGTTGATAATAAAACGCAACCACTGCATGTGCTCTTACCTTTTTCAGAACAAGGCCATTTGCTCTTATTTTCTAACCCTTTGCTGTTTATAGATATTTGAAAGACACCAGTAACCTTACTTCATAAGCAACTCGGAGAGAATGAGTTTAGAACATCTCAAATAACTGAATAAGGGTGTTCCGATTGCCTATTTAAACTGCATATTTACTCTGAACAATGTATATACTTTATATAATCATACAAGGAAATTTGCATCCAAAAATTAAAGTATTTGGGATTCTTATTTTAGGTGTTTATCCGCTTATTTTTAAACAAATAAGTAGTTCGAATGTAAAAGTCTCAAGCTCAAATCTTGCTTGGTGCAAACAACCATGAAGTGGCCACACCAACCTCCCTAAAAGGGAGGGGCATACGCGGTAAGTATGTGTAGCGGGGGGCTCAAACCCCATAGATTAGTTAGCAAAAAGATCGGAAACCATGGTTATCCCAAATAACAAATAAGTAACTCGAAAGTATGGATAAAACTGCTTATTTGCATATTTCAGAATAAAATAAGCTCTTAAGGAAGTTTACAATTGTGTATCAGTGTTCAGTGTTTGGGTAAGACTACTTATCCAAGAGCTACATACTAATAGTTAGATAAGGAACCCCAAACAACCCATGATCACAAATTCACAACAACCCTTAAGAACCTTAAATTCATATCTAATTTATCAAACAAACTAACATAACACAATTTAACCTTACGCAAATCCATAAAAGCCTGAAAATAAGCTAATCCAAACACCCCCAATATAACAGCCCGTCACACATCACTATAAGACAAGACATTTGAGCCAATTATAAGTCTAAAGTAGTAGGCTACTAATATCCTTCCACCATGGTTTTTAGTTGGATCGAAATGATTTACGGGTAGTCCATTAATGTTACACCTAAGCAGTTAAATAAGCAAAAATCCCAAACAAACAAATATCACCAATTCACAACACCCCTTAAGAACCATCAAGTTATATGTAACCCGGGTTTAGGCTATATATATCATAAACGTACTTTCATTCATGTTCTATTATCATACTTGTATTTTTTTGATATCATACATATTGCTGACGGCGTGACGTCTTAGGGGTATTGCGTTGACACATCAGCAATAAGTATGATATCCGGACAAAAGCTAAGTAAACCAAACAAAAGTACACGTATGATAATAGAACATAAGCAGCACAGACAAATAAAGTACTACCTTGGTGTAACCAACACACCCCATACAAGTGTGTTGACACATCAGCAATAAGGATGATATCTAGGCAGAATCTAATACAGAGTAGTAGTTTGTAGCATACACTAAAACAACTAAAAGTACGCTGAGCAATAAGTATGATATCAAGACAAAACCTAAGGGGGTGTTTGTTTCGGCTTATATAGCAAGCTTACGACTTATTTGGTTTTGGGCTTATCTTTCATAAGCTCACTTTTTGTAGCTTATTTTGAAACTTTTCGGCTTATATAAGTTTATTATGTCATAATAAACTTATGAAACATAAAGTTTCAAAAAAAGCCACAAAAAGCGAGCTTATGAAAAATAAGCCCAAAACTAAATAAGTCGCAAGCCTGCTATATGAGCCGAAACAAACACCCCCTAACGATATAGATTAAAAAAAAGTACACGTATCATAACGGAACATAAAAACACCTTGGTTTGACCAACACACCCCATATTAAGAGCAAGAATCTCAGACCCATTCCCTCTAATGACACTCGGCCCCAACCCAACCAGCTCCAAACACGCCTTCATCCGAAACCCCGAAGCACCAACAGCAGCAGGGTCTAGCACCCATTTCACTCCCACCTCATTAGCAACACCTGCAGCACCTTTCATACCAGGCAGCCAGTCAGGAGTAAGTGTACCAATGTTGATCACCAGTCCTTGTGCATGGGGAGTGAAGTCTGGGATTTCTAGCACTGAGTGGATCATTGCAGGTGATGCACCTGCTGATAAAAGTGTGTTGGCTGTTATGTCCATGGATACTAGGTTTGTTATGCATTGGATTAAGGGGGATTTTTGTCTGAGTGTGGTTAGGTGGGTCCAGGATGTTGTGTTCCAGTTCCATGTTGGTGTTTCTGTTGTTGTGTTGGGTTTTTGAGGTTCTTGGTTTGACATGGTTGTGAAGAGAAAATGTTGGACCTGAATTAAAGCAGGTCAACTAGGTTGTTGTTTGGTTTACATTAAATGTAAAGAGAAATGCGTGAGTTATTTATTTTACTTTATTTATTTTATTTGCAAAAAAAAACATAATTTATATTGATAATTTAAAATTGGGTTTTAGCCGTACAATAGTAACGTACTTTCAGTTTTGTATATTTTAGTATGTATATATATATATATTTTTTTTCATTTAATGTAACGTACTTTCGGCTTTTGTGCTACTTTGGTACGTGCTACATTGTTTTACCGAAAGCAGAGTTATAATCCTACGTGGACATGACACGTAGGATTTCCACTTACAATATATTTTTGAGTTAATTACATAAATGGTCCTTGTGGTTTGCAAGGTATCACAAATTTAGTCCCTAAAATTATTTGTTAAATTTTTTTAACCGTTTCCTTATGTTTTTATATGTTTTCATCCGTTTTTATACTTTTTTGTCAGTTTTTATCCGCTTTTATCCGTTTTTATACGCTTTCATCTTTTTTCATCTGTTTTTACACATTTTCGTCCGTTTTTATACCTTTTCCTCCATTTTGTTATGTTTTCGTCTGCTTTTATACATTTACGTCTGTTTTTACACGTTTTAATACGTTTCTCTTACTTTTTCATACGTTTTTAACCGTTTTCTTATTTTTTTCATACGTTTTCATTCGTTTTCATCCGTTTTTACATGTTTTAATACGTTTTTCTTACTCTTTCATACGCTTTCAACCATTTTCTTATGTTTTCGTACGTTTTTCATATGGACAAAAACATATAAAACGGTTGAAAACGTATAAAAACGGATGTAATCATATAAAAACAGACGAAAACGTATAAAAAAGGACGAGAATGTATAAAAACGGACGAGAATATATAAAAACGGATGAAACGTATAAAAACGTAAGAAAATGTATAAAAATGTAAGAAAATATAAACTGATGTAAATGTATAAAAACGGACGACAACGTATAAAGACGGAAGAAAACGTATGAAAATGGACGAATACGTATAAAAACGGACAAAAACATAAGAAAAGGGCCCGAAAAGTATAAAAACAGAAAAAAGCGTATAAAACGTAGGAAAACGGACGAAAACCTATAAAAACGTATGAAAACGAACGAAAACGTATAAAAACAGACGAAAACGTTTAAAAACGGATGTAAACGTATAAAAACAGACGAAACCATAAGAAAACGTATAAAAACGGACGAAAACATTTTTAGGGACTAAATTCGTGATACCCGGCAAACCACAGGGACCATTTATGTGCTAAAAATATTCCACTTAGATTTTTATCCGGTAAAATAACACTTTTATCCGGTAGCCCGTACTTGCAAATACCAAAGTTGCACAAAACCTGAAAGTACGCTATATTAAGTGGAACAAAAAAAAGTACACGTACCAAAAAGGTACAAAGCTGAAAGTACGTAGCTATTGTACAGCTAAAACCCTCTAAACTTCAACAAAGTTGAAGTGCAATTACAAAACACTTGCCTAGAGATTCGTACTCAACTACAATACAACCTACATTTGATACAACAAACTAAAAATTTCAACATCAAATTCAAATGTGATATTGTGAAGCATGACACACTTTTTGCTCAACCGCACAATGGTTACTGCTTTAGACCAATAAAAGAACTTATCATTGAACATAGAATCGTTTGTTGCTAAACAAATTTTCCAGATGGATAAGGACCAACTAATTTCCATTTGCTGTGAAAGTTTGTTGGCATAACTTCATTCCAGTCTTGTACAAATTCTGAAATTGATCTTGGAAAAACCCAAGACAAGTTCTACCATCTGAACAAACTACCCCAAAATAGAAACGACCATTTGAAATGCAACAATAAATGCTCAACTGTTTCTGTAAATGAACTGCACCAAGAACATGTTTCATAATTGATGTCAACCTTGATGTTTCTATGAAAAAGTAAATGTTTTACTCAAGTGTGGGTTCGGGGTCGAGAAAACCTACTTTTCTACGAGCAAGCTTTTCAACCCTCTAGGCAGTGAACCTAATCGTTGTAGTGTAGTATGAGGTAAGCCTCAGGGATTGATATCGTTTTCTAGGGGAATAGGAATGCTAGAAAGAGATTTATGACGAGAATGTGGGGTTGAGGATGATTCTTTTTAGTCTTTTTATTGGTTTTTTAAAAAGCAAATGTGAAATATCGGGGTATATGATTGGAGGGTGGTACTTCTACCAATTTCACTACTTTAACTAATTATCTAATTTAACTAATTAACCTAGGATAGATTATGCTAATTGAGTGTGTGCTCGTATGATGATTAAAAATGTGTTCACTTAGATACTATTACTCCCTAGTTATATTTTATTAGTCGGTTGAATTGTCACTTCCTTATCTTAACGCGTTGTATTTCTATTAGTCGTAGGGGGTGCGTATTCCCTAGTTCTATGAATGTATCTCTCCTATAGACTACACGAGGTCGACAAGTATAACACTATCTTCCCCGAATACCATATCGTCATAAAGCACACTCACACAATAAAACACAACGATAGTCTAGTTGCACTCCTATGGCTTCTATCAATTAAGACAAGAGACAAACTAACAACAATCAGTAACTAGGTTTCATAGATCTAAGCAAACACACAAGTAATTTAGCTAGACATGTTAAACAAGCAAGTATACACACAATCAATTGAACATGGGGTAGACATAATGATAAATTAGATAAACAAACTTATCTTGATGTGTACAATAGGGTATGGGACCCTAGAATACTGTCTAAGTCAGACTACAACTGAGTTAGGGTTTGCTTTCCAAAGTTCTACCACTTAAAATACAAAAAAAATCGAATTCTATATATATATTTACACATGTGATGGCGTCACCTTTTGGTTGTGACGCCGTTAGGTCGCCGTCATTAGGGTTTCGTCTGGGTCAAGTCATCGATGGGACGGCGTCAGGTTGGATGTGTGACGTCGTCAGTCTTCATAGCGACGTCGTCTGAATCTTGGATCTAGGTCGTCTGATGTGGAAAATGTGAGTGACGCCTTCTAGAAATTAGGCGTGACGCCGTCAGGCTTTAGGACCAAAAATTCCGCTGAGCCATCGCGTGCACCTTTTGATCAAATCTTCATAGGGGGATGGTGTCGCCCTTTGGATGGGACGCCGTCAGGTTCTGCTGGAGGCCTTTGATCTTGACTTTGCCATTTTCTTCATGTTTTCGCTCCTTTTCATCCAAATGTACTTCGTTCTAGCATTTTGCTTCCAAAAGACCTAAAAAGTGAAAAGGAACGGTTTTAAGCAGTAACGGATATAAAATGTATCGATTTAGGGCTTAAATGACCCCTGAAAAGTGTACGTTTTAAATCCTTATCAAATATCCCTACACTTGGTATTTACTTTTCCTCAAGCAAATGTGCTTTTGGCCATTCTATTTATAAGTTAGGGGGCATGAAGCATTGGTTTAAAATAGTTTACAACAAGTAAAAGCGCCACAATAGTCATAACAAGCACGAAAATTATACACTAGCACCTCACAAGTGGTGTTTGGATTCTCTCATCTCTCGGGTTTATATGAAATATAATATGAATGAAAATGGAAGATAAACACCCATTACCTGGCATAGTACATAGATTACCATATGCTTGAGAATAGATCAAACCTCCACCGCTTTGGCGTAAGCACCTAGGAATAACTATCTAAGAGGTCTTTACAAGACTTGTAACATTAGGCTTAGGGTAGGGAAGTAAAGGGTTGTTGGACATGGGATATTTAGTGGTGGTAAGTCAAAAATCTTATGTTACAAGCATGTAAAGCATGGCGTTGCTAAGCCAAGACTCGACTCGCTAACACTAGATCACTTGAAACAAAACAAACACAAATTTAAACTTAAAAACATAAACATAAAGATAGATGTAGGATGGTAGCCCATTTTTTTTCATGCAACTCTTTTTCTCTTTTTTTTTGATTTTTTTTCATACCTTTTTACTTTACCATCTCTTATGATAACATCAACATAAAGGGATTTATAGGAGTATCCCTACACTTGATTTTTTATTTAACTAAACTAATTGACCCGATTTGAAAAGATCAAAACACTTGGAGTATTTAATTACGTAGATAAAGGGAATTTGAATTTATCATTCTTTCCCGTTACTCCATAAAATATTACTTTTACCCATGAGTCCCAATCGTCCCAAAACTGTGTACAAAAGATATGACTCCACTTAGCAACCATGCAAGTAACTAGATAATTGAACTAAGGGTTTAGTGATGATAACAATAATTCACTAAAGATGAGTGCATACAAGGTAGGCTAAGGCGATTTGGGTGTAGCATTTAGGGGTGGATTTTAAACAATGTTCTTTATTGATATTCTGAAAAACCGGAACATCATGAGAACCGCAAAAAGGATAGGCTCTGAGGGGTTAACTAAGGGTATCGTATATTAAAGATGAGTACATCGCAAGGGTGTGGGGTAATTACTCAACTGATGTGGAAGATGTAATTATAATACAGGTTTAAAAAAAGGGTTATCCTAATGGCTCTTATCATTTAGTTAATCCTAACTACACAAGTGTAGTCTCACTAGCGATCTCGGAATGCATCACAAAACAAGTTATGGAATCTATTATACTACCGGTACACTCACTAAGCATTAAAGATGAATGCTTTTATTTCTAAAGATCTAGTGGCGAACCTCACATTTTTAGGGTGAAATTTGAGTGGTAAACGGTTTTTATGTTAGTCATATAATTCCTATCCATGAGACGCTTTATTAAGACTAAAGTTTAGCTCGTAAATATCATTTTTACACTAATTACTTATGATTTATTACACTAATTACTAAGGACAAGACAAATGATCAAGTGAGTGAATAGTTTCTAAGTTCCCGTTTTATTCTCCCTCCCTACACTTAAACTGAACATTGTCCCCAATATTCCCCGAAAGTATCAAAGTTATGATAAAGAAAAGTAAGTAAGGAAAAGAAACTAGTACTCCCCTGATTATTTCGGTAGGATATGTGTGAAGTTATGGTTAAATCTTCTTTCAAGAAGAATGTACAAGTAATAAGCTTCATCAAATATGTGTTTCTTCTTGTTGTCCAATATAACCTGCATACTCATAAAAAAAACAAACGAAACATTCGTGTAAAATCGGCGGTAAAACTATATATAACACACAACTAAACTAGAAAGCAAGTAAGATATAATTCTTGTGGAATGGATGTTTGTAGTTTTTCTGAAAAATTAAGACCTTGGAATTTTCAAAATTTATACATAGTCTGACGTCGTCAGGCTTTAATCCTCAATAAATGCTCAACTGTTTCTGTAAATGAACCGCACCAAGAACATGTTTCATAATTGATGTCAACCTTGATGTTTCTATGAAAAAGTAAATGTTTTACTGAAGTGTGGGTTCGGGGTCGAGAAAACCTCATTTTCTACGAGCAAGCTTTTCAACCCTCTAGGCAGTGAACCTAATCATTATAGTGTAGTATGGGGTAAGCCTCGGGGATTGATATCGTTCTCTAGGGGAATAGGAATGCTAGAAAGAGATTTATGACGAGAAAGTGGGGTTGAGGATGATTCTTTTTAGTCTTTTTATTGGTTTTAGAAAGCAAATGTAAAATCTCGGGGTATATGATTGGGGGGTGGTACTTCTACTGATTTTACTACTTTAACTAATTATCTAATTTAACTAATTAACCTAGGATAGATTATGCTAATTGAGTGTATGCTCGTATGATGATTAAAAATGTGTTCACTTAGATACTATTACTCCCTAGTTATCTTTTATTGGTCGGTTAAATTGTCACTTCCTTTATCTTAACGCGTTGTATTCCTATTAGTCGTAGGGGGTGCGTATTCCCTAGTTCTATAAATATATCTCTCCTATAGACTACACGAGGTCGGCAAGTATAACACTATCTTCCCCGAATACCCTATCGTCATAAAGCACACTCACGCAATAAACACAACGATAGCCTAGTTGCACTCCTATGGCTTCTATCAATTAAGACAAGAGACAACCTAACAACAATCAATAACTAGGTTTCATAGATCTAAGTAAACACACAAGTAATTTAGCTAAACATGTTAAACAAGCAAGCATATAAACAATCAATTGAACATGGGGAAGACATAATGATAAATTGGATAAACAAACTTATCTTGATGTGTACAATAGGGTATGGGACCCTAAAATAATGTCTAAGTTGGACTACAACTGAGTTAGGGGTTGCTCTCCAAAGTTCTACCTCTTAAGAGACAGAAAAATTGAATTTTATATATATATTTACACATGTGACGGCGTCACCTTTTGGTTGTGACGCCGTCAGGTCGCCCTCATTAGGGTTTCGTCTAGGTCAAATCATCGATGGGACGACGTCAGGTTGGATGTGTGACGCCGCCAGTCTTCATAGCGACGTCGTCTGAATCTTGGATCTAGGTCGTCTGATGTGGAAAATGTGAGTGATGCCTTCCAGAAATTAGGCGTGACGATGTCAGGCTTTAGGACCAGAAATTCCGCTGAGCCGTTGCGTGCATTTTTTGATCAAATCTTCATAGGGAGACGGCGTCGCCCTTTGGATGGGACGCCATCAGGTTCTGCTGGAGGCTTTTGATCTTGACTTTGCCATTTTATTCATGTTTTCGCTCCTTTTCATCCAAATGTGCTTCATTCGAACATTTTGCTTCCAAAAGACCTAAAATGTGAAAAGGAACATTTTAAGCAGTAACGGATACAAAATGTGTCGATTTAGGGTTTAAATGACCCCTTAAAAGCGTACTTTTTAAATCCTTATCATTTACCGGCATTCGTTGATAGCAAGCTAACTAGGTGAAGCTTTGGATTTAAAGGAACGCCTTTTGTCCACATAAATCTAAACCATTCGTGAGGGCATTATTTTTCATTTGGTTTACATTAAATGTGTGGTTTTTAACTTTGAGAAATTTCTTATAATACCGATTAATACTTTGTATAAACTTTTGTTAGCCAAAGTATTTGACTTTGTTTAACTTTTTTATGCATTTATTTTCATCTTACAGGAACCCATTACGTCATGCCTTTATTTTAGCGAGTATTTTTGGTAGTTTGATTGGATGGCGAGATTGATATGTGTTGATTGGAGATTGATTTGCTATATTGTGAATATTTACTTGGACTTATATTATAAATTGTCAACTTTGAGCAACGTCGGTGTTACTTTGACTTTTTAGTCATAGTTGACCCCGAAAACGCCGTACCATGGACTTAAGTATATATTGGACTATAGAATGTATAAAAGCTGAGAAGTCATGACTCGTGCTTGTAGACTCGAAACGGATAACGATTTGAAACTTATATTGAAATTGACGTAATATATGTACGAACATGTTAATAAAACTAAGAACCATAAGTAATAAATGGTTTTTATACTAAAACCTTCGATAACAAGACTTGTCTTGTTATTCGCTATTTTAAATGGAAACTAACGACTAAAAACGGAAAGGTTTTCTAATTAATGAGTGTTTAATGTTTCGAGTGCATGATTATCGAAATGTGCCATTTATGAGCATTTAATGTCATTTTCGAGTATTTAATACTATTTACGTCTTGTGCATGGGTTACGGATGACCTAACATTAATAGTGTCAATCCACGTGGATAGCGGACTTATTAGGTAGACGAATCTAATAAGAGGCCGTTAGGCACGTTGGATAACATTATTAATGGGTGAATTATCCTTATGACTCATTAGGATGCGACCGGTTTATGGAATGATAAGCGACATGAATAAATGATTGAGTTTATCGAATTGAAGAATTCGATAAGGTCTAACTATTTATTCTGAAACTTATTGGACTATGGAGCTTATCGCTTAGATGTCTCATTGTGTTGCATTGAGTCGCATTTTGATTATTTGAGTGCATTCATGATGTCTTGTTGAGTCGATACACATACACACGACGATACCAAACACTAGGACTAAACGGTGAAACAAGATATTTTTGGAGATAAAGAAAAGGAATACATTGGGGTAGATAACGTTGATTTTGGAAATATATATTAAGAATCGGTTTATATTAATAGGTTGTGTCGAGTCAGTAGTTGCTGAGCCGTGTTAGCTGTTATCTTCGTTGCTAGTGTTTGTTTGTTCGTTGCTTGCTTGAGGTGAGTTTCATAGCCTCACTTTTATCTCTATTTTAACTAATTTTGGGTGAGAAATCATGCTACTCTTTCGGACCTTTTAAACTTTTGATTTGATTATGTGTTGACTGTTTAGATAGATATGTGGTAGATGTTGCCTTAGTTTAGGGTAGCAATCATGTTGCTATGACACTTGCCTAGCTAAGAATAGACTTCTATCTCTACCTAGTCCAGGGTAGCATTTCTTCTAGACCTTGCTACGACTGCGCTGGCTAGAGTCGCTTAGGGCCCTACTATGACGTCGGTTATGTTATTGATGGTGTTATTGGTATGAGAATGATGTGTGTTTGTGTATCTATCTTAGTCTTGCATATCAAATAAACTCCTACAGATTGAATTTGAACTTAAACCTATGAACTCACCAACGTTAGCTGACCTTTTAGCATGTTTTTCTCAGGTATCTAAGTGATGATTGGAATGCTTGTTCTGTGGAAGCTTGGAAATGAGGCATGGTTGAAGGATCATATTTAAACTCTTATATTATTACGCAGACGTATTTTTTAAATCATGTTGGGCCTTACATTTAACTATTTTGAGATGTTTGTATTTGGATAATTAAATTTGGGATTGGTTTTTGAACCATAATATGATTATCTTGTTTGCTATACTGGTGTGATGTGCCAATCCAGTAACGCCCTAAAAACTTGTTTAAGTCTTCCGCTGTACCGAGATTTGGGGGTGTTACAAATGACAACAAAGGAAAACGTAAACATCATGATAACACAAGGGCAAATCCTAACAAGAAGGCAACACCTACTTGTTGGAAATGTGGCTAAACTGGTCACATTAAAAGGGATTGCAAAGGTGTTAAGGTTGGTGGTAAAGCCAATGGATCAGGCACTAATGGTTCAGGGAGTGGTGGTCCTACCAACTCACTGAAAGGTCAGAATATGTTTAATAAGTCTTTTCAGATTTATTATGTTACATATGTATCTGAATCTAATTATGTGCAGGATGATGATGTTGCGTGGTAGGTTGACTCTGGAGCAACTGTTCATGTGTGCAAAGATAGAAGTTGGTTCAAGACTTATGAGTCGCTGAATGAAGGTTCTATTCTTCACATGGGAAATGAGTCAACAACCTTGGTGCATGGTCGTGGTTGTATAGATCTTAGATTTAGTTCTGGAAAGATTGTAACTTTGTTTAATGTTATTCATGTTCCTGATATAAGGAAGAACTTGGTTTCAAGTAGTGTTTTGAATAATCATGGTTATAAACAAGTTATTGAATCTAATAAATTTGTCTTGTCTAAAAGTGGTGTATTTATTGGTTTTGAATATTTGTGTAATCAAATGTTTAGGTTGAACATTGTTAATGATTCTGATAATTCAGCCTTTGTGACCACCACTGACCTGTCTGACTCTACCCTATGGCATGCTAGACTTGGCCATGTACACTATAAAAGGATGCAAGATATGTCTAAGGATGGGTTAATCCCAACATTTGACATGGACACTGAAAAGTGTAAAATTTGCATGTTGACCAAAATAACTAAGAAACCTTTTCAAGGTGTTAATCGTGAGTCTAAGCTCTTAGAGCTAATACACAGTTACCTGTGTGATTTGCATGCCACTCCCTCTTTGGGGAATAAGAAGTTCTTTGTGACATTTATTGATGATGTTTCTAGGTTTTGTTATGTCTATCTGTTACATACCAAGGATGAAGCATTAGGCAAATTCAAAGTGTTTAAAACTGAAGTTGAATTGCAACTTGGGTCCCTGATCAAAAGATTAATGACTGATAGGGGAGGTGAGTACATGGATACTTTGTATTTTCAGTCTGTTGGTATAATCCATGAAATGACTGCTCCCTATACTCCTTAGCAAAATGGTATTTATGAAAGGAAAAATAGGGTACTGAAGGAGATGGTTAATTCCATGTTGTCCTATTCAGGACTGAGTCAAGGGTTCTAGGGTGAAGCTATGTTAACAACTTGCTATTTATTAAATAGGGTTCCCAACAAAATGAACAAGGTTACCCCTTATGAACTCTAGACTAAAAGGAAACCCAACCTGAACTATCTCAGGGTTTGGGGTTGTAGGGCTGTTGAAAAACTCCCTGATCCAAAGCTGAAAACTTTGGGTGAAAGAGGTATTGATTGCATCTTTGTTGGATATGCTGAGCATTCCAAGGCTTTTAGATTCTATGTTATTGAACCTAATGAATATGTTTCAATTAACTCCATAATTGAATCAAGGGATGCAATCTTTGATGAGAATAGATTCTCATCAGTCCCTAGACCAAGTCAGATGATTCCAAATGGAACTCATGACATTTGTGTATCAGAGGTCTCTGATGAATAACCATCAGTGGTCCTTGATGAGGTTGTGGTTCAACAACCTGAACCTATGCTCAGAAAGAGCAAAAGAGTCAGGAATCCAAAGTAATTTAGACCTGAGTTTCAATTATATTTAATTGAAGGAACAAGGGATGAGGTCTCTGACCAATATTCCTATTGCTTCATTGTTGAGGATGATCCCAAGCCATTTGAAGAAGCAATGAAGTCCCAGGATATTGCTTTCTGAAAAGAAGCAATCAATGATGAAATGAATTCCATCATGGGCAATAACACTTGGGTGTTGGTTGATCTACCACCTGGTTGCAAACCTTTGGGTTGCAAGTGGATTTTTAAAAAGAAAATGAAGGTAGATGGAACTATTGAAAAGTTCAAGGCAAGACTAGTTATTCAAGGCTTTAAACAAAAGTCAGGAATATACTATTTTGATACTCATGCCCATGTGGCTCGTATCAATACCATAAGACTGCTGATTGCTTTGGCATCTATTCACAATCTGATTATTCATCAGATGGATGTGAAAACAGCTTTCTTGAATGGTGAACTGGATGAGGAGGTTTATATGAACCAACCTCAAGGCTTCATCATGCCTGGCAATGAAAACAAGGTGTGTAAACTAATTAAGTCTCTTTATGGACTAAACCAGGCACTTAAGCAATGGCATAAAAAATTTGATGAAGTGATTTTGTCTAATGGTTATTTACTTAACCAGTCTGACAAATGTGTATATAGCAAATTTGATGAAACTGGTAAAGGAGTCATCATTTTCCTATATGTTGATGACATGCTGATCTTTGGCACTGACTAAAATCAGGTTGACCTGACAAAGGAATTTTTGTCATCAAGGTTCTCCATGAAGGACATGGGGGAGGCTGATGTTATCCTTGGAATAAGGATTAAACATGAAAGTAAAAGAATTTCCATCTCTCAGTCTCATTATATTGAGAAGGTGTTGAGGAAATTCAATTACTTTGATTGTACTCCAGTGAGTACACCTATGGATACTTGTGAGAAGTTGATGCCTAATAAAGGCAAAGTTGTATCTCAACTTTAGTATTCTAGGGTAGACTGAGCAGGTATACTAGTAATCTTAGTGCTCATCACTGGCAAGCAGTTCAGAGGGTACTGAAGTATCTAAAGAGAACTATAGATTATAGTCTCTCATATACTGGTTATCCTTCAATATTAGAAGGATACACTGATGCAAGTTGGATCAGTAACACTGAAGACAATTCGTCTACCAGTGGCTGGGTATTCCTACTTGGTGGAGTTCCAATTTCTTGGGCATCCAAGAAGCAAACTTGTATCACTAGTTCAACAATGGAATCTGAATTTGTGGCTTTAGCAGCTGCTGGTAAAGAAGCTGAATGGTTGAAAAACTTGCTTCTTGAGATTACATTGTGGCCTAAACCTATAGCACCTATTTCTATCCGTTGTGATAGTGCAGCTACATTGGCAAAGGCTTATAGCCAGATGTACAATGGGAAGTCTAGACACTTAGGTGTCAGGCATAGCATGATTCATGAGCTTAGCATGAATGGGGTGATTTCTATAGAGTTTGTAAGATCTCAACACAATTTAGCTGATCACTTGACGAAGGGATTAGCTAGAGACTTGGTTATAAAGTCTGCTGAAGGGATGGGTTTAAGTCCAACTTAGTCACTGAATGCTAGGACACCCAACTCCCTCCTGAGGAAACTTGGGAGCTGAGTTCAATGTGGAAAGCTGAACATTCAGTGGACTGGAGCACATGTTTATTTTACATCCCAAGGTTGTGCTCAGAACCTGCTGAAAGGAGGATGAAGTCTTTACTTCTTAATGCTTAATTTCTTTGAAAAAGTGCTTGGTAGGAGCATGAATAAAGAGGAACCACCTATATGAATGTTGAAATTTTGCCGCTTCAGGGAGCTTTGGACTTTTGGCTCTTACAACATTTATGAACTTGGATATGGACACATGGCTTGTATAGTGTCATGAGCTTTTAAGTGTTTGAAAACTTGTGTGTATTTTATCTTCAGGTATTCAAATGGGTTGAAGGGTTCAATTCTTAGAACACCCTGATTCTCGAATATTTGAACGTGTAATTTACTAAGATGGAAATTCAATCCTCGGGATATTTTTGTTTATGCACATGTTTTGCTTAATGTTTGATTTTTCATGCAAAGGAAGTGAACTAAATTTGGGGAGGATTGTTGGAAAATTTAGTGCACTTGTGGGATTAGTTCACACCTGGTTTTGGGTTAGGAGGTACGGAGTGTACACCCACGAGGTCCCTGAACACCCTGACTCAATAGTGGTCAGTACTGCAAGTGTTGGTTACTACTGCTAGTGTAGTAACTGATGGTTCCTGCTGCTAGTGTATTGGTTCCTACTGGTAGTGTTGCAGTGATCAACTTGTAACAGCTTTGACCCATTCAAGTGGTTGTTATGACTGCTTTATGACCACGTTTAATTGGTCATGTAACCACTATTCCTATGATAATGGAGGCTTATTATGGGTGATTAATTGGCCATTAATCACTCATAAAGTTCATTGACTAGGATTGAGTGTTTTCTACTATATACGACATCATCAGCATGAAGAGATAGAGAAAAACCAGGAGAAACAAACAGAAAGCTAAAACACTTATATGCGCAAGGGTTATTGATTTGTGCCTAATTCAATAACTAACATTTGGTCTTATCCCAAGTAGATATTCGTGTAACCCAGACATAGGGTCGAATAGTTCTCTTTGAAAAGTGATTACACGATTTCAAGTGATATCTGGTAACCTGATTTGGTCTTGCATTGCTACTGATTATCTTACCCTGGTCAACTAACCACCAACATAAACGGGAGTGAGAAAGCCCACCATGGGGACTAAAATGGATTGAGCCCTAGAATGGAGAACCAAGCATATAAACGGGATCAACGGTGTAATTTACCCCGTCTAGTATGGGCATGCTTAGAAGCTAGAATGCAAAGCTATATATAAGAATTATGTGAGAATGTCGTGTTTTCTTACAATTGATATGTAATGCCTATTTATAAAAGCAAATATGTAAAGCTTGAAAAAGGATAAGCTTACAAGTGGAGAATTGCCATCAACTTGCTTGTATATTGAAGGGATGTCGATCAAGATTCTATAAAGATTTTATGTATGTAGACTCTTTATGCATCATGCCAATGTATCACAAGTTGGATTTTTTTTATGTGGAGTTATTTTAATAATGTATATAATTATATATATATAAGAAGAATATAGTAGTTAGGGATGCAGAGTAACCTCGTTAATATTCATTAATTAATAAACTAAAATCATGATGATTTATTCAACAATGTCACGCAACATTGTATAGTTTGTTAGTTGACTTTGAAAATTGACAACACCACTAATATAAAGTTTGTTTCTCATTAGATCAATTTTTAGAAAATGTGGTGCTGTAAAGTCTCAGAAGTAGACAACAACACTAAAGTCTCCCCTCACAAATGTGGCTTAAGACTTTGCTTAAACATACATAAAGATGAGATGTCAATTGACAGCTAGTTCATACCTAAGGCGCAATAAAATAGATTCTTTTTTACCAGATTGCATTGAGCCATTGAACAAGTCATGAATTTCTGGTTATTATCATAGTCACAACTCACAAGTTTCAAAAATGAATTCCAAATGGCTGATAATTTTCAACAAACAAGCAATCCGATTTCTCTTTTTCATATTTGTGCAAATTGCAGCGTTTTCCACAGTCATCCACGCAAAAGATGTTGGTGATCGTGTGGCATTGCTCGCCATTAAATCCATGATAAATGGTGATTCGCAAGGTGTTATAAGCTCATGGAACGACTCCAGTCATTTTTGCCAATGGAAAGGTATTTCTTGTGATTCACGTTACCAAAGAGTCACCGTCTTGAATCTTTCGTCTGCAGGCTTACTTGGTTCTTTGTCTCCTTCCATCGGAAACTTAAGCTTTCTCAAGGTAATTCGGCTCCAAAACAACTCACTTTCTGGTGAAATTCCACCGCAAGTGGGCCGTCTCATTAGATTACAAGAACTACGTCTATCTAACAACTCTTTTCAAGGAAAGATTCCAGCCAGCTTAGCCAATTGCTCTAACCTTGAAGTTCTTCACATGGGTTACAATAATCTCGTTGGAAAAATCCCAGACGGGTTTGGTTCATTGTCTATGTTAAAAACACTTATTCTTCACGAAAACAAATTAGAAGGTGGTATTCCACGGTTCATCGGGAATCTGACATTTCTAGAGACTTTTTCGCTTGCCAATTGTGGACTTGGGGGGAGAATTCCAGATGTCTTCCACCAGCTGAGTAACCTGAGAAGAATTGCATTGCCTGGAAATAACCTTGTTGGTACCGTTCCACCTTCTCTTTATAATCTTTCGTATCTAGAACAAGTATTTTTTGATAATAATAGTCTTACTGGTGGACTACCTATAAACATTGGTTTGATGCAGCCTGGTCTTGAAGTAATTTCTTTGGCAGATAACCAGTTTACAGGTTCCCTTCCACCATCCCTTCTCAGTTCTCCGAAATTAGAAGTCCTAGATGTAGCTCGAAATAATTTCTCTGGAAAACTAGTCATCACTTCTCGTAAAATTTGCAAACTTGTAATCGTATCACTAAGTTCTAATAGTTTTGGAAGTGGGGAAGATGACGATGAGTTAATGAAGTTTATAGATGTTTTGTCGATTTGCAAAAACTTAGGACTGTTAGATCTCAGTTACAATAGAATGAGAGGTTTCTTGCCTGATTCTTTAGGAAATTTGTCGGCTTCACTATATCATCTGAGTGTGAGCTCCAACGTGATTCAAGGATCACTCCCAGCATCAATTTGTAAATTGATATATCTAACGCATTTGGGTATGTCCGATAATATCTTTAGTGGAAACATGCCACATTGCTTGGGAAATATGTCCTCTCTATCGTTTCTTGATGTCAAATCCAACCTGATTGAGGGACCATTCCCTGCATCGATCTGCAGCTTCAAAATTCTAAGGTATTTGGATATGTCCAATAATAGCTTTGGTGGAGTGATTCCACAATGCTTTGGAAATATCATGTCTTCTCTTGAGGTGATAGATTTGGGGAGCAACTTTCTCCGTGGCACCATTCCAAATGTAGACAAGAATTGTGGAAGATTAGAGGGGCTTATTTTGAATGGAAATCAATTAGAAGGAGAGGTTCCAAGCTCTTTATCTAAATGCCAATCCTTAAAAGTACTTGATTTGGGAAACAACAACTTAAAAGGCACATTCCCTATTTGGTTAAGAGACCTCCCAAAGTTGTCGGTTCTCATCCTCAGAGCAAACAATTTTCAAGGTCCCATTAAAACGTCTTCTACAACACAACTCCCATTTTCTAGTTTGCGAGTCCTCGACTTATCTCATAATGGCTTTGTAGGCCATCTCCCTGGGAAATATTTCCAGAATTTCAATTCCATGAAGGACGCCCCAAAGAAGAGCTCAAAACCAGAGTACTTGACCATACGTGGAATGACTTATGATGTCAAAATTGTGGTAAAAGATTTGGAACTCTTATTTCAAAAACTTTTGGTTGACTACACCATTCTAGATCTATCCCAAAATAGTTTTGAAGGAGAAATTCCAAATGTCATTGGTAGCCTTAGCTCGTTAAAAGTGTTTAATTTATCTCACAACAACCTCATTGGTCGAATCCCAAGTGCTCTAGGAAACCTCTCTAAACTTGAATCATTAGACTTGTCTTGGAACCAATTCACGGGTGATATCCCTCAAAGACTTGCAGACATATCGGGTCTTGCAGTCTTAAATCTTTCACATAACCACCTTGTGGGACGTATTCCACAAGGAAAACAATTCAACACATTTGATGTAAACTCATTTGGAGGGAATTCAGGACTTTGTGGATTTCCACTGCCCAAAAAGTGTGAGAATCCGAGTTCCCCAAACGTTAAAGTTGATGGTGATGAAGAGGATGAGGAGAGTCGATTTACCTGGAAAGTAGTCATGTTGGGATATGGATGCGGAACCTTTCTTGGATTAGTGTTGGGATATCTCATGCTGTCAACCGGAAGACCAAAGTGGTTTAACGCAATGTTTGATGCAATAGAGCGTATAATCAACCCAAGGCGGAACAAGAGAAGATACATGTCTATTAGGAAATGAAGTTAGATTCTGAATTGATCTAATTTTCACATGTTTTCCTATAGCTGGAATGTTTTAGAAAGACAGACAAAGATTTTCAAATAATGTTGTTTTAGAATTGGCATGTTCATGCATGTAGTGTTTTGAGAATATGTATTTTGAACGTATTGAAAGGTTTGTTAGCTAATTCAATTGGTCAGTGGGTGATCATGTGTTAAATTGTTATTATGATGTTGAATCTTAATAGTAAATGAGTTTGTTTTTTGTATTTGATGGTCTTACAGCCATAGTGATCATATATAAGACATACGGCGACAATTACTGGATATCATATGTCTGTGCAAGTGGCAGGTAAGGTGACTCGAAAGGTTTCAGATTAGACTCGAACATCTTAAGATGATTAGAAAAAAGTCCAAAAATGATCATGGAAATATAAGTTAAGCAGCGTATTACAAAAAAAATGTCTCCACTTTCCAAAATAGCTTCAACACAAATCACCTATGTTTATTTATAGCTTATAAAGATAGCAGGGTATCCGCGCCTTGCAGCAGCAACTACCCTGTGATTAAAGTTCATAAGTTAACAAAATAACAATGACGAACTGATTAACCGGAGAAACAAAAATGATCCAGTCCGACTCAGTTCACCCGTTTTTACCATTTCTGAACGGTCCTCTCCGTTTCATTTTTGAGCGGCTTTTATTGGTTAGCCGAACCGATGGCGACTCTGAATTCCGGTTGAACTCGTTGGTCCGGTCCGGTTTTCAAAATCATATGTAGCATCAACTTGTAAGCATATAAATTATATAAAACTTTGTGTGTTTTATAGTTTATACAATGTATGTAATAACATGTATTTTTTATTTTAAGAATGTTTTAAAAATATTATTGATTAGTGTGTTAATTAGTTTATACTTGTATCATAAGCTTTATAATATGTATTACTTAAAATTAAGTTTTAAGTGGAGTTAACATTTGTCTTTCAACCCAAATCTCCTTAAACGCACATACCAAATATACCCTAAAATCTAATTTTAAATGAGGTTAGATCTATGCAAAACACTTAGTATCTAAAGAATAAACCACATCATCTCAACCATCCAAACTTCTTTCATCCAATGGCCTAGATGAAATATGAAAATAACAAATAAGAGCAAATAAGTAATTTTCACTCTCTACATAAAAAGAAAAAAATACTTTTATTCATCTCATTTTATCAAACCACTTTCTCTCTCATAAAAACACATAGATCTACTTTCTCTCTCATCTCTCACCGGAATCACCATAACACCACCGGAAAAAATCATCGGAATCACAATCAACCGCCGTCTTCATCGATCACGCTTCTGTCGACGATCCGATCTGTTGCGCCGTCGATCTGACGACGATTTGCACCGCCGATCTGACGACGATTTGCGCCGCCGATCTGTTGTTGCACCACGGATCTGTTGTTCCGCCGTCGACCCGTCGTCCTCCTTCGATCCGCCTCCATCATTAAATTATTGAATTAGATCTGTCGTAAGCAATTCACACTATCCGTTTTTAATATGTACTTATTGAATTAGAGTATGTGTTGTGAGATTTGAACTCAGATTGGTTATACTAGTTAGTCGCCCTCCAATTGTTTGATAAAATGCTTGTTTAGTTGTATTGATTTTATTTCATTATTTTGTTTTTTTATAAAATGCTTGTTTAATTGTGTTGATTTTGTATGAATCCCTTGTGATTCATACAGAATCCCATGTGATTGTTGTATGCTTTACACAATTAAAACTGAACCCAAATAGAGATTTTATATGAATCACATGGGATTTATACAGAATCACATGGGATTCATCAAAGAATCACATGGGATTTCGTATAAATCTCATGTGATTCTTTGACGAATCCCTTGTGATTCATATAGAATCCAAACTACTAAAACTCATAACATATACATGAGTTGTGAGCCTGGTAGATTTAGGAATGTAAACATGTTGGTTCTTTGTAAGTAAATGGGATTTGTTATTAGAAAAGCGTAAATCCCTTGAGATTATGTTTTAGTTGTGTAATGTTATGAGAAAAGTGAAAATCCCGTGGGATTCATCAAATACTCACATGTTATTTAGCAAGAATCCCATGGGATTCAGCATGAATCCCATGTGATTCATTATGAATCCCATGGGATTTACTAATGAATCACTTGGGATTCATGTTGAATCACATGTGATTCATTATGAATCCCATGGGGTTCTGGATGATTTTTAATTCTTTAATTCTTGTGTTTTACATGTTATTCCGCATGAATCCCATGTGATTCATATTCATTATGAATCACATGGGATTGACTAATGAATCACTTGGGATTCACGATGAAATTTAGTTCTTTAATTCTTGTGTTTTACATGTTATTCAGCATGAATCTCATGGGATTCATTATGAATCACATGGGATTGACTAATGAATCACATGGGATTCAGGATGAAATTTAATTCTTTAATTCTTGTGTTTTACATGTTATTCAGCATGAATCTCAATCCCATAGGATTCATTAGTCAATCCCATGGGATTCATTATGAATCACTTGAGATTCATGTTGAATCACATATGATTCATTATGAATTTTAATTCTTTAATTCTTGTGTTTGAAAAAACTACTGCATACTATAGAAGATGGGTCGGTGGTATGTACTTGTAGACATTTTGTCCGATACAGAAAGAGAACGCAATGAAAGGCGAAAAGAGTGAAAGAGAAAAAACACTTCAAGTTAAAAAGAAACAAATGAAGCCTTGTGGCCATTTTGGAGAGAAGACCAACTTGCATACAAAAACAACTTGTCTGATGAACCCAAAGGCAAAGCGAAAGGCGAAACCAATTGATGTTTGAACAAATTTAAGTTACTTATATTCATGTTTTTTGTTAATTGTTTTCTTCTTTACTTGAATATTTAAATAATTTGATGTTTGAACAAATTTAAGTTATTTACATATTTGATTTTTTTTACTCAGATGATTGACAAAGAAAAATCTTGTATGGATCATGTTTGTTACTTATATTCATTTTTAATAACTTGATCACATGGGCAATTTGTATGGATCACATGATATTCTATGTGAATCACATGGGATTTATACAGAATCACATGGATTCATCAAAGAATCCCATGGGATTTCGTATAAATCTAATGTGATTCTTTGACGAATCCCTTGTGATTCATACAGAATCCCATGTTGTTAGTGCAAATATTACGATATTTAATCTATACATTCTCATTTGTTTTGTTGATGACAAACATGTAACTTGTAATACATAACGTAAAATGTATAAGTTACTTGTAATTATATTTTGTCTCAACATACTCTCAACACCTCTCGACGACTCAAGTCCTTGTATGCTACAACACAGGTTCGTACATGTTTGTTATGTTGCGTTATGATCAAACCCCTAACAAACCATTAACATGTTTAGTTAAACACTTTGTAAAATACATAAACATAAGTAAATGTGTTGGGTAAAACCCATGACCCATGACCCAAGACCCATACCCAATGTCTAGATACATTGTACCTTGGTGGGTACTCAAAACCATGACCCATAGCCCATGGTTTTAACCCATAAACTATGGGTAAAGAGGAGCGTGCACGGATCCCTCAAATGACCCACGGATCCCTTGGAATTACAAGGGCCGGATCCCTCCAGAAGGGATCCTTGGGGGCAGAACATGGTTTTGGTCTTTTTGCCTATAAATAGCAAACCACTTCTTACCATTTCTTCACACCTTCACACATAGTTTCTCTCCACCAAATCTATGATATTTAGATCATTAGGAAACATGTAAACCACCCTCATTTCATATGATCATAATGCTTCTAACTCTCATTTGTTGTAAGCATACTCCCGAAGTGATCCTCCAAAGCAAGCTTAGAGATCTTGCTTCCTTACCTACTGAAGTGATCACCCATCACAAGATACAAGCACATGAAGATCTTATACAACAAGCTTGGGAAACTTGTCATCTTCATTCATAGAAGACTAACTACATCATGCTTTGGGTTCTTGATGTTTAGTCTAGGAGTTCATATCCATTAGACACATTGTCTTGGATATTGTCTAGTATCATATTCTTGTATCTATGACTAGACTAGATGGTTTATGTGTTTGTGCCATAAAACACAAGGTTTGTTATGTTGGGCCACAAAACATAACCGGTGTCATAGAAGTGTTAAAGGCATTAGTGAAGAGTGCCGAAGATCCGTGTTGAAGGCATTAGTGAAAGGTGCTGAAGGATCGTGTAAATGGCATTAGTGAAGAATGCCTAGGTCGTATAATCGATGAGGTGCATCGTTATACATATAGTATTTGTTTAGATCCAAGGATGGTGATATCCTTGATGGTGTTGTAACAAGGAGTGGATCTCCTTGAGATTAGGTGTTGTGTTGTGATGGGTAGTAGTTCCTCTATAGTAATGGAACTAGGTGCTTAGCCTAGTACCTAATAAAGGGTAGGCGACGTTGTGATAGGATTAGTTCTCCTAAGGTGTGAAAGAACTCGGTGGTTAGCCTAGCACCGTATAAAGGGTAGGCGACGTTGTGTTAGGTGTGGTTCGCCTTGGTGTGAAAGAACTCGGTATTTAGCTTTGTACCGGAAAAAGGTTAAGCGACGTTGTGAAGGCTTCTCCGCCATAAGGAGATTGGTGTAGTGCTTACGAACTCTCGAGTAGGTGACTCGGGGAGTGGAGTAGGGCAAGGAAGGTGTCCTTGTAGCCGAACCACTATAAATCCTCGTGTTGGTTTGTCTATCCTTTTACTTATCGCTTTACTTTTATTCTTGCATTACTTTGTTTATTCTCTATGTGGTTGATGTCTATGTTTGTGATGCATACTTGGTCTTTCATATAGTCACAAACTATATTCAACACTTTACGTATTATGACACGCTTGATCAAGAAAAAGCAACCGGACTAATAATGGTGAAACTTGATTTATAATGAACCATTAATCTTGCGGAATCTTATGTGATGTCAAGGGGTTGGCCTTACATGCCGTAATGCGTTAAATGCATCCTCGCGTCGAGATTAGCAAATGCAATGGTTTATACTATATTTTATACAAAAGTTTTAAGTTTGAAACGGAAACGTATTCACCCCCCCCCCCCTATACGTTTTCACAATTGGTATCAGAGCGGGTTGGCTCTAGTTTTTAAAACAAATGGTTTTCAAAACGAGTAAGGTCCTCGTATCAAATTTTTGGTGAAGTCAAGCATAATATGAAAAGTGTTTTGTTATTTTTTTCTTTGAAGTTTTGTTGTTAGATATCTTGTTAATCAAGCTTGAATAAAGGTAAAAATGGTTAATATAACTTCACTAAAAAGTCTACAAAGGTTAAACCTTTTCGTCGGGTCAAAACGTGCATTTGTGTAATTCTGTGTCAGATCCGCGGATCCCTCAGGTTACACTGGACGGATCTCTCAAGCAAGGGATCCGTGGGATCCGTGGTACAGAAGACAGTTTTTGTCTGAATTTCAAAAATTCATAACTTTTTAACCGTAAGGAGTTAGAAGTCGTACCACCTATCGTTTTAAAGGTATTTGAGTCTACTTTCATTTAAAAATGATTTCATAAACTGATTCAAAACAAAAATTTATGGAATCATTGATTTATAATAGAAATTCATTTTTTTTGTCATAACTTTTGCACAACTTTTGATCTAATTGGAGACGGATGTTTTCATCTTTGAATAACAATGTGTCCTCTTTTGAAATTAAGGTTTTGATCATATTTATATACATAAAAGAAACTAATCAAGCTTGGTATACATGTTTATATTTAACACAAAGCGATGAAAAGAACTTTCGTATGCTATGCTAAATGATAAATTGTCTTCCTTGCATTACTTGATTGTTTGCTTATCTCAAATAGCTTTTGTGCTTGTTTGATTGAATAGCATATGTGGTTTCCTTACCTTGCTATTCATTCTCTTGTTTGTCGATTTAGTAATAGTCTACTAATCAATGTGCTATTTGAAGGAGTGTTTGGGATAACATCTAGTTGTGTCGAAAATGTTAGTTTTATAAGTTGAAAAATGTTTAAAACATATAACACACTAAATGGCCTTTTGATTGAGTTTGTCATGTGTGCAACATAAATGTTTTATGTTCTTATATGATTTCTTGATTTCATATTTTCTTGTATCATTTTCTAAAAACAACAAGAATGTACATCGGATCATAACCTACACTTGTGTTGATGATGTACTCTCCCGTTTTCCTTTTCATGATCGCTCTCCAAGCTTCATAGTAGGATTGACAACTTGATTATTTCATCCGATATACTCAAGTAAATTATTTTGCAACCCAAATATAATTGTTCATATCCGAAAGTCCAAAGTCGAGCTTTCCAACAACATATGTTGAACTAGCTCACGCAACCATTTTTTTTGTTCACTATATGGACAACGTTTAATTTTTTGACACCTTCGTCACCTTAGTTGTTTCAAGTATAATATTAATATAAACGAAGCAAAGTATCATCATTGCTACTGTTCGATAGGCCATTGTAGGAATATAAATTTTCCTAACTTGAGAATGAATACTGGAGAACTTATTGCACTAGAAACTCAATTTGACCTAACGGTTGAATTGCTTCCTTGAGAGAAGTTGGGTATGTGGAATCGCCCGTAAAAATGGTCGTGTTTAGCCGTAATTGAGCACCGCTAGTAATAGTCTCATATTCATTCTCTCCCTTGAGAAATTTATATTCCTATGTTTTCCTAAAGTAAGTTTACAATGGAAATACTTTGCATTGTCTTAGGATTACTAATCAAACAAGTTGTAAAATTAATTTTCTTTTAGCTAATCACAACCACTTGCCTCATCAAGCGATTATCTCTCTTTGATCGAGAAGAGCTACATGACTTCATGGACGAAGCTCATTGTATGCTAACCACCATACGTAATGACTATATTGTCCTAAACTAGCACCTCACAACTCTTTTGTCTTGAACACCATCATGTGCTCTTTTCTTTCTAGACACATTCCTTTCATGTCATTGTTAGTTTAAATGATTTACTAATCTAGACCGTAAATCTGTTTTTGGACTTCTTGAATAATGCTTTAAAGTTTGCTAAACCTTTATGTTATTTGTGAGCTCGATCTCATTTGATTGCCTATATGTGATCTCTACATGCTCTCCTTGCTTTGCTTAACGTGTATACATGTATGCTTGCTGTAAAAACAATTTGTTTCATAATTCGAAACATAGAGCAAAATTCTGCAACTATTCTATTAAGAAAATATGTCTCAGATGCCGGATCCCTTAGATGTAACTAGACAGATCCCTCAAGTAAAGGATCCGTGGGATCCGGGTGGACAGAAGTTCCTTTGTAGCCTCCTTGCATCAATCCAACATTCTAGACCTTATTGGACTAGTTAAACTTGCTACATTAGGATCACTTAAACGTTCCTTAGGCTTAGTTGATCTCACATTCACTCATGGATGACTTAGGATCACATCCGAAGTATTTTTTGATTTATCATTAGTACAAAACTCACCATCTTTCCGCTCCAATGTTTACACATTGTTCTTCTCATCTCAAAACACTTAGTTTGATATTTCTCTCAATTTTTGCAAATTGATTTTAGTCATCCTTACCTCAAAATAGGCCAAAAACTAGTTTTTTAATTTATTATGATTCTTAAGGAATTTTCCAAATCTCTCTTAAGTTATCATCTGATCTCTAGGATCATTTAACACCACTTAACACTCTCAAAATTCTTAGTGTCATCTTTGATCATCCACTGGTGCTCATAAAGCCCCATTTTCCATAAAAGGTAATCATTAGCCACCATCAATCACTCCCTCTTGATCATTTAAGTCCGTCTTCATATAAGACACTTAATAGACTGAGTAACTTAGGATATGTAGGTGCTAGACCTTGCTAGAACCCAATCACCTCATTTTCACCTCATTTGTTAGCCGGATCCCTAGACTTAAGCTAGTCGGATCCCTCTAGTGAGGGAACCGGAGGAACCGTGGAACAGTAGGAACTTTATCTCTTTAGATAATCATTTCAAAATTCCTTTTTCCCACACAAGCACTTGTTCAACACTTAGGATTATCTGTTTCCTATATGTTTATAAATGAGTTGCATTTATATGAGTCTTTACGTGTTCTTCCTTTTTGTTTCATGATTTTATGTGAACAATTTATCCATTGGTATAAATGTTTTCCTTTTGTACTAACTCTTTTGGATTCTTGTAGGATGACAATAGTCGATTTCATCATCAAGTCAAGTTGTGCTCATTCGCACATTTTTTTTGTTATTTCTAATCTTGCATCATCCTAACCATCTTACTCCACTTTTATCACTACTCACAAAGTCATCAGTCTACCACCTATAGTGAGTCATCAACCAAGTCAAAGATTCACCTTGATACCTTTCATCACCTCTACCACAAATTCCATACCTCTAAGTCATAATGATGATTTATATCATTATCACCGTGTCCAAGGTATAGTTCATGAACTACGTGTTAAAGTATGTCTCATGTTCTACCACATCCTACTTGTGTCAACCACAACCTCAAACCACAAGCTACTTATGTCAACCACATCCTACAAGTGTCTCACTACCACTACAATTCATGGTCGCTCAACCATCCTCCACAAACATCCATGTTGTCAAAAGCCGAGTGAATTTCGTAATGAAATGCGTCTCATCCCTAAGCATATTTTTCTTACCTTAAACAAACCTTACAACCTCTAGACCAACCATGATGATGCAAGTAGTAGGATTATTCTCTTTTTGACACTAATCCTTTCTTTGTAGGTTCATATATATACACTTTGATGTGTATGGGATTCTCGTCTATTTATGGATGAACTTTTACATTTTTTTTGTAGGTTCTTCTTGACGCCCTCGAGCTAGGGGGAGCCTCCGCCGAGCATTTATAAAGTGCATCATATGACTTACTCGTCCAAGGACGAATATAATTTTGCACTAACTTTTTGTTTTTTAGATTTTTAAAACACACTAGGAGTACTTGACGCTCTCAATAAAGGGGAGTTTTTCGTCAAAGCTAAAACATTGCAAATTTTGCAATAATTTCGTCTTAGCCTTCCTAAAATACTTGACGCCTTTAACAAGGGGGAGCATGCACACATTCATTCTTCAAAATTCCTTTGTGTTTCAACAAAAGAGAGATTTCTTTCTCATCATATATTTTTTCTTTTTCTTTTCTTCTTAACACTAACCTTGATGTAGGTTAAGCCTAAAAAATTTGATCCATTGAGCCGTTGGCAATAATGGTCATAATTCAAAGGATCTTTCTATTTTTTTTGTGTGTGATTCTCTAGGTTCCTTTTAAAGGCGAGATCACCACCTTTTGAAGACATGCAAGCTCAAAGTCATGAGTAGCTAAGCTTCATCATTAGTGCTTCGTGTTGAAGGTATTGGCGTGGTGTGCCAATTGGAGCAATAAGGTGTTTTTATATTTAACTTCACTAGGGATGATGCAAACTCACCATTCTTGGGAGAAAGGACACACCCTTTTTGTTTCAACAAAAGGGGGAGAAGAGTGTAAACGAAGAAGGTAATGTATAGGAAGTACGGACACAAGTAACTTTGACATTTTACCTATCTATTACGTTTACATATATTTTGTCATCATCAAAAAGGGGGAGATTGTTATTGCAAATATTACGATATTTAATCTATACATTCTCATTTGTTTTGTTGATGACAAACATGTAACTTGTAATACATAACGTAAAATGTATAAGTTACTTGTAATTATATTTTGTCTCAACATACTCTCAACACCTCTCGACGACTCAAGTCCTTGTATGCTACAACACAGGTTCGTACATGTTTGTTATGTTGCGTTATGATCAAACCCCTAACAAACCATTAACATGTTTAGTTAAACACTTTGTAAAATACATAAACATAAGTAAATGTGTTGGGTAAAACCCATGACCCATGACCCAAGACCCATACCCAATGTCTAGATACATTGTACCTTGGTGGGTACTCAAAACCATGACCCATAGCCCATGGTTTTAACCCATAAACTATGGGTAAAGAGGAGCGTGCACGGATCCCTCAAATGACCTACGGATCCCTTGGAATTA
Source organism: Chrysanthemum seticuspe (assembly GCA_019973895.1). NCBI lineage: Eukaryota > Viridiplantae > Streptophyta > Magnoliopsida > Asterales > Asteraceae > Chrysanthemum > Chrysanthemum seticuspe. The sequence continues at coordinate 321,517,259 of BPTQ01000001.1, read as the reverse complement.
CAAGGGCCGGATCCCTCCAGAAGGGATCCTTGGGGGCAGAACATGGTTTTGGTCTTTTTGCCTATAAATAGCAAACCACTTCTTACCATTTCTTCACACCTTCACACATAGTTTCTCTCCACCAAATCTATGATATTTAGATCATTAGGAAACATGTAAACTACCCTCATCTCATATGATCATAATGCTTCTAACTCTCATTTGTTGTAAGCATACTCCCGAAGTGATCCTCCAAAGCAAGCTTAGAGATCTTGCTTCCTTACCTACTGAAGTGATCACCCATCATAAGATACAAGCACATGAAGATCTTATACAACAAGCTTGGGAAACTTGTCATCTTCATTCATAGAAGACTAACTACATCATGCTTTGGGTTCTTGATGTTTAGTCTAGGAGTTCATATCCATTAGACACATTGTCTTGGATATTGTCTAGTATCATATTCTTGTATCTATGACTAGACTAGATGGTTTATGTGTTTGTGCCATAAAGCACAAGGTTTGTTATGTTGGGCCACAAAACATAACCGGTGTCATAGAAGTGTTAAAGGCATTAGTGAAGAGTGCCGAAGATCCGTGTTGAAGGCATTAGTGAAAGGTGCTGAAGGAACGTGTAAATGGCATTAGTGAAGAATGCCTAGGTCGTATAATCGATGAGGTGCATCGTTATACATATAGTATTTGTTTAGATCCAAGGATGGTGATATCCTTGATGGTGTTGTAACAAGGAGTGGATCTCCTTGAGATTAGGTGTTGTGTTGTGATGGGTAGTAGTTCCTCTATAGTAATGGAACTAGGTGCTTAGCCTAGTACCTAATAAAGGGTAGGCGACGTTGTGATAGGATTAGTTCTCCTAAGGTGTGAAAGAACTCGGTGGTTAGCCTAGCACCGTATAAAGGGTAGGCGACGTTGTGTTAGGTGTGGTTCGCCTTGGTGTGAAAGAACTCGGTATTTAGCTTTGTACCGGAAAAAGGTTAAGCGACGTTGTGAAGGCTTCTCCGCCATAAGGAGATTGGTGTAGTGCTTACGAACTCTCGAGTAGGTGACTCGGGGAGTGGAGTAGGGCAAGGAAGGTGTCCTTGTAGCCGAACCACTATAAATCCTCGTGTTGGTTTGTCTATCCTTTTACTTATCGCTTTACTTTTATTCTTGCATTACTTTGTTTGTTCTCTATGTGGTTGATGTCTATGTTTGTGATGCATACTTGGTCTTTCATATAGTCACAAACTATATTCAACACTTTACGTATTATGACACGCTTGATCAAGAAAAAGCAACCGGACTAATAATGGTGAAACTTGATTTATAATGAACCATTAATCTTGCGGAATCTTATGTGATGTCAAGGGGTTGGCCTTACATGCCGTAATGCGTTAAATGCATCCTCGCGTCGAGATTAGCAAATGCAATGGTTTATACTATATTTGATACAAAAGTTTTAAGTTTGAAACGGAAACGTATTCACCCCCCCCCCCTCTACGTTTTCACACATGTGATTGTTGTATGCTTTACACAACTAAAACTGAACCCAAATAGAGTATTTTATAACATTACACAACTAAAACTGAATCTCAAGTGATTAATCCTTAATCCCATGTAATTCATGGAATCTCTTTATTAAAAAGTTGAATGTTGTTATACAGAATCCCATGTGATTCTCTATGATCCCTTGGGATTCATATAGAATCACATGTGATCCATAAAGATACTTGATGAGTATCTTTTATGTGATTCATACAGAATCCCATGGGATTCTTTGACTATGTTACAACATACTACACAACTTGTCATTTATAGATATTGTTTACAAGACCATCAACCTGCTAAATGACTATGTTACAACATACTACACAACACTTGTCATTTATAGATATTGTTTACAAGACCATCAACCTGCTAAAGATGGAAATCCATCACACCCCGAAAACAACGCACAACAATCTTTTCGGATTCAAACAAGTGATCGTGTCCTCACAAAAGCTGCACTTCACTTTTCCGTAGTATCTATGTTGGCTCAACATAGTGCTGGTGGAGCAAAACAACCATAAACTACATCAATTTAACCAATCCAAACTACTTAGGCGTTTTATCATACAGGTGGCGTGCTTTTATGGTCGTTACAGTTTTAAATCCAAACCCCTATCCACCATTTTCACCACTCCCTGCCACTCATCACCACCAACACCACCAGCTCATCACCACCACCTTCCACGCCACCACCACAAACAAAAAACCACCTCAAACCCATCCCCAAGCGCCACCACACCACCACCATAACCCCTAACCAATATAACCCTCCAAACCATCCCCAACAAAGACCCCATTCAAGAAAATCCAACTGTCACCACTCACCTCCTTAATCCACCCTCCGCCGCCGCAACAACCTCACACTCCGCTGCCACCCCCGCCCCAGATATGGCGGATCTACGAACTTGACGCCACATATGCCGTCACCCCCATCCCGCAGCTCCAACAAACACAGATACAACCATTGGAATACAAAACTCGTCGGAATAAATAGATCGGTTGTGGATCAACGACGGTTTTTGGTAGTTTGTGTGTGTGTGTGTGTTTGGGGGTGAGAGTCATGTGTGTGTGTGTACAGTGTATGTGTGTGTGGGTTTGGTATAAGTTATACAATAACTAAAATGGCCTTTAGTATATTTTTATTTTAAAATACTAATTAATCTAAACCGTTAGATGGGAGGAGGATGGATGGTTGAGATCTTGTGGTTTGTTCCTTAGATAAATCTTGTTTCGTATTGAACTTTTGTCTATTTTAAATTGGGAGGAGGAAATGGAGATGGGGAAATGGAAATAGGCTAATATCTCTTGTTTGGGCTACGGAAAGTCCATTATGTGATATGAACTATCTATTGGCTACGTAAGTGCGATTCTAATTGGTATAAAGTCTCCAATATACTCCTTCCATTCTAAAAAGAGTATTCATAAACAAAATATGAATAAATAATGATATGTGTAACTAATGCTATTTTTGATTGATGAAAATTTGTTTTTACTCTAATAGTTAATATAGAAATAAAAAAATAAGTAATTTAATGCTAGTTTTGAATAGAATGGTAAAATAGGAAAACTAGTTACTTTATAATTATTGTTCATATATAAAAACTAAACACTTTTATTGGGACAAACATATAATAAAGTGGACATTCTTTTTAGAACGGAGAGAGTACAAAGTCACGAACATATATACTCCGTATCACAATTGTTTTTAATTTGGAAAATCATTTAATATGCTGTGTATTGGGAAATTATGAAATCCAATTATTAATCACAAGCTTTTGATTTTTAGTTAGTCACTAAAGCAACTTTTATTAAGATTAAAAAGGTTTTCATTTTTTTTAACGAAAAAAAAGTTGTTGATCTAAGTAAACTAATGATATAATTTTATTTCTCGGGCTAGATTTCTTAATCAGTGGAGTACATTAAAATGTCTCAACCAATTTCATTTCTTTACATTTCTATTCTTTTCCAATTTCATATGAATTTCTCCTTATCAAACGTACCCGATCTAGGTGTCATTTTAACATAAACCAATGAAGTAATGTAGTTCTAAACACAAAAGTCGACATAAATTTAAGCCCCGCGATCTTTTGTCTATAACAAAATAGCATAGAAACTTCTTTATTCGTTATAATTTTGTGACAATCATTTTTTTTTTTTTTATCATGTTGAACTCATCTTATTTTCGGACACAAACTATACCAACTGTTAGATCAGTGCAGCTAGTAAGACATTTGTACGCTTTCTTAAAACCGACTTAGGGTTAGTGTGCGAGAAAAACAAAAGGAGTTTATCTACGAAATAACATATACTATTTATAGTATGTATGGCTGGACATTTGTTTGTATAGAGATGCTTATTACTAACTAAATAGACGTATGTGTGATTTTGGGTTGACATAGTCGTGCTATTTTTAGTTAATAAGGTCAACCCACTTGTGTCGGCCCAGCTCATCTGGCATTAGGGGCATCGTCTCTTTATTTTGTGTATATATATGTTGCTTGTACATACTAATTTTTATTTTATCAAGTAGTACAAATTGGTCAGTTTTGATTCGTTAGTTCCAACAGCTATAAGAGTGGCATGTTCGGGCACCCAAACATGATGTACATGCCATTTTGGCGTGCTTCTTACACTACGATTGAGGCCGCACAACTGTGCGCCTGTATGATCAATACCGCGCGACGTGCCAAATACGTTTTTTGCGTGCTTTTTAATTGCAGAAAACACGAACCATACCTATGTTTGGTGAATTGATGATGTCTTTGATTGGGCCTCTTACGATATGGGTCAACCCATCAAGAAATCCAGAGACTGGACTAGTATAACTTAGTCCATTTGGGCTTTGTTTGTACGAAACTTAATATAGCATTTTGTAGTTAACAAGTTACAAACACTTTTGCTACACCACATTCTATTTCACTCTCAGAATTAATTAACGATCTTATACATGGCGGCTAGGTCTTCAAACGAGTCAACCTTTTATCAAGCAACTCGAGGTCAAGCTTGACTCCATCTAGTCGAGGTTTTATCGAGTTTGAGCCCGAGCCAGATAAACCAACTCGGGAGCCGAGCTCTTTCATCGAGCTTTCCGAGCCTTCATTTCCGAGCCTTCATGTATAAATATATTTTATTATATGTATTTATATAAATAACCTAGAAGCTAATATTAATATTGCTATAATAATTAAAAATCAATTTTAAAATTACTTTTTAAATCTTATAATGCTCTCGAATACTTTGTATAGTTACGATGTTTTGTATTCTTCATATTTATCTATAAGGCTATGACCATTCGCTCTTAAGTTCATAGCATTTAACTTTATTGATGAGTATGGCTATCAAATATTTTTCTGAATTCATCGCATGTTTTCTTGACTTTACTGATTAGTCCTTTAGTTCATCACATGTATTCTTGAGTTCTCGAGCTCGAGCCTTATTTAAACCTAACTCAAGCCGAGCTTAAGCTTAGATGATTAAAGTTCGTCGAGCTATCGATCCAACTCTAGCCTACCTTATAGTATTCAAGCCGAGCTCGAGCTATTGACTCGAGCTCAACACCATGAAAGTTGGATATTGGAGTTGTCCACACAGTTTACAACCGATCTCGTCTTAGTGAATCAAGGATCAATCTCATTACGTACTATCTTTACACTCCAAGATCACTTATCCTTCAAAATATTATGTGATTAGATAAATTTAAAATGACATTAAGTAAATAATAAATCAGTTTTGCTTGTGGTCCATAAAAACTATCTTAAGATACGCAATGACAGACACATGTCAACATGTTTTAGATAGATTTTCCGAGTTTCATGCTCGTTTATTGTTAGACCATCAACTACATTAATCTCTGAATTAAGATTCAAATCATTTTATTCGAAAATTGCCCGTCAAACCGATTTTTGTAAATTTTATTCGAAAATCTAGTCACTCAAACATGATGAATTCGAATTTACGTAACATTTTTAAGGCTTCTAAGAACAATGCCATCGACGATGTTGCCCGTTTTTCTTTGTCAAGAACCACTAGAGCATTTGTCACCCCTTCAAAGCCTTTGTGTAAGGTAATAAGTGCATAATATTATCGACAAATACAATGTTCTTCGTTATACGTTTTGTTAAATTATATGTTGATCCAAAAATTACAGGACACGGATGAGAAAGTTGAGGAAACATGTCAAGAGGTAACGGAAGCTGCCGATGAAATTAAGGAAGGTTTCACACAGGTAAATTTAGTAATACCGTAATTTGGTTTCGTGTATATGATCTTCTTATTAGACGAAGAATATGGCTCAAGCCGATTGTGAGCTTGGGGTCATATTATGGCCCAAGCCTACAATCAGCTTTGACCATATTTATCATCTAATACTTGTCACTCGGGTTAATCTCGATTTGTGTTGTTTTGTTTTGTTAAAATCAGGTATCAAATATGGCAAAAGATGTTAAGGGGAAATTATCAGAAGGCAAACAAAGTTTAGTAAAAAGGGCTAGGGAAAATGTTGTTGATGTTGCAGCTCAAAAAACCAAAGACAAAGTTGTCAAGGAACTCAAAAAATGAGGAACATTGGAAAACCAAATGTAAACAATATTACACTAGTATATTAATGTTTTATAAAACTTATGTTACTCAATTTACAATGTTTTTATTTATAATAGCACGACCATCTTACTAAGTCTGATTTATATTACTTGAACATTATTTTTGAAATTTTAAAGAAGTTAGGCCGGGCGTAATAGAGGAGTTTGACTCGGTCGGTCTACCCTCCACAACGCGTCCCCTCTATTACACACCCATCCATGCGACGAGTCCTATCGCAAAGAAAACTGAAAAGAGGGTCGGTTTTCAGACCGACTTGTGTTTTCATTTGTGTGTGAGTATTTAATAAAAATATATTTTTGTAGAGTATGTTTTTTTTTGTGTGAGTCGTCTTATTACATCAAGGTGATCATGAAATAGTTTAAGAGAAAAAAAGCTAACAGAGGAGATGAAGGTCTCCTGACGGTCCTTATTACACCCAGTCTTAAGACCAAATGCATATGATCTTTAACATTACATAATGTATATACTCCGGAACACTTTGGATTCTTTAGGCTAAGTGTAATGTTGGGTTAGAGACGTGTCTTTGTGTCTTTGGTCTCGGTGGTGACTGAGTTCTTTGAGAATGAAAATGAGATAAAAGAAAACCAATGGATCGAAAAAGTAGTTCGTATGTTGGTTGTTTTATTGTAATATGTTAGTGGCGATGTTGTTTGAGAAGAGGAGTTGTTGTGACGTTAAAATGACGATAATATTAGGGTCATCATTAGTTACACCAAGTCTTACTACTAAGCACTAGTTACAATATTTATGAAAACTTAAATACAACTTGACATTTTTTTAACTAACTCTACTTCAATGATTTATTATATAACTATTCTGTATGAATGATGGTTCACTATGCTATACAAAACCAAAGTTGAAAAGTCGATATCAAGAATATTTACTTTTTTATCCACATTTTCCAAGAAATACACAACATTAAATTAATGAAAAATACATATTAAAGTTATGAAATATGTGAATCTCAAGGTAATGAATATGGTTTCAGGAGCCCATCTTTCCCTAGATTCCCTGGCATTCACTTTTATGCCATTCACACCTTGTGGTACCAATTATAGCCAAAAGTTACATAAATAAATATTCCATTTTTGTGTTTTGTATTATAAGCTGTAAAAAAAAAAATGATCAAAAATGGTGAGTTAGTATAGCCAAAAGTATACATAAATAAATATTCTATATTTGTGTTTTGTATGTATAAGTTTTTGAAAATGTCAAAAAAAAATGACCAAAAATGGTGAGTTAGTATAGTCAAAGAGACACCCATCATCTGAATTAACTTCAATAATCATGACTTGACTCCATTTATTAGATGAATTGATTTTTTGATGTTATGTTTTGAAATAAGAAAGACATTCATTGTTAGCCATCATTTTTCATTGTATCGCGAACATCACATCAAACTGGTGTAGTAGTGACCATAAATATCACCGTTCAAAAATAAATCAGTTAAACGCAAATGTACCTCACAATATACTCATACGCTAAAAAAACAAACAAAAACGACCTGATGATCTACATTAGCAACATCTCGAAAAGGGGGGATGAGTTGTCAAACCGCCTTGCTACGCCTGGTCTTAGGTCTTATGAGCTAGTTTTTTTGTATATGAAGTTTATGTGTTACGTTACGCCAGAAAAGATAGCTCGAGTAAAATTTTCAATTACGCGTACCATAATAAGAAAAGTTCAGATCACCAAAGTACTTGCTTGATCATAGAAGTAACTGATAAGAAGCATAAAGCTATATTGCAAACTTGCAATATATAGATTTCTAGTGTTAAAATAAATAGGAAATTAAAACATACAATATGAAGATAAGTAAATAAGTGGTATTATTATAACTAATAAGGAAGGTAGTTCATAAACCATAATTGGTTTCAAATCTTCTTCTACTTACACAACTCTCTTAATTATATAATATACATCTAAACCATACAAATCTTTAACCAAACTCAAAACACAAAATAAAAATAAAACTCACATCTTAGAAAAAAAATTAGGCAGGAAACACTTTATTCATTTGTACTAAACTCATGAACCATTTGAGTAAAGCAACGAAGTAGCCGAAAAGCTACTTGCATTGCTTCTCACCCCTCCAGCAACAGCTGTCGTAGATGACGATGTTGCTGGAAGAGTGAGTTTCTCGGGAGATCCTTTCAAAAGAGCATCAACTTTTGCATACTCTTCTCGTTCGTGTTTTATTTCCTTTAGCATTGCTGCGACGTCTTTCATTGTTGGTCGTTCTTCGGGTAAGGAGTTGACGCATAGTAAAGCGATGCCTAGTGCTTGCAGCATGTCTTCTATGTCTGATTCTGGACGAGATAGTAGGCTTTGGTCGAGTACTTCTGTCCATCCTTTTCTTTGTTTTACAAAGTCCACGACGTGTAGTCCGTCTGGAGTTGTGGGGTCGATTGGTTGTTTTCCGGTTAGGACTTCTAGCATTACTACACCGTAGCTGTATACGTCGCTCTTTTCTGTGATCTTCATCGAGTATCCATATTCTAATTTAAGAGCAGAAATAAAAATTAGTGCACAAAAATCAAATAAGCAGTTTTAAAAAGAATCATGAATGAAAGTTGTACCAGGAGCAATGTATCCATAGGAGCCCGCGATTGTATTAGAGGACCTAGCGAAATCCCCATCATCTACCAGCTTTGCGAGCCCAAAATCAGCAATGTAAGGCTCGAACTCCATACCAATGAGGATGTTATTAGCCTTGATATCTCGATGAACAATTGGTGGAACACAATCATGATGCAAATACGAGAGTCCTTCAGCAGCCCCTAACAAGATACGGTACCTCAGTTCCCACTCCAACGAGCTTCCCATTCTTTCATGAAGCAGACTACCAAGACTGCCGTTTGGCATGTAATCGTACATTAGCAACCGTGTTTTCTTGTTCCAACAACAACCCAAAAACCGAACAATGTTCTTGTGTCTTACTGACCCCAAAGTCTTCACTTCTGCTGAAAACGAGTCTCGTACTGCACTCTTCTCATCTTCATCATAAGCTCCTTGAACAGTCATTGAAGGCCAGAGCTTCTTCACAGCTATGATATCGCCATTATCCATGTCAGCACGATACACGACCCCAGAACACCCTTTTCCAATCACATTTGTGTCCACTAAACATTTTAAAATCCGTTCAACCGAAATATTTAGCTTTTGGAATGGAGTGAATTGCCAAGGCCACGACTCACCCAGCTCGGATTCATCATCTCTCTTCATACCCCTTCTTGCCTTTAAGACCGCAGCCAAGCCCATTAGCATCATAGCAATTGTTAAAGTAATGAGCAATGCAAGTGCGAGCCGTAATCTCTTGGTGTTCCTTGACTTGTACTCATCGCTCCCATTCCCTGATTCCGCGACATTGCTTAGGAAACAAGAGTCTTTCCCAAAAGAACATAACCCTTGGTTACCCTCTAAATTCGCTTGAGATAGTTGCCTGAAAAGCTTGTTGTCGGGTAAATATCCTGTAAAGTTGTTGTACGAGATATTTAGCGACACAAGGTTGTCAAGGTGAGAAAGCGGGCTCAAGTTTCCTTCAAGCTTGTTGTATGACATGTCAAGAATCGAAAGCTTGTTGAGTGCAGATATCTGAGCTGGGATAGGCCCGGTTAGCCCATTGCGGCTCAAGTTCAAAGCAATCTCAAGTGTTTGGATATTCCCTAACTCAGGTGGAATTTCGCCAGATAACTTGTTACTACTCAAGTCTAGAAACTGTAGACCTGAGCAGAGTTGGAGCGATTTAGGAATCGCTCCAGAAAACTCATTCTGGCTCAGAATGAGTTTATTTAACGACACAAGCCGGCCCAAACTAGCCGGTATAGGACCATTAAAGTGATTCATTGAAACATCCAACACTTGAAGACCCGACAATGATGACAAAGAATCCGGTAATGAGCCTTGTAACATATTGTTACTAAGATCAATCATCTCCAACTCGCTACAACTAGAAATCTCATTAGGAACCACACCCGAAAGCCTATTCCCTGACAAATCAAGAAAGTTTATACTCTTCAAACCCGCAATCTCCTTAGGTATCTCACCCGTGATCCTATTACCACCCAATCTCAACCTCACCAAAGACGCTGAGTTCCCAATCTCTTTAGGAAGCTCACCAGATAAATCATTCGATATCAAAAGCAACTTAGTCAAGTTTTGCAACATAAACAACCCTGGAGGAATACTCCCCGTAAGCGAATTATGCGACAAATCCAAAGCTTGCAAACTCCCACAATTTCCTAAACTTAAAGGAATACTCCCTTCCAACTCATTCTCCCACGCGAAAAACACTTCTAGATTGACCAAATTCCCAATCTCCACAGGAATTAAACCCGTTATTCGATTAGTATCTAGCTGCAACTGTTGCAAGTTAACCGCATTCGCAAGAACACTAGGTATAGTGCCCGAAACATTATTGTTACTAATCATAAACTCTTGCAAGTTAACTAGATTACCAACTGAACTAGGTATAACACCAGATAATGCATTTAAACTAACATCAAACATTTTCAAATTAGTACAATTACCAATCTCTTCAGGGATTGAGCCTACCAAATTATTTTGCCAAAGCAAGATTTTTTCGATATTTTTCAAATTTCCTAGCTCTCGAATAATCGAGCCCGAAATAGTATTCTCATACAAAAACAAGTTAACTAGCTCAACACAATCACCTAGTTCTATTGGCAGCTCACCAGATATCATAGCAGTGTAAATAGATATAGTTTGGAGATTCTTTAGCTTACCTATCGAGCTCGGTATAGAGCCCGATATTCGCGTATCGGCTAGACCGATAAGCGTAAGGTTTCGACAGTTTCCTATCTCATCTGGGATTTTTCCTGCTAGGTCATTGTTCCCACCAGCCCGAAAAACTTCTAAATTTAGTAAGTTTCCTATTTCAGATGGGATTTCTCCAGTGAGCCTGTTATCATAAAGATGCAAGTTTTTCAAATTAAGGCAAGTTCCTATTTCAGGTGGGATTATTCCTGTGAGCTTATTTGAGTTCAAGATTAGGTTTTCAAGGTTTTGAAGGGTGAATATGGATAAAGGAATGGGACCCACAAGGCTATTTGAGCTTAAATCTAGTGTGACAAGATTCCGGCAAGAACCAAGGTCGCCGGAGATAGCTCCGGTGATGTTGGAATCTGAAAGTACTAGGGTTTCCAAGCTGGAAAATGATGAAAGATTAGAGGGTAATGGTAGTTGTAATGGGATTGATTGGATGTTGATTTCTATCACTAAACCTTGTGTGTCACATTTTATGTAGTCCCACTTGCATGGGTTCTTGCTATTATTAGAAAGTTGCCAACTTTTGAAAAAACCAATGTTGTCACTTGCACCATGAACCCATGTTGAAAGTAGTGTTGCTTCATGGTTAGGACCACCGTCGCTGCTGCTGGCGCTGCTGACAGTACTAGCGCCAGCAGTAACGACGATGGAAAAAGATGTTAAGAAAAAAGTGGTTAAAAAGGTGATAAAGAGAAGGTTAAGGAGACTAATATGGGGTTTAGAGTAAGAAGATAATAGTACTAGTTTAGACATTTGCCTCAATTTGCAAACTTTTTTTCTTGGGTTTGTTGTTTCATTTGGGGTTTTGGGTTTTCTTGGGTTTGTGTAATGTGTTTGTGTGAGAGTGTATGTGTTTAAACATTGGTGTGATGATCAAGAAATAGCACAAGTTTCATGGTGAATATGGTTTAAAAAATAATAAAATTTAAAGAAAGATTAAAGGAATACATTGAGATTTGCAAAATTAGCAGAGCTCCACCACCACCTATGTAATTTTTCACAATTTGTTTAGTGGTTAAATTAAGGTTTTTGATTAAGCTTGTTTTTGACTCTATCAGTAAAACACAAGACAAAGTGAGTGTGGGAGCAGTTGGGCATCAATCTCAAGTCACTGTTTTCCTTCATTGCTAGTTTTATATTCATTCATCTCTTTGGTTTATTTCATGCTATTTTACACAATTTGCAGAAGCCTAGGTGATTTAAGCATGCTAGTAAAAAACATAAATTATAAAAGGGCTATAAAAATGACACCATAGATGGTAGTTGAAAAGATTTATTGTACCTTAAATGAAACTAGTTAAGCTTATCTAAGTTAAAAAGTTATATTGATAAAGTTAGAAGGTTTATCAAAATTCAATAAGCTCACAAACAAATTGAGTAAGTTAATACAAACAACTCCTTAGTCGTTACTTATATTTTCACTAATCTACGAGTTTTACTCTTCAATGTAAGAGATAATGGTGCAGTGCACCAATAACTACCGTAGGCTAAAAAACGGCACTTATGGCGCCGTTATGCTACACATGCCCGTTTTGGGTGCCATTGCCAACCCACTAATGCTCGTTTTTTGTTTTTGATTTTGTTTTTATTTTTCTTAGTATAAAGTTCGACATTCTTTAGCATAATTGATCATAGGGTTTTTCTAACATATGCCCCGGGGGCACATGTTAAGCACACAAAAAGGACGGCGGGACCCACGAAAAAGGACGTCCGGACCCACATATTTTATTTAAAAAGTGTATTTTTTGTGAGTCCAGACGTCTTTTTTCGTGGGTCCCACTGTCCTTCCGGGGCACATGTTAGAAAAATCCTTGATCATATAAACATGTTTAAATGGCAAAATGAATAATGGTTTGGGTATTATATACAAGTGTCCCTATGTTTAAAGTGATTTAAGTAGCACAACAAAAATACAAGATAGGTGATTGATTGGTCTTGGTTCAGGTGCATGTAAACATGGAATTGATGGGTCATGTTAAAGTTGAAACAATCTGACCCCTATCTTTTCCCCACGGATTTAGGTTAAAGTTTAGCTCCATTCAAATGTACAACTCATTATGCACGAAGTACTCTTTGTTTGAAGATACTAAATGAGGCATATATAAGTTAAAGAGTTCGATTATCGGCTCGTGCTCACTCTCTAGTTGGTGCTCTATCAAGTTAGAAAAGTTGTCGGAGTTATTCCTTATAGGGTGAACAATAATGGTTGGTGACAAAAAAAAAACACTTGATGTCAGTGTATTCTTGTCAATTCACATCTTTTTGTGAAAAATAACCTAAAGAATTATTTTTTGTTTCTTTGCAAAAGCATATATAATAGATCTCCGTGTGCTAACGAGGGGGTTAACAAGCTTAGCCGGGCTTGGAGTCAATCTAGGCTAGTTTAAGAGAAACTCAAAGTCGAGCTCGACTTGTTGCGGTTACACCACTGAGCGAGGTATAAGAAAGATAAAATGTAAACAATCAAGTAAAATTACTGCTTCCAGAAACTGTTACTTATTTTTCTTAATGTGATACTTTGAATCGTTAATAATTGGCCACATCACATGATTCCAAACCTACTTCACACGTCAATAGCATTTTGTTCATTCTTGAATCATTGCTACTAGTATACGATAAATATATCAACAACTTCACCTTTACAAACACATCATATCCGTATATTATACTAAATAAAAAATTACATAATTTTCAGAAATGAATGTGACAAATGAAACATTGTCCACCATTTCCTTAAAATGAGCATGTCCTGTGATTCTTGATCCCACCCAAAATTATATATGACAAGACATGTCCATAGTCAAGTTGATGGAATTCAAAAGTGAGTGATGAGGGGATCTTTGTATCAATCTGCTTATTTAAATTGATTCTAACAATATACAATATAAATCTTTTTAAATTGAACATCCGTGACTCATTAGATAAGCTGTTTTCGGCGCAGGGGTTGTAAAGGCTTATAAGGCCTTCATCTTTAAAATAACTCTGCTTAATTTATAAAATAAGTTTTGTTTGTTAGAAAGATTTATGGAAACTTTTATAAGCTTTACGCTTTCGTAAGCTCAAATCGGTTGAAACGAACTTATGGGGCTTATAGTTAGTCACATTCCTTAATACTTTTCAAAATATAATGGATTATCATTCAAAAGATGAAAATATAAATGAATTAAATATGATGTATTTTATGCGATTTGACATTAATAAGTTTCACTTCTAATTAATTCGTCAAGCAATTTTATAAAATTATAAGCTACAGCTTTAACTGAAGCCTTAGCTCCAGCTCCAACCCCAGCTGAAAAAAAAATAATAAATAAAAAAAAAAAAAAAAATAATAATAATGAATGTAAATGAACCACGCATACCGGATTCTCATTACCTCTGTTTCTCTATTGCTGGTCCGTTTTTTAAGTTTCGAACTCAACAACGAGTGACCTTCGTTTCCTGGGCCTCGGCCAGGAGGACCTCAAGCTCCGATCCTTTTTAAGTTAACGATCTTCGCGTATAGCTCCGAAACACCCTCCAATTACCTTCTGGTGTTTCAGCATCGAAGCTCTAACAATCGCAAAATTCGTGTGCTAGGTATGCCTGAGAAACTGCTAACCTGTTCTCCGATGAAAAAAGCTTGAGAAAAGACGATACATATTACTTATAAAACGATACATACTAGGTTACCGTGATCTAAGTCTTTTTAACTTTGGTCTGTCTACTGAATTTCGCTTCATGACCTTCGGTCCTCAGAATCTTAAGAATTGATCTCCGGACAAAATCCATTTTTGGACAACAATCCTGGCCATTGCAAACTAAAAGTGTAAAATAAAAAGCATTTGTAAAATAGAAATTTTTGACAAACATGACATGTACTATTAATTTTGACAAACAATATGTGATCGACACCCGACCGTCAGATATGAGAAAGCGCTACATGTTTTATTTAACCTCCACGAAACCCTTCGTAATTAATTGTTAATTATGTTATCTAACATCTTTTTTATTTAAGTTCAACGATACTAATAAGATATAGCATCGCTGAACTGGGGGGAATATAGTGGTATGACACCTTCCACTGGTTATGTTACGGTTGAGTGGTGACCTAATTATTGTATCGATATAATGTGAACATAACATTTGTGTGACACCCCGGTTGGCTGGCCACCATCGCGGATGCCCGAGCAACATCTTTCGGATGCCCGAGTGAAACGTCACTGCGGATGCCCGAGTGCAATGACACTGCGGATGCCCAGATGTTACGACATTGCGGATGCCCGAGGAACATCAGTCGGATGCCCGAGCAACATTAATCAGATGCTCGAGCAACATCTTTCGGATGCCCAAGTGCAAAGCATTTTGGATGTGATAAGATCGTTGTAAGCTCTTAGACTAGGTCTAATATTATATCTAGGAACACATAATAATGAAGGTGGAATATTCAAACATAGAATCAATATTATTATGAACAAGGTTTTTCATTCACCATCTCTAACTAAACAATAATAAAGATCAAAGACTTGATCTAACACTAACTAACTAAACCCTAGACGTTTTCCCTACGTCTAGTTTCCCACACACACACACCTTTAGACGTTTACATCTTGTACGTACAATGAAACTAATGACCCTATGTCTCTTTATATACTAGAGACATCTAGGGTTTACAAGAGGAATTATAATACAATTAGGAAACTAAATATTCTTTTAAGCATATCTTCTAGAATCTTCCAAATCCTCCATCTTTTTGTAGTTTCCCTTCTTGTCACTTTAAGTCCTTCATGTTTCATTCTTCTTGTTTTGTATCATCAAATCTATAATAGACCCAACAATCTTCCCATATTTTTGATGATGACAAAACAAACACGATTCTTGTACGAACTTCCCTATACGAAGTAGCAGAAGTTGAGATAATAAAATCTCACCATGAATGAAACATTCTTGTCTTCCCCTTAATCCATGCAATGCCACTCAAACATCTCTTCCCCTTTTTGTTATTATCAAAATAGGGAACATATGCAAATAATGATCTTGACCACCACGAACCAATATCATACTTCCAATCTAAGACTTCCAATGCTTCAAATCGCCCACCATTACGCACCATAGGAAAAATGAATCCAAAACAGTAGAAAACTTCAACTAGCAGTAGTAATAATGATCAACAATAGTAAAAATCAAGCACTTCCCCTTGAGTGATGCATGTACATCAATGATTCTTCAAAATCTGTAGGCTTTATGTAATGATCACTTGTGAAGAAAACCGAGTATAACGAATTTGATGAAGAAGTAGAATTTCCAAAACTTGTGTCTTAAATCTTGTACTATCCACGGAACTCCATACTTATACGAATCACCAAATATAAGTAGACCGCAATCCCTTGACAAGAATCCTCAACTAGTATGAGACACTGAGCACTACAATGTAACTCCTTCAAGTGATAGCCAATGTGTGCATAGAGCATCATAAGAAAAATCACACATTGCTAGATTCATCAAGCTAGATGATAAGAACACAAACCAAGTAATTCCACTTCACCTTCAAATAAGTGATAA
>BPTQ01000001.1:320808987-320882344 GCA_019973895.1 Chrysanthemum seticuspe | reverse complement strand
CGGAAAGAAGTATTCAGAATTCAAAGGGTTATTAGAGGAAATTAAAAAGAAAAAATTTTAGTTGTTGGTAAAGTTACCAACGATGACGACCATGTTTAAATAGACCGTGACGTAAGTCATTAAAAGCATGAAAACAAACAAGTAGTTTGCAGTTAGATGTACATCGTCGGAAACATTATTATGAGTAGTTGGAGGGTCGTTTACTTAGATAACTAAGTAGAAGAAAGTAGTGTTCAGAGAGTTTAAGAGTAAATTTAACAACGCTCACACGAACAACATGTAGAAAACAAGGTTATTTAGACCTGAAAACTACTCACACATTTATAAGTAGTAAAAACATGTTTAATCTGACGTTTTTGTAGACTTTTGTGAGTCTTTACGTAGTTTTACTATTTTTATAGTGTTTATTCACAAAATACACAAAATTTACGTTTTTATAGTTTTAGACCACTTTTTGCATAGTTCAAACGTATTAACCGTCAAAATCAGGGGGTTCAATTTTACCAGGGACTGTTTTTGACAACTTTTCAAACTTGGGGGACTAAAACTGCCAATTATGCAAACTTGATACGTTTTTCACCAGATTTTGATATTTTTGCATTTAAAACACATAAAACACTTATTTGTGATATTTTTATCATTTTGATGCATTTCTGAGTGTTTTCAGATGTTTTTGCAGTCTAATTTGTACAAAAATGATGAATATTTACACACTCATCAAAAGTCCAGATTTATTGGAACAAAAGATGTACAACAAGCACACTCGCAACAATTTAAATGAGAATTTGAGAGACTTGTGATGAAAGAAGATGAATCAATAGATTCATTTGCTGGGAGGTTGATGAGTATTATTACAAAGGCTGCTACATGTAGATTGACGTTTGATGAACAAACAAAAGTACGAAAATTACTGAATGCAGTGCCAGATAAATTTGTACCAGCAGTAGCAACCATTGAAATGGTTGTTGATTTTAAAAAAGAAAAATTAAAGGAGATTATTGGGAAACTTAAGACTTATGAAGAAAGGCTTTAGTTTAGAAAAGGAAGTAAGGAAGATAATAGTGAGAAATTGTTGTTCACACGTCAAGGGAATAATAGAAATTATGAACGCAACTATGGAAATGATAGACGAGGAGGTGGTAATCAGACACGAGGAAGAGGCCAAGGAAGATTCACAAGAGATAGTAAGAATGGAGATAGTTATGATAGAAACAAGAGAAACCATGGAGATCAAAACTACCATAGGAGAGACTTTAGAGAAATAGAGTGCTATAATTGTCATGAGTTTGGACACTTTGCTGCAAATTGTCCAAAACCAAACTGTAGAGAAGAAAAAGCAAACCTTGTGTTCGAAGATGACGAACCAGCACTATTAATGGTTACTAGTAAAGATGAAAAGGAGATAACATCCTTAAAGGAAGAATCAAGAAGGAAAGGAATTGTCATTGAGAAGGATGAAATTCAAAAGGAAAAGTTAGAAGATATGCGGTCAGAGATAGAAATTGATTTGAAGAGTAAATTAGAGTTTTGGAAGTTTGAAATGCTTCAAGATTGAAAAACAAGAGTTTGAGAAGAAAATAAGAAATAGAGAAATGACATTTGAGAAACAAATGCAGATAGAGTTAAAGAACCTCAAGAAGTTGAGAGATTGCACAAGCAAAGAGATGAAAGAGTTAAAGATAGTAAGAGAATTGTTAGAGAAAGAGAACCATGAAGTTGTTTCAAATGAGAAACATCTAGAAGAAGAAAGAGTTGACAAAGGCGAATGCAAGAAGCATCAAGAGACGCCATCAAGAGTTCAAAAGGAAAGCCAGATTGAGAAAGACATTAAATCATGCAACAAGAAAGTTGAACCAGAAGATCGTGATACGAGAAACAGATTATTGGAGATGCAAGATTATGAAATGATACAAATGAAGGAAGACAGTGACAAAGGAGACAAAGATGATCGAGATGAGATTGAAGACAAGGAAGAAAGAAGTCAAATCAAGGAGGAAATTCAAAACATAGTTCGCATTGAAGATCAAGACAAAGGAAATGGAAACAAGCCAAAGTTCAAAGATAAAGATGATGGAGCTTGAAGATATCGAAGGCATGGATTAATAAATTAGGAGGGAGTATTGGATACTAATTTACTAATCCATGAAAGTCAAGTATTTAGAGTCATTTATGTAAAGTGTAAAGTATAGGGTCCTAGTGTGTCAAAAACAAAGCCTATAACCGAATGACAGTTATTTTCGGTTATGGCAGTTATTGTGAATGGTTGTGTCGGTTGGTGGGTTATAAGTACCCATGTAAACCAAGTTTGTAAAGTAACGATTGTTATATATCAAATAAACTTAGTATACCTTTTATATTCGATTGTTTATAGAAGATTAGACTAACATACTGGAGCATACTGAATTCACTATCGCGCTTAACTATTTATGCAGCAATATATTCTAAGATTAGGCAGTTGACTGATCCTTTTGTTGTTGATCTCTTCTTAGTCACTGGATGAGATTGGTATAAAAAATTCCCTAAAAGAGGACGCTTAACTAAGTACTCACTGCACGTTTTCTTTGAATTTTGTTGACTTACTTTGGTGAGTCCCCTCCTCCCCTGTTCCAGTTATCTTGTTTCTATAAGTGTAGTTTCCAGCCTATATGTTTTAACTAAAGGTCATTCCAATTCATAATAAATTCAAACTATCACAAAAGATCAACCATTGCCAAGTTACCCTAAATCGAATGTGCCTTTTCAAACCATCTATACTTCTTAATTTCTTCTTTTACCAATTGCAAAGTTCAATTAAATACAATATCTCATAATTATTTTCAAGCACATGTAACTATGTAGCCAATAAAAACACACGGTATAGGCTATGAACAACACCAAAAGTGATCCAATTAATCGTCGCACTATTGCAACATACATCTCTGTAGTTCTCTTGTTTAAACATTTTACGAATCATAGTATACATTCGGCTTATTACAATCTATACTTGCAATAAATACACAAACACATAAATCAATTGTCATGGGTCAAAATAAGGAAGTCAACAATAAAAGTCAAACCCACATCAACAACAAGCAACACCATCAACCTCAAATTTCTAATTGACATTTCCCCAAACATCTTTTGTGCACTATAATCTTTTTCATTTTTTACTTGATAATAACCATCATATACTACAAAATCTTCCAATTCATCATCAAGATTCAAACTAAAACTTGAACTTTTAACACTATTACAAGAAAATTGCGTTTTCTCAACATTACCGAATCTTTGCAAAATCACCTCTTTGTAACATTAAATACTTCCAATTCAAAATACCCAATTACCTATAACTCCTACGTATTATCATATAAATAAACAGAGTTTATTACGCAAATAAAAAACATAATTTGAATGCCTTACCTGAACATGAACTTTATACATATTTAGTCCCTCTTATTTAAGGTGTTCATAAAGGAGTTCAGCCCCCTTTTGTGTATATTATACTTCCTACCCTCTATACTAATTGCATATAGCTTTGGAGCAGACAAATCTCCCTTGGTGAAAACCGTCATTTCACATCCATCAATTTGCAAGGTATCCAATGATGGAAATTCAAAAGCTTCCTTTCCTAAGCAAAATCCCTCCAGACTCCAAAGTACAATAAGTTGCAAGGACTTTAGACAAGGAAACACCACAATAGCATCACATTCTTCTTCTTCTCCCTTCACAATTACCTTCATATTGTTACAGTAACCTATATTTAGTTCCTGGAGTTGCAATAGACTACCAACCATCGAACATGTAAATACATATTCTAAACTATAACACCCTTCAATAGACAATCTTGTTAGGTTTGGAAACTTTATTACTGTCCCATGCTTGCTCTTCCATATATAATTGAGACTAGATAACCTCTCCAAGTCCACTTGTCTCAAGTTTGGAATTTCAGCAACAGTTTGTGAATCAAATATCTGCTCAATGTCCTCACATCTCCTACAATGGACAGTTTCAAGCTTTTGGAGTTGTAGCAGCTTATCGGATGAGAAAAGAGTCTGTCCACCACTGGTGTTAACCATATCCGCTTCGATCAAATTATGATAAGACCAAGGCAACCGTTCCATATTAGTAGGGCCGTATGAGCTTGTACTTTCATAACTTGGTAATCGGGCCTACAAGGTCATAAAAAACACAAGCTTATGTCAGAGAAAATTGTACAAATAAGTTGGTTCAGTGATTAAAAAACTTCAGATGTGAAATAAGCCAAAAGGCTCTACATGATTGTACAACGGTTGGGTTTTGGGGATCAGATACATAACTAAACCGTTGATATTTTCTAGAAAAGACCTGACATGGGAAGGTTTTTTCTATTTTTATTTGAAATGAAAATAATACCTGATGCGAGGTGGTGGTCACATGAAAGTTAAGGCCACATTCAACACTATGTTTGCCTAAGCTTGTATTTATGAACTTGAGCTTCGGAGCTGTAGATTGACCGTAAGTAAACACCGTTATTTGTGGGCATTCACCAATCACAACCTTTTCCAATGCTGGCCATATGAATTCATTCGTCCCCAAAAAGAAACCCACAAAGTTTGGTAGATCGAATAGTATAAGGGACTTCAAATGAGGAAAGACTGCAGCATCAGATGTCATTGTTAGCTCTCCACTTTCTTTCTTAACAATCACTTCCATTCCCTCGCAATCCTTTATTTCTAACTCCTCGAGTCTCGTGAGGCTTTCAAGAGTGGAAAATGTGAATATATGTTTCAAAAGGTTGCACCCTTGAATTTTCAAGATATTTAGTTTTGGAAGTTTGAGCATCGTAATGTATTCTAGCCTTGGAAGTGACATTCCAATATGATCAGTACCACTCTTGTTGTTGATCTCTTGAGTTTCAAACACCTCTGTCATCGATTTGCATTTACTTATTTTCAGCACCTGAAGCTTTTGCATTTGTCCTACAACATACCATGGAATCACACTTGACAATGCATCACAATCTGTTATACTTATCTCTCTAGCGTATTGGCATAAGGACCAGGACCGCGAAGCTTGAGATAACTGATAAAAAAATGAGAATTTGATTATATAATCAACATAGCTAATAATATTAACAAAATTAAGTAATTAACCAACCTTTATTTTAATCGCTGAATATATAGGAAATTAAAGTACCTTAAGCTGGTCATGAATATCGGTAGATATACCATTGGCACCACCATCAATACACTTGAAACTTCTTAGTCCTTCAAACTCAAGAATGTCTAAATGAGGGAAGAAAGTGGTGGTTGTGTGGGAATATACAGACGCATCTTCATCATCTCTGTTTGAAACTACCTCTTCAATACCATCACAGGATGATATATGGACTTCCTCTAAGTTGGAAAGAAGTTTTGCCATGAGAGATGAAAACAAGTACTTGATGTTGTTGCACCAGTTCATCTTTATGGTTGTGAGGTTATGGAATGAGGACTGTGACTGTGGTTTTTGAAGATGTAAGAATTCAATCCAATTGCACTTCCACACATGACTCATCCTCCCCATATCCTCTAACTGTAATTTTTCAAGATAGGGGAGTATTGGTGGTTGCTGAGTACTGTGAGGTGATTCTCTACTACTTGGAATCGTTATCTCAAAGACCACCTCCACATCTTTATAGTCGCACAAACAAAGTTTATGAAGGTGATGGAAAGTAGGTAATAGAGAGGATGGGAGTGCAACTTTAGAAATACCATCATTCATTTCCTCCCTCAATGTGGGTATAACATTAATCTGCATCTTACAACCACAAATGTTATAATTTTTGAAAAAAATATATTAATAATAATAATAATAATAAAAATAAAAAATAAATCCAAGGAATATCCGGATATGAGAAAGAAAAAACAGCGTAGAAATAGTTGGATTTTCTTTTCTTTTTTTATATATAAATGATTTTCAATATATTATTGGTAACACTATTTAAGACATGAGAAGGCCAGAAAATCATGAAAAAAAAAAGCCACAATTATAGTTCTAATAATATTTTTCTATTTATTTTAAAAATAATAAGTAACCTAATATTATTATTTTATTTATTTAAAAAGAATAAATAACATTCAAGTAATGAAAAGAGGTCACAATCAGTTTTGTTAAGAGCCGTACCTCTTGATCTTGGTTACTCTCGACCAATTCAATATGTTTCTCGCTTTCTCTGCCGCAACTTTCAATTTTAAATTCTTTAAGTGCTCTCATATCAAAAGTGGTTGTGGCAGGTGTGATTAAATTTTCAAACCTCTCACATCGTTCAATACTTATTCTTTCAACAGCTTCAAATCCATGAATCAAGTTATTTCCAGCATCTTTTATCCTCCACACCTCTCTAAGCTTCTCTAATTCCCACAATACAATGCTTCTCAACCTGCTGCTGCTAACTTTATCCATTTCACCAACACATCCCATGCCGATGTCAAATATCACTTCAACAGAAACACACCCTTCAACATTAAGCTCTTGTAAATTATTGAAGAAAGGAAACGGATTGCCTGAAAAAAGCTTCACAAGACTTTCGCAATTATACACTTCCATGCTTAGCAAGCTGCTGGTAGGTTGTTCAGTTTCACCAAAATCCATGTTGAACAAGACTTCAATGGAACCACAACCCTCGACCTTAAGCTCTCTCAATGGGCAAAGATTACTGATACTAAACTGAGGAGGCCATATCTCCTTCAAATTCTCCATATCAGAAACAACCAATTTCTCCAGTTTAGGAGCCGCATCCTGCAAATTATTTAAAATTTGTTCATTCATTAGAGAACCGCCTGTTATTAAAACACTTTTAGTTGAAAATATTGCTAATATCAGTATATCAATGCAAAGCATATACTTACCTGTTTGTTCAAGAAAGATGTTGCACTATCAGGATAAATGCTTGTAATTTTTGGAAGATTATCCAACCTGAGATACTTTAAGTTGGAAAACTTAATTATATCTGATCCATCATTCTCAGTATGTATGAATGCTTCCAATATAGGGCATCTGGAAATATCCAGATACTCAAGCTTTGACAACTTTGTTGCAACACTAGGTGTGAAAAGGTATTTCAACTCTGCACATTGTGAAACCACAAGGATTCTCAAATTGTAAAACGAAGAGTTTTGAGGAGGATGTGGTATTTCAACATCTTCAAGAGAATTCATATCATTCACTTGTAGATAAAGTGAACTTGTGAACTTAAACAGCTCGTTTATTCTAGAATTCAGTAGTTCTTCTCTGTTGGTGTCCAGCTTCAAGCTGTTTTCATATGAGCGTGTTTCACCTTGATAATTGCGCAGCCAGTGAAGGACTTCTGTAAAATAACATCCCAACGAGAGCTTGAATCTTCTAAGTTTCTCATAAGACATGTTCTTCATATGAGCACTGTCACCAACAAATGCAAATTCTAATGCACGAAGGTTCTTTGAACATTCTGCAAGTTCACTACTGTTGTTGTCTTTTAAGGAGAGTGCAGGTCCTATAAAACTACTCATATAAAGCTCTTCAAGCTTCACTAAGCTTTTCAAGACACCGTCATCTATAACAAGATTGTAACAACCTGTTACATCCAGTAGTCTCAGCTTCTTCAAATTTCCAAATGTGGAAGGTAGGATTGTAACGCCAGAGTTAGCAAAGCTAAGCACTTCCAGATTCGAAAGATTTCCAATACAAGTTAGATCAAACATCAACGAGCATTCATGGAGACAAAGAGTTCGAAGGTTGGCGGAGCACTGAAATGATGATGGAACCACTGGATACTTCAATTTCTCAAATGCTATAACTTGAAGCTTTTCCATTCCTACATAAAAGTCTTGAGGGAACCTTAGTGACTCATCTCCTTGCATAAGTTTCAAAACCGTAAGGTTTGGAAACTTAAAGTCAATGGGAAACTCCGACATACCCTTGCAGGCTAACGAAATTTGCTGGCAAGACTGGCCCATACTATTAGCTTTACTCCAATTTGAGAAATCATCTTCATGGTGAATGATACAACATCCGTCCTTACCACCTTTAGAAACAGTATTTACCACAAATGCAAGCACAAGATCATGCATTTTCACACACTCATAGTCATCACTATCACCATTCATCAACAAATATGCATATTTGAGATTGCTCACACTTGTTATAGTGATGTTTCTAGCTTTTTCCATAGTAGAAACTTCATTTAAAAGGTTTAGTCCCCATACAAATCTTGTCAGATCTTCTATAGGAATGTTGGAGTCCTCTGGGAACAAGCCACAAAGCAGAAAAATTGCTTTATCCACTTCTTGTTTAAAATTATTGTAGCTTATCTCAATAATTTCTTGGACGTTCTTATGAAGATCATTTCTCTTCAAACGATCGAGTGTACATTCCCATACACTCCTGTTCTTTTCACGTTTAAGAGTTGCAGCAATGATTTTGATGGCAAGGGGCAAACAACCACATTTTTTGACAATTTTGCATCCTATTGTATAGAGATCACGATCATGTTCGGCTGAAATCTCTGCTTCTTGACAAAAGAAATCCTGTGCTTCATTTTCCTTCAAGACATCAACCTTAACTTCTTCAAGAGCAGGATCATCTGCAATCTGTCGGCAAACTTGTACATCCCGCGATGTCAGCAACAACTTAACCCCATTTGGCAAAGGACTCGCTAATCCGATATCTTCGAGTTTAATCTTCTCCCACAAATCGTCCAGTATAACCAGACTCTTTTCATTACGCTCTGAAAATTCTTGAAATCTTTTGGAAAGAAGCTTTGCCCTTAGTGTTTCATCGGTTTCGGTTAGAGATTCGCCTGTGTGTGCTGCTATGACCTCCTGAATTTTAAACAAGTTGGAACTTTTCCCAACAACTACAACCACGATCCAATTAAACATCTTGTTATCATGTGCAGAACTTTTCAGTTGTTTCATCAGCGTGGTTTTCCCCACGCCACCCATTCCACACAAGGCTATCACTCGAGCCGCATCATCATTTTGTTTAAGGAACTTCAATGCATCATCGAATATCTTATCTCTTGACTTGAACACAATTTGGGTATTTCCACCTGATGTTGCTGTTCATGCCGGGCGTTTGGAATCAACTCTTCCAAGAGGTATTTGATTATCACGCCAATTGATGTGGTTAGTACTTTCTTCAATAAGACGGTCGATATCCTTGATATGCGTCAATGCGTTTCTTCCTGCTAGATACTTCTTTTTGACATTAAAGCATCCAATGTCGTCACTTGGAATATTTTCAACTTCTTCCTTGATGTTTTCTACTTCTTCCAACCACCCCGGTACACGAGCAGGTATCTCTTTATTGTTTTCATGGTTTCTTCTCAAATGATTTTCGTTATCAACTCTTTGACCGTCCAAAACCTTCATTTTGTGTTTCATTTCCTTCACACGATCGGCGGAGGAAGTGAGATTTCTCAACTTTTGCGTAATATGCTCCGCCAAGAGCTTCACAACAGGACCAACGATTGCAGATACAACTTCCATTTTCCTGAGACATAAGAAATTATATAAACAAAATTAGGGGTGGCAATTCCTGAAACGATAGGAAAATAAACAAGTTAATTAAGCTTGGATCTAAACAGGGTTAGTTCACATGGTTGGTTTGTTGTGATCAAAACACGACTGAACTACCAACAAAAGGAATGAGAATCTTATTACAGTCGTATTCATACTTTTCGATTGCTTATTATTTTCTGCTTATAAACAAGTACTTATAATCAAGCTACTTAAAATTAAACTCTCGGGTTAATAATGAAAATAACAATTTGTTACAAAAATTCATTCAAATCAATCTATCAAATACATATAAGGTCAAATATTAAAGTAAAAAACCTAGCTAATATTAATTTTACCTCAAATAAATAAGCATGCATATCAAAAACTTGTTTATTTTAACTAAAAACAAATAAGCAATAACTTAATCTATAAGACTATAAATAAACAGATGTATTACTCCTTAGATTAGTACTTATCAAAGTAGTGATGCATTAAACTTAAGAAAGTTACATAACTCGTAAACTAAGAAAAGTACAAATATATGGTGTCTGCAATCAGTAATTTATGTAGAAGATATATGCTAAATTAAATACCTTATACAGATTTAAGAGATTTCACCAGCTAGCTCTCAAGGATCAAATGTTTACTGAACAAAAACAAGTTAGTTGAAAATTTCAGGAGTGTGAAATGAAGCAATCATTGAATGTGGTAGATTCAGGGGAGTAAGTAAATAATGAGACAGAGAAATTTGTAGCTAACTTTCTGCATGAAGTGACTCTTCATAGCAGACAGTGCATTATTGACTTTAAACACTACCATATGTACTAACGCGTTTTGAAAGGATAAATATACTTCATTTACATTGGTACAATTATTTCAGGAGTGTGAAATGGAGCAATGATTGAATGTGGAGTAAATAATGAGAGAGACAACTTGTTAAAGGGTCAAGATATTCCTGCCCCCTATTTTTTATATTCTCACCATCCCTATTTTTTTGCATTTTTTTTTTTTTTTTTTTTTTTTTTTTATTTTTATAATTTTGTTTATATCAAAAAACTATAAACCTGAAAATGCGGAACATGAAATATAAAGTTTAATAAGTAAAATGCTTAAAACTGTCAAAAATACGGAACAGAAACTGACAAAAAACTGTGTTATACTGAAATAAATGGGGGATAAAAAGAATCTAAAGTACAAACCCTCCCTAGTAGGGAGGGTAGGAATAGTACATCCCCTTGTTAAATTGGAGCTAACTTTCTGCATGAAGTGACTCTTCATAGCAGACATTACAATATTGACTTTAAACAGTACCATATGTACTCACGTATACCCCATTACATGGGTACAATTATTTGAAAAGTTTTGTTCGGTTTATTGGAATGAGACGTCAAAGGTGCTTCTCCCCATTACTAGGGGTGTCAAAAAAACCCGATTAAGTCTATTCGTGTCAGGTTACTCGGGTCTTTGAGTCAACCCGACTAGCCCGAGTTCTAAATAGGGCCAGGTTCAGGTATGTTTTTTTAGCCTCAACCCGAACCCCGTTACTTTGTGCATGTAGTGACTCTTCATTGCAGACATTACATTATTGACTTTAAGCAGTACCATATGTACTCACGTATACCCCATTACTTGGGTACAATTGTTTGAAAAGTTTTGTTCGGTTTATTGGAATGAGACGTCGAAGGTGCTTCTCCCCATTACTAGGGGTGTCAAAAAAACCCGATATGACCCGAACCCGATTAATTCTATTCGTGTCGGGTTAAGGTCAACCAGACAAGCCCGAGTTCTAAATGTTGGGTTTTACTAATCATAACAATTATATAAAACAAGTAAACATCATCAAAGCATGCAGCAGAAGTAATAGGAATAATACTTGTAAATAAATTAACCGAATTAAAAGTATATGTGTACCTTTTGCAAATCAATGCAATTAGGGTTAATGAAAAACCCTCAATTAAGATCATCAACCAAGAAATCCTAAACCCTAATAAATTAGGGTTTATATAATTCGACCACATCAAAAGTCGATCACCAAGATTACAAGCTCAAGCGTGCTTGTCCTTCGTTCTTGAATCACAAATAAAACCAAACACTTATTTCTTTGACTTGGAAAAATCGATCCCAAGGGATGGGGGGCACACCGATCGGCCAAGCAAAGAGGGAGGAAAGGAGAGGAGAAATTAGGTTATTGGTGATCCAAGATTAGGAGAATAATGAATACAAGGGATTGTCTTTATAGTTTCTCAAAACTTGGTGACCAAGAAAACTCACCCTTGGGCTTTTGAGAAGCCACGACCGGCCACCCAACCCAAGAGGGGTTCTAGAATTTTCTTGCCCACTAATTTCATCTCTAGTCCTCGTAGTTTACATTTAACGACCGTTAGTCAAAACCCCGTTAAATATTAACTTCGTTATGTTTTATTTCGTGACTAATAATTAATAATAACATTTTATATATTAATTATTAACGTCAACTCTCATACGTAATGTGTGCAATCCTGAAGTCTCGAGTTCGAATCCGGTCATACTAATATTAATAATTATCCATAAACCTTTCAGCTCCCACTTGGATATTACTTAATATAGTAATGACATTGGTTAGTCTAGCTTTAACACGCCAATGCCCCCAGATCGAATCGAGCATGGTCTCCTGGAAAAAACCATTTAATGATTCATCATTTTTACTTATCCTTTTGTTACTAATACTACATTAACTATGAATATGGATCAAGTCATTTCATAAGTTAGTATTCTGTTTCTCGTTGTATTTGATTGAACAAGATTACCAAATCATCTGAACGTATTCCAGATAGATCTTGGGTAAGGCCTTACAAACATCTTGCCAATCCTACGAGGGGCCCAAATATAGTATTATGCTTTGAAACAAATTCAAAGGAACAAATTCTCTTGACTACAAACATAACTCATGAACTTTGTAAAACTTCTGAAAATAGCCCTTATAACTACCAGTTACGGATAGCGTTAGACTATCTTACACAAATGCACTACATTCATATCAGTTATCTGGTATCTCTAGTCTGAGGATAAACACTTCATGATATACTTAATGACAAAGATCCATAAAGTATCATTATGTAAAGTTGGGATGAGTCCTATATTCAATTCATTGAATATCATGTGAATTTGGCATGTCCCACGCATCAATATACATTAAGTATATTCTACCAAAACTCAGATTTGTCTTTATTCAATGACATTCCCATATCATTGATCGACAACGGACTTTTAGAATAACATAAGTTATTCACGGATTAAACATGCAAATATAGGATATAATATTAAGAAAATGAAAAATAAACATAACCAATATTTTATTTCATTTAAATAATATTTGTTCATAACATCCCTTATCCAAATACTAAATAGATCAATGCATGATAATACTGGTTAATGAATTATGTCTCAAGTAATGACAATCATACTTGTTGACAAGGCATAATTTCAACTAACTTTGACCTATTGGAATTTTGAGAATACTTATTTCAAGAATTCAACTAGTGAAGTTCTTGTATGTGTGCATTCAAATTATCTTGATATTGCCACATAATATTTCATAAAGTGTGTGACATCCTCAACCACCAATTTATGACAATCAAACTTTCAAACAATTTAAAGTTTAAAGTATTCTTATTCTTTATTGTATAATGCAACTATGCTCTTAGTTAAGCACAACTAGTTCGCATGGCCATCAACAAGGATGAAATCCTCCCATGACTAGTATTGAGTGTCATCTCAATTATACCAGCATCATTGTATACAAACAACAATATGCTCTTTTAAAAATCTCGTAAACTTCAATATCTACAGTGTAATGTTTGATGCCTTCAAACTTTCAAGTTTGTCAGCTATGACAATTTCACAACAATTGTTGTATTACTCATCCATAGAATTTTGAGAGCAAATCCAGGCTGAGGAATGTAATTCTAAATTCAAACATATTCCATTAGAATATTTATTACACTAGTTATCTAATAACTTCATTAGATATCAATGTTGTCAAATCATCTTGTATTCAAGCATGATACAACAATAACATGATGTTCATGAAAAATCCTTATGTCAAACTAAGATTTCATTCATTTTCTACATATCCATTTTCCAAATGATATATCATGTTCAATTAGACTCATTTATATAATACCGCCATGTTTACAAACAATAAACATATACTCCAAGGTTGTATGTCTTATTTTCTAAATCTTTCATGTGAAGTTCCATTCCAAACTAAAACTTAACATCTATCTTAGATGGAATGTTACTATCCACAACATATAAGATTTAAAGAAAATAAACATAATACTCTCACTAGCTTTCAGGAATACTAAGAAATTATCTTATTTTAATTAAAAACCAAAACTTGGATTTAATAGTTAAACATAAGAATCATCTCCTAGATGCATGCATATATCCATTCATGGATTCTTGCAGTTCGTACATTTCCAAAGATTTTGTGAATTCAAAAAACTCCTTTGTATTACTTATCGTCCTCGCAAAAGCAATCACACAAGAAAGAGTTTTAATATTCCATTGTCATTTTTCATATCAATGAAAATAAGTATGACATTTATTATATATTTATTGTGCCAAGGAAAGAATATTTAATCACAGTTAATTGCTTAAGTGTGATTAATAATCATGCATTAAACACATGTACAATTTTGTCCATATGATTTCTACACAAAGATTTAAACCACTAGGGTTTTCTTTCTTTTTGAAGAAACTCATCTTCATTAAGATAAACCAAGTTTCCAAAGTTGATTATCTTTTAGGATTGCATCTTAACATTCATAGTATGAATAATTTACCACAATTCAATATTAGGTAATACAGGTTTATCATAATCCTGTAATTCATATTTCTCATCATATCAAATATCTGAGATATCCTTGCGGATATGAATGAGAATTCCATCATCTTGAGGTCTATCATATTTGACCTCATCATGATATTTACTAGTGTATTTTAGAAGATTATGTGTTTTGTAATTGTAATTTAATCTCTTCAAGATCTAAACAAAACTCCCACTTGCTTTTGTAATTTAAAGACTATTTATAAATACTTTAGCAATTAGAACAACACCAAATTGTTTTCTTTTGAGTTTTTACAAAACACATTGACAGTTCGTAAATCTTGTTCATTAATAACCTACTCCATAAGTAGTTCAAACAAATCAGAACTTCAATACAAGACTCAATGTGATTCATCACATTCCATACTAAAATGGTGTCTTATTAATCTTCTAGGTTTGAGTTTTATTAAGTATATCCAATCAATACTCAATTTTCTAACCTTGATAACTTTTGGAAGAAATAGGATATAGTTATCTTGAATCAAACAATATGACAAAAGTTTGATTCTTCTAACTGAACATACCATATACATACAGTATTTCATTAGAATTAATATTGTAAGACAATCTAACAATATGTAAGATAAACTTATTTCTTTTTGGCCTACCTATTTACCAACTAAGTCAACTTAATGGTATAATAGAATTCCAAGCCAATTGCATATTTTATAACATAAGTATTCTTTGACCAAGTCAAAAGACATAACAGTTATAATATCTTACTTTATATTATAAGTCTTGTAATAATTAAAAGACTTCATGTTTGTGACTTTACAAAGAAACACATAAACATTTATAATTTAAAGTTATCATGAACACCACGCAATGGTTTCAATTAATTAATTTCCAAGTTAATAAACTATTTATGTCATTTCAAGAATACACAAATATTTAAAGTAGCATTAGATTACTTTATTTATTTATGTCATTCCAAGAAGTGTTCAACTTAAGAAACTGTAAAAACATCCACGCCCGATCCCACGACAAGTGGAGATTTACCTTGAGATTACAATCTAGCCAAGATCTCACTTAACCTAAAATGTAACTTCAAGTGTTTCTATATTTTGAATGACATAAGACATAAAAGTAGTCTATGTTATAATCTTGACACATGTTCTAAACAAGTCAATCTTATTAGAACGTTAATCTCTTACCTTACGATCAAGAGAATCCATTAATCATATTTGTATGTGTTGTTCCTTTGCACACAATAAATACTTCTCCCACTTGTGTGTAGAATAACACCATATAGCACACAAACAACACGACTTGCATTTTGTTTATGTGAACAATATGATAGTGTCATAGATATATAAGCATTACAAGTAGATGTAGGACCACTTAATTATCAAGGAAACGTTCAAGACTATCCTTGAGAATATGAATGTCTACATTTTTGAACGTAATGTATTATTTCAAGAAATCTTATTTAGTAATGACAAATCTTGTAACTCCCACTGAATTAGACAACGTTACAATAATGTCTTATTCAGTAATACACCATACTCCCACTGGATTTGACAACATTGTAAGTGTTTCATTAACCAGGGAAAATAGCGTGCTATTACGTTGCTACCCCTTTGTAAGACCATTCGTAACAATTACTTAGGTACTAAAAGAGTGTATTCTACTCCGTAGATGATGAATCATCCATCAATGCTATTAACTTGAAAAATTGAGCATGCAATTTCTTCCTCAATAGGTCTACCATCGCAATAATGATGTATAGCAGCTTCAATTAGTCAAAACAAAACAACTAGATACAATATACTAGTTTGTCTTTTACCAATTTTGCGGTAATTAGTCTAACTTCTAATTTAATAACTCATAAAATGTCAAACATGTTTTCTAGTTGACCAAAATATCATATGAGAATTCAATCACCAACAGAGGGTAATGAAATCTCTTATGGAAAACAAGGTGTACAATTTTCTTAACTATTAAAGTTGCTATGAGTTATATTAGAATTTAGACAATTCTAATGTTCCTAACATACCTTTCTCAATCATGAAAAGGAATAGGATTGAGTCTCACTCTTCTTTCATGGAAAAGAGTCTATGTTTGTCTTTTTAGTAAATTTTTCTTAATTAAACATTTGTTTGAAAACAGAACCAAATCAATTTACCAAAGCCCAAACCACGTTTACGGTTTAATGTTGCATTAATACAATCAAAAGAATTAACAAAATTCAATTTTAGTATTTTCGATAATTAAATCTTTCAAGAAAATAAAATACCCTTGGTCAATATTCATATTAACCATAGAATTTTCCTTGAATCTAGGACCCTCATTATCATAGTTTCACCACATCAGTTGATCTGCTAGTGATGAAAGTATAGAATAGGTAATTGTCGAAGAACAATAATTGACAAACAAGTTTTCAATTCCTAGAAAATATGGGATTTACAATTTTTGCCAAAACAATTAATGCAAAATGTAAGCATGTTTTATCCCATCTTATGCCTTAAGTTATAGGTCTCACTAACTAACTTAATTAAGTTGTCTAATTTAGAAACTGCAAATTATTAAGCTGAGGTCTCACACAACATAAAATTCACCTTGTTATTGTAATCTAGCTCAAGGTCTCACATAACTAAATTACAACTTCAAGTGTTTCATATCATTAGATGGCATAAAGTTAAATTTTAAAGGGTACAATTTTTGACGTGTAATCAAAACTTATGTATGAAGAAGCATGCATACATCTTCATAACACAACAAATTTCAAAACCTTACTCATAATTTTAAATTGCTAAGATTAAATTCTACAAAGTTTTAATCGATGCGTTGAGAAATTTACAACTTTGCACTAAGATGCTTCGTACATAGAATCGTTATACTAGGTAGCTCCAATCGAACGCACAGGGGGCAGAGGACCAGGTAAGCGCTGAAGCATAACCTTAGACATCCTTTCAGTGTGACTGGGCGCACTTCTTTAAACCCCCTTTTGAGTTTGTTCTATTGGGTGAGCCGTTCTAACCATTTAGTACAATCGCATCAGTCGATTAAAAGTTCAAGATTTAATACTTAGAAAACAAATCAAATTTCGCCATTATTTAGTCCATTTAATTTTTTATTCTCGAAAAACCCTTTTTGCTTACTAACGTGTCATACAATATAAACAAAAGGCATTTTAATAAAAATTAAACAAACTCAAATAATATACATATAATTTAACAATTAACATATATAAAAACAATTAGCCACATGCATAATTTGTTCGATAAAACCCTAATAATCAATTCTAGGTTTAATAATGCATATGTTTAACCAAGACTTCCACGTGTTTTCATCAAGTACAATGTGAGCCACATACATCGATGAATCGATTGCGTAAGTCTTAGCTAAAACACATACCACATAGCACATAATTGATTCATTAGATATATTGAGGTTTTCCCCAATTCAATATTTATCAAAACGAATTACATGTGAATAAACTTAACAATTAACGATAAATATATACTTAACAATTTAATCATATAATCAATAATCCATGATAAAACATGCATGTATTTACCATGGATTCCACATAACAATTATTCAATCCCAAGATACACATATAGTCATGGAACATAACAATTATTCATTAAAACCACATAAAATATACAAGCAATCCTAGGGTTTCTACAAGTTTTACAAAAAAATAAAACCTAATTAAAAAATAAAAGGGTATTCGACCCAATATTTAAAAAATTAGGGTTCCAATTTTCAAAACCCTAGAAACCATAAAAGCATGTAATAATCATAAAGATTCAATTTTTTTGTGTTTCGGTAATTAATTACAACATATTAACGGCTCATGATGCTACTGTTGGGTTTTACTAATCATAACAATTATATAAAACAAGTAAACATCATCAAAGCATGCAGCGGAAGAAATAGGAATAATACTTGTAAATAAATTAACCGAATTAAAAGTATATGTGTACCTTTTGAGAATCAATGCAATTAGGGTTTATGAAAAACCCCAATTAAGATCATCAACCAAGAAACCCTAAACCCTAATAAATTAGGGTTTATATAATTCGACCACATCAAAAGTCGATCACCAAGATTACAAGCTCAAGCGTGCTTGTCCTTCGTTCTTGTACACACGTACTATTAGCGATTTGATGTGAAAAGCTAGTTTCTTGAATCACAAATAAAACCAAACACTTGTTTCTTTGACTTGGAAAAATCGATCCCAAGGGATGGGGGGCACAACGATCGGCCAAGAAAAGAGGGAGGAAAGGAGAGGAGAAATTAGGTTATTGGTGATTCAAGATTAGGAGAATAATGAATACAAGGGATTGTATTTATAGTTTCTCAAAACTTGGTGACCAAGAAAACTCACCCTTGGGCTTTTGAGAAGCCACGACCGGCCACCCAACCCAAGAGGGGTTCTAGAATTTTCTTGCCCACTAATTTCATCTCTAGTCCTCGTAGTTTACATTTAACGACCGTTAGTCAAAACCCCGTTAAATATTAACTATCGTTATGTTTTATTTCGTGACTAATAATTAATAATAACATTTTATATATTAATTATTAACATCAACTCTCATACGTAATGTGTGCAATCCCGAAGTCTCGAGTTCGAATCTGGTCATACTAATATTAATAATTATCCATAAACCTTTAACTAAATAGGGCCAGGTTCGGGTATGTTTTTTTAGCCTCACCCGAATTGACCAGACCAACCCGACTTTTACAATGTAAACATATTGAAGTGAGCAATTTTTTTAATCATTTTACCTATACTCGGGTTGACCGGAACCCGAATTGACCCGAACCCTACTAACCCGAGTTACTTAATTCACAGATTCCCTTAAATCCTGGTCACATTAATCTTCTCATAGACTTGACAGATTTGGCCAAAATGGAGTCACTGAAGTTACGCACTATAAAATTTACCCAATACGGCAACTACATATATGTTTCAGATAATCCGATAATATTACCGCAAAGCTGAACACCGCGAAGCTGATTATTGAACACCTCAAAGCTGATTATTGGGAATGTAGTCTGGTTTGTAGCACATTTGAACATTCCTTAATTTGTATTGTTAACAAGACCTGGTAGCATAAAATAAGACAACTCTTGTGAAATTGTGAATTTAGATGTCACATTGTCTGCATCTTGGTTAATGTAATGGAAGCATTACGTGTTTTTATCTTTCGGTAATGATAGGATTAGTGTTTTAGACGCTTTTCTAGGCAAGAAGTTCTCTAGGATTCGGCTAGCTATTGGTGACAATGGTTTCCTAAATTAGCGAAAGTTTCCATCACATATTGTCGTGAATGGACTGCTAGTGCTAGTTTGTTTGTTTGTTTTTTTTTTAATTTTTTTTTTATTTTTTTTTTTTATTTTTTTCCCCCAAAACAAATAAAACAAATTTTCGATGATCATCTACATGTCAATCACTAATCTTAAGCATGAGTAATAGATGAGCTTACATTTCATGTTCGGAATTGCAAAAACTTTATGATAACTTGCAACTTCAGTACACAAAACTTGACTGTTTTGACATTTTTTTGTTGTAAATAGTTAAGAATAAACTGAAAACGAATCTGTTAGTTACGGGTGAAATTTGGTCTTTTCTGTCTTTATTGATTTTACTTTATCATGTGTGTTACGGGGTGGAAAATGGTAATCAATGGCAAGTGGTTCCTTCAGAAGCTTGGTCACGAAGGTACAAAGAATAATCTTTATGTCGTATTTACCTTGATATTAAACGATACAAAAATAATGTTAATTAACCACTTCAATTGCTTTTGTAGGTCTAAACAATATGTTCATTGGCCAAATCTGCCTATGCTCTGTGTGTATTTTCTCTTGCTATTGGGCCAAATCATGAACCCATTACGTTTGTGGGAAAGACCCTAGTATGCTTTAATATTATTCACTTGGGTTTTAATGATGTTTTTGTTAGTTTTATGGATATAAATTAGTAGACGTGAGTTAGGATCGAACTCGAGACTATGGGATTGCACACTTTACGTATGAGAATTTAAAGTTAAATAATTAAATATAAATGTTGTATTTATTTATTTATTAAACGAAATAACTAACGGACGTTAAGTAATTAATGTAATGGACTAACGGGCGTTAAAGGTATTTGGAAAAGGACTTAATTGCAAAAGTTGGGAAGGTTCCGGAATCCCTTTAGGGATACCAAACCGATCGGCCATAAGGAGAAACATGGAAACAAAAACCAACTTGTTCACCAAGTTTGCTTGGGTATATAAACAAGGCTAGGGGTTTTATTTTTCCATCTCTTGTGCTCATTAGCTAAACCCTAAAAATTGTTTTGTGTGTTTTCTTGTCCAAACCGATCGTACATCACCTTTGGGTGTCGATCCATTACTTTTCCACAAACCAAGTTATTTTGTTTGATAAAACTAGCATTACTTTAATTCGGTTTAGTACGTGTGTACAAGAACATAGTAATAACATACTTTTGTTATTATCTTGGATTGAATTACAAAACGGTAAGGGGTAATTCACATAATCCTATAAACCCTAATTAGGGTTCATCCCAATTGCTAGTTTGTGGATTTGATTCTTGTTCGGCTAGAATCAAGAAAAGGTACTCATATTCTTTTATGTTAATTAATTGTTCATTAATAAATCCTATATGCTTCCGCTTGAATACTTTGATGTTTTGTGGTTATTTATTTGAATGTCATGTTATATAATTCCAACAGTGGCATCACGAGTCATTGGTTTTTAA
Organism: Chrysanthemum seticuspe; assembly: GCA_019973895.1. Classification (NCBI taxonomy): domain Eukaryota; kingdom Viridiplantae; phylum Streptophyta; class Magnoliopsida; order Asterales; family Asteraceae; genus Chrysanthemum; species Chrysanthemum seticuspe. The sequence continues at coordinate 320,861,280 of BPTQ01000001.1, read as the reverse complement.
TGAGTAATTAATTACATAAACGCGTAATAAAACAAATAATTGTATGTTGTTTAATATGTTTATCTAGGGTTTATGTTTAATTTTTTGTTTGGTCGATTTTTTAGTTAATTGGGGCGTACCCCTATTTTTTTTGGTCGACACATACATTAAATTTTTAGGGTTTTGAAAATTGTTTGCTAACCTTATTAAAACCTAGAATTAATATATTGATTACGTGATTAATTCATGAATAATTTTGTTATGTGTCATGGAATTTTTATATGCGATCTTGTTACTTATTTGTATAAATTGTTATGATATCCATGATTATACATGCATGTTAGTCATGGATAAGTTGCTTTGATATTGTTTAATTGTTATGACATATTTATTTGCGATAAATCTTGAATTGGGGAAGACTCCAATTATAAAAAATATTAATGAATCAATTATGTGCAATTTGGTATAATTTAATTAAGGGTTTACGCAATCGATTCATCGATATATGTGGCTCACTTTCTAATGTTGGAGTGAAAACCCTAAATTAATATATACATTAATTTAACCTAGATATTGATTATTAATAGGGTTTTATCGAATAAGTTGCATGTGGCTACTTGTTTACACGTATAAATTGTTTATTATGTGTGCATTGTTTTTTAGTAGTTTATTTTTTATTTGTTACTTGTTTGTTTATTATGTTAGACAGTTTTAAGCAAAGGGTAATTTTGAATAGAAAAATAATACGGACTAAACAATGGCGAAATTTGATTTGTTTTAGAAGAGTTAAGTTTTCAATAGTTTAATTGATTGGTGACTTTGGTACAATGACTGAACGGCTCACCCATTAGAATGAACTATAAAGGGGTTATTTAAGAAGTGCGCACAGTCACACTGAAAGGATGTCTAAGGTTATGCTTTTGCGCTTACCTGGTCCTCTGCCCTCTGTAAGTTCGAATGGAGCTACTTAGTAAGCCATAAAATGTGCAAACTCATCTTAAGGGCGAATTAGTTTTAATTCCATGCGCCACTTCTATGGTAATTATCCGAAACACTAAGTGTTTACACTTATGCAAAAGTACGGTATAATGGATGATAATTAACGCTAAATTCCTTGATTGATGAACCCAATACCTCAATCAAAACTTTGATAATTTGATCTTTATGAATTGGTAATAAAAAGTTTTTTTTATTAAAATTATACTACAAGATGAATGCATGACATCTTTGTACATATTTGATTTGACCGCATAAAATCAAAACTAGTACCCTTTTAAATTAAGTTATATGCCATCTAATTAAAAGGAACACTTGAAGTTGCAATTTATGTCATGAGAGTACTTGGCTAGATTGGGATGGAGAGGTAAATCTCTATGTAAAGTGAGACCTTACATGGACATATTTGCAGTTCTTTAAGTTAGACACTTAAGTTAAGTAGGAAGTGAGACTTGGACTCAATGGCATAAGATGGGATGAAACATGTTTATATTTGCAATAGCGTTGGAAAATATAAATCCCATAATGATCTAGGAGTTGGAAATTGTTTGCCAATTAATGTTCGACAGATTACCTTATTATATGCGTTCGTTGCTAGCAGATCAACTGATGTAATGAACCTATGATAATTTGGATCCTAGTTTTCGAGAAAATTCTATGGTTATATGAATATTACCTTGGGTATTTTATTTTCTTGAAAAGTTTAATTATCGAAAATACTAAAATTGAATTTTGCTAATTCTTTAAATGTATTAACGCAACATTAAACCGTAAACGTAGGTTATTCCTGTATTGGTAAAATTGATCTACACCTGTAAGGGTTTTAGTAGAGTCAACGTTACTAAAAGAATAAACCTAGTCCTTTTTTCACGCGAAAGAGTGAGATTCAACCCTATTCCTTTTCATGAATGAAGAAAGGTATGATAGGACAATTAGAATTGTCTAAATTTTAAATACATAACTCGTAAGCAAATTTTAATAGTTAAGAAAATTGCATATTTCTGAGTTATTAAATTAGAAGCTAGACTAATTACTGTATAATTGGTAAAAGACAAACTAGCATATTTTATCTAGTTGTTGTGCTTTGACCATTTAAAAGTACTACTTACAATTGTTGGAATAGTAGAACTATTAAGAAAGAAATTGCATGCCCAATTTTTCAAGTTAATAGCATTGATGGATAAATTCATCATCTACATAGTAGAATACATTCTTTTAAGTACATTTGTAATTGTTATGTATGGACTTTCTCAAAGGTGTAGGAAGTAAATAATACACTATTTTCTTTCACTGGTTAATGAAACACTTACAATGTTGTCAAATCCAGTGGGAGTGTTGTGTTCTTATTATTGAATAAGGAATTAATGTAATGATCTCTTATTCAGTGGGAGTTACAAGCTTTGTCATCTTGGTAGTAACCCAGATTATCTCTAGAATGTCTTAAGATAATTACTTTTCACTTGTAGACACTTATGTTTTCAAGGATAGTCATGTACGTTTCCTTATTAGACAATGAAGTGGTTCTACATCTACTAGTTATGCTAATATCAATGACACAATCATATTAGTCACATAAACAAACATATGTCGTGTTGTTTATCTGCTACATGATGTTGTTCCATGCACAAGTGGGAGAAATCTATATTGTGTGCAAGGTACAACATATAAGTATATGATTTAACGGATTCTCTTGACTGCAAGGAAAGAGACTAACGTTCTAATATAACTTGAACATATCTAATTCAAGAAACACTTGGTGTTGCAATTTACGTCATGTGAGAACTTGGCGAGATTGCAACAACAAAGTAAATCTCTATGTGAAGTCAGACCTTGCATGGACATATTTGCAGTTTTTAAATTAGACAAGTATTTAGAACATGTGCCAAAATGATATATAAGACTACTTCAAATTAAATATTTGTGTATTATTAGAATGACATAAAATTAAATGAAGTAATCTAATCCTACTTCAATTTGTTTATTTATGTATTTTGGAATGACATAAATGAAAAATAACGTAGTCCTACATTATTATGAAGTAAAATAAATTAACTTGAAATTACTATTGAAACCAAGAGTTGTGTTCATAATTACTTTAGTTAAACATGTTTATGATTCATTGTAAAGACATAAACATAAAGTCTTTTAAGACTTATAATAAAGTAAGACGTTAACTTGTTATGTTTTTTAATTAAGACATATACAAGAAGTCATTGAGTTGATCAATGATTTATAACGTATAATGGGATTATAACAGTTTATGTTTCTTGTTGAAACATGGATATGAAGTGACTTGGTTAAAAGGTACTTGTGTTATAAAGCATGTAATTGGCTTGGAAAATCTATTATACCATTAAGTTGACTTAGTTGGTAAATAGGTAAGCCAAAAGGAATATGTTTATCTTATATATTGTTAGATTGTCTTACAATATTAAATTCTAATGAATACCACAAGTTGATGGTATGATCAGTTAGGAGAATCAAACTCTATTTGATTTGTTTGATTCAAGATAACCATAACTTCTTTCTTAAAAAGTAACAAGGTTAGAAAATTGAGTATGGATTGAATATACTCAATATGACTCCAACCTAGAAGATTAATAAAACACCATTTCATTATGGAATGTGATGAATCACATTAAGTTTTAAAATTGAAGATTCTGAATTTGTTAAACTACTTATGAATAGGTTGTTAACAAACTTAAGTCAGGAATTATCAATGTGTATTTGTAATGTCCCAAAAAGAGAACAATGTAGTTTTGCTCTAAATTGCTAAAGTATATATAGATAGTCTATATATTACAAAAGGAAAGTGGGAGTTTTTTATCTTGAAAGATAAAATTACAAGATACATAATCTTCTAAAACACACTAGTAAATATCATGATGAGGTTAGACATGTAATTGATAGACCTCATGATGATGGAATTTTCATTCATAGATCTGCAAAGATATCTCAGATATTTGACTTATATGCTGAGAAATATGAGTTACAGGATTATAGTAAACCTGGTAATCATTAAGATGGATTACAAAATATTGAATTGGGTAAATTACTCATACTATGAATGTTAAAGATGTTGTCCATAAAGATAATCAATTTTGGAAATTTGGTTTATCTTAATAGTTAGACTAGAGAATGGAAATGAGTTTCTTCAAAGAGATGAAAAACTCTAGTGGTTTGAATTTATATGTAGAAATCATATGGACAATATTGTACACATATTTAATGCATGTTTCATGACAAGATTATTAATCATACTTAAGCAATTAATTATGATTGAATATTCTTTTCAAGACACATTAAATATATAAAGATGATGATTGTCATACTTGTTTTCATTAATATGAAATATGACAATGGAATATCAAAACTCTTTCTTGAGAAATTACTTGAGCGAGGACGGTAAGTAATTGAAAGGTTTTTTGAATTCAAATAATCTTTGAAAGTGTACGAAGTGCAAATAATTCATGAATGGATAAATGCATGCATCTATGAAATTATTCTTATGTTTAATTATTAAATCCCATTTTCGATTTATAATTAAAATAAGATAAATTTTAAGTATTCCTGAAAGCTAGTGGGAGTATTATGTTAAGTTTCTTAGATCTTATATGTTGTATAACATATAGTAAGTAACATTCCTTGTAAGCTAAATGTTAAGTCTTAGATTGGAATGAAACTTCACTTGTAAGATTTAAGAATTAAAACATACAACCTTGAAATATATGTTTATTGTTAATAAACATGTGCAGTAAAATAAATGATTCTAATAAAACATGATATATCATTTGGGAAATTGATAAATATCTTTTGACAAGATAGAACGTGAATGAATTCTAAGTTTGAATGTAGATTCATCATGTACATCATATTGTGTATTAAAATTGTTGTATCATTCTTGAATAAGAAGTGATTTGACAACATTGATATCTAACTAAAAGTTATTAGATAACTTGTGTAATGAATATTCTAAAAGAATTACATCCTCAGCCTGGAATTGCTCCTAGATTCTATGGATGAACAATATGTCAAATGTTGTGAAAATTGTCATCAGCTTTAAACTTGAAAGTTAGGAAAGCATCAAACATTACACAATGAGATATTAAAGTTTACGGAGTTTTAATAAGCATATTGTTGTTTGTATACAATGATGCTGGTTTAATTGAGATGACACTCAATACTAGTCATGGTAGGATTTCATCCTTGTTAATGGCCATGTGAACTAGTTATGCTACTAAGAGCGCAGTTGCATTATACATTAAAAGAATAAGAATACTTTAAACTTAAAATTGTTTGGAAGTTTAATTGTCATAAATTGGTGATAGAGGATGTCACACACTTTATGAATTATTATGTGGATTGGTGAATGTACACATACAAGGACTTCACTAATTGAATTCTTGAAATAAGTATTCTCAAAATTACGATAGATCAAGTTGGTTGATTTATGCCTTGTCAACAAGTATGATTGTCATTACTTGAGGTATAATTCATTAACTGGAATTTTCATGCATTGATCTATTTGGTATTTGGATAAAGGATGTTAAACAATTGTTATAATAAATCAAATACTTGGTATGATTGATTTTATAATATATTGTATCCTATATTTGTTTAATCCGTGAATAAATTTATTTATTCTAAATCGTCCGTTGTCAATTAATGATATGGGAGTATCATTAAACTAAGACAAATCTGAGAGATATGATAGAATATACTTGAAAGTATATTGATGAGAATGCATACTAATTTCAGATGATATTCAATGAATTGAATATAGGACTTATCCCAACTACATAATTTACTTTATGGATATTGTTGTTAAGTAAATTATGAATAGTTATCCTCAGACTTGAGATACCAGATAAGTGTCATGAATGTAGTGCACTTCTGTGGAACAACTTAACGCTATACGTAACTGGTAGTCATAAGAGTTTTTTCCTGAAGTGTTGCAAAGTTCATGGGTTATTCTCGTAGTCAAGATAGAATTTGTTCCTTCAAATTTATTTTGGAGTTTAATACTGCTGGGCCCCTCGTAGGGTTGACAAGATGTTTGCGTGGCCACGCCCAAAGTTCTCCCCTGAATATGTTCAGAAGATTTGGTAATCTTGTTCAATCACTTATAACGAGAAACAGAATGGTTGGATAAATAATGACTTAATTCCATATCTTTATTTAACATGGTATTAGAAACAAAAGGATAATAATAATGAGAAATCATTAAAAGGTTTTCCAGGAGCCTTGCTCGAGTTGTACTAGAGGCATCGAAGTGTTGCTAGACGCTAACCGAATGTGATCACTCTATTAAGATATATCCAAGTGGGAGCTGTTAGTTTTATGGATATAAATTAGTAGACGTGAGTTAGGATCGAACTCGAGACTATGGGATTGCACACTTTACGTATGAGAATTTAAAGTTAAATAATTAAATATAAATGTTGTATTTATTTATTTATTAAACGAAATAACTAACGGACGTTAAGTAATTAATGTAATGGACTAACGGGCGTTAAAGGTATTTGGAAAAGGACTTAATTGCAAAAGTTGGGAAGGTTCCGGAATCCCTTTAGGGATACCAAACCGATCGGCCATAAGGAGAAACATGGAAACAAAAACCAACTTGTTCACCAAGTTTGCTTGGGTATATAAACAAGGCTAGGGGTTTTATTTTTCCATCTCTTGTGCTCATTAGCTAAACCCTAAAAATTGTTTTGTGTGTTTTCTTGTCCAAACCGATCGTACATCACCTTTGGGTGTCGATCCATTACTTTTCCACAAACCAAGTTATTTTGTTTGATAAAACTAGCATTACTTTAATTCGGTTTAGTACGTGTGTACAAGAACATAGTAATAACATACTTTTGTTATTATCTTGGATTGAATTACAAAACGGTAAGGGGTAATTCACATAATCCTATAAACCCTAATTAGGGTTCATCCCAATTGCTAGTTTGTGGATTTGATTCTTGTTCGGCTAGAATCAAGAAAAGGTACTCATATTCTTTTATGTTAATTAATTGTTCATTAATAAATCCTATATGCTTCCGCTTGAATACTTTGATGTTTTGTGGTTATTTATTTGAATGTCATGTTATATAATTCCAACAGTTTTGTACTCTAATATGTGATGTGCATGACGTTTGAATGAACGTACTAGGTTTTGGTTAAATGGCATATCGAATAATTTTATACACAATTAACCCTTTCAGGGGGAGATCGTTCCTGTTGTTGAAAACACGAGAGCCTTTAGGCTTATGAAGAGAGGAACATTTAGAAGAAAGTTTACAATGTTATTGATTGCTTAAGCTTTGCGTCATTAGAAATGCATTACACTAACACCTGTTTATGCTAGTCCATGAAACATTCTAGATCGAGATATTTTTCATAGATCTCTAGATTTTTCTACTAGATATTTTTCATAGATCTCTAGATTTCATACTTCTAGTAGATATCATCTACTAGAACCTTCTAAACACTACTATAGTTACCATTCTATGATTTTCTAGGAGCGTCTTCTATATGGGCTCGGGCTTTTATGGATAGTTTAATCTTTATTGAACTAAATCAAGTTTACGTCCAACACCCCATTTTAAACTTGATTTACCGACTCCAAGCATCATCTGTTGTCTTAAGAAATCTTTCTCGTTGAGCAGCTTGGTGAAGATATCTGCAAACCTGGTCTTCGGAACTCGTATGTATCACTCGGACATCCTTCCTCGCAATGCACTCTCGAATAAAGTGATAACGAGTGTTGATATGCTTACTTCGAATAAACTTAATTGTTATACGTTTTCATTCGCTTTTTACGTTTTTTTTCCATCTTCATCCATTTTTATATGTTTTCGTCCTTTTTTTACGTTTTGACATGTTTTTATCCGTTTTTATAAACTTTTATTAGGTTTTCATACATTCTTATTCGTTTTATATGTTTTCGTCTGTTTTTCTTACGTTTTTTTTTCTGTTTTATATGTTTTCGTCCGTTTTTATATGCTTTTTTACGTTTTCATAGGTTTTTTCCAATTTTATATGTTTTTTACCTTTTTCATTCGTTTCTATACGTTTTTATCCGTTCTTATACATCTTCTTACGTTTTTATCCATTTTCATTCATTTTTCTTTGTTTTCGTCCATTTTTTATGTATAAAATGGATGAAAACGTATAAAAACGGATGAAAACATATCAAAATGTAAAAAACTGACGGAAACATATAAATACAGATAAAATAGATAAAAACGTAAGAAAACGTATAAAAACGGATGAAAAGGTATATAAACGAATGAAAACGGTCAAAAACATATGAAAACGAATAAAAACCTAAGAAAACGTAAAAAAAAGCATATAAAAACGGACGAAAACATATTAAAACAGAAGAAAAAAAACGTAATAAATATAGAAGAAAACATATAAAAATAGAAGAAAACATATAAAACAGATAAACAATTAAGAAAACGTATAAAACAGATAAAATATACCAAAACATAAAAAATACTGACGAAAACATATAAAAATGGATAAAAAAGTAATAAAACATATAAAAATGGATGATAACGTGTAAAAACATAAGAAAAATGTATAAAACGGATGAAAACGTACAAAAAACAGACGAAAAGAATAAAAACCTAAGAAAACATTTAAAAACGGATGAAAACGTATAAAAAGGGACGAAAACGGATAAAAACGTATAAAACGGATGAAAACGTATAAAACGGACGAAAACGGAAAAAAAACGTAAGAAAATTGTATAAAAACGGATGAAATCGTATAAAAGTGGATGAAAACGTAAGAAAAATGTATAAAAACGGACGAAAACGGATAAAAACGAAGCTAAAATCGAAAACTTTAAATTATAAACGACCGTTACAATAAAGGATCGACGATGCAACCGTCGTTAACCAACAAGGGCTAAAGTGTAAATTATAATGGAATAAACTTAATACCCGTTAACAAAAGGACCATTCATGTTATTCTTTTGCCTTGAGAGGGACCATTCATGCAACTTTTAAGTTTGAGGGACGGTAGGTGAAACTTTTGACAAACCATAGGTACCATTTACGTAATTTACTCTTATTATAAAATCCAATGAGTTAACATCAAGGCACCAGTGGTCTAGTGGTAGAATAGTACCTTGTCACGCTACAGACCCGGGTTTGATTTCGAGCTGGTGCAATTTATCATTGGTTGAGTCCATTGCAATTCTGAGCTTCTATTATTCCCCAATGATTATATTTGCCATCGCGAATTGCGTATTACTTCATCTCCAAGGTTCGTTTTCTTTTTCTCTTGACATATTTTCAGACATGTAGCATCGCCTAGGTGACCCTAGTATGTATAGAGAAATCTGAACGTATTAGGAGTTAGGGTACTATACAATTTTAATGGGGTACATTTAAGAATAAGTGATCCATCAAGTATTTATGAACTTGAAGTGAAGATGATTGAATGACGAAACAAATTTAACTGCAACTTATATATAGAAAGGTTATGAGGGTGAGGGATAGGGGTGTCCATGGTACTAGAACCGTCCCGAACCGGAACCGAACCGAAAGAACCGAGAACAGAAAATAAGGAAAAAGTGGAACCAAGAACCGTCCCAAATTTTTCGGTTCGGGTACGGTACTCGGTTCCGGTACGGGAATTTTCGGTAATTCCCATGAGTACCAAAGTGTTCAAAAAATATGTTTGGATGGATGTGAATTTACGGTAATCTGTTCGTAAAACTTCGAAAGAAGTTGACAACCTTAATAGCATTCCACAACTTGACTTACGAACAAACAAAAAAACATATATTTGGTAATAGCAAACTCATTATACACGAAAATAATTGCAAACTCGTTGAGAATATTATATATCAATCATGGTGACTAGCTTACAATAACTTACATAGTGACAATATATCATGCAGTGACGCCATTATCGTTAATTGTTTCTCGAATTTTATCATTAATTTTAATGAACAACAAATACCAATAGTTAATTACAACTTCTTTGACAGTTGTTAGTGAGCAACACAGAATTGTTTTATATGCGGCTATGCGCATACTCGATATTCTAGTTTAGAAAAAACTTACTTTAATATTGATGAGTGATGTTTGAATCTTTGAATGGAATCAATGGATTAAAGGTTAAGGTTTATGGGTTTTTAGGTTTAGGTAGGTTTTTTTTTTTTATGTTTTTTTGTTTTTTTTTTTTTTTTTTTTGTTTTTTTTTTCCTTAAAAGGCCGCATACTTGCATGTACACAATATCCCAAACAAACCCTATAAAATTACATATTTTCATAAAAGTCGGTTCTTTCGGGAAAGTACCGGAACCGGACGGTTCCGACCCGAACCGTATCGAGAACCGAAATTTTGGAATTTTAGGAACCAAGAACCATACCATGGTTCTAATATACGGTCCCGTTCCCGGTCGGTATCGGTACGGTTCCTCGATTCTTTTGGTTCCTCAGATTTTTTGGACACCCCTAGTGAGGGATGTTGTGTGCATTATGTATATCTTGTGTTTGGACATGAACTTATTGACTAGTCTTAAACAAAACAAGGGGTCGTTCGGTTAGCATATTAAAAGACGACAACAATAACAATACCCTGCCAGGGCGGTATATGAGGAAGGTAGAATGTAAATTAAATGATACCCCTACTTCAAGAAAAACCCAAAGAGGTATGAGAGAGGTAGCTCATTTAGAAGAGTTTGTGCCTATCCACTTATTAGTTTAAAAGCTATTCGGTCATGCACAAAAACTTATTTGACACAAATGAGCTAGTTATGCATAGGCTGATTGTAAAATCAAATAGCTTATTGCCTTAAAGTGTGTGGGGCCCAAAAGTTACATTTTGAGTAAGAAAAAAAGTGTGACCAACTCCTGTTGTCGCCAAATCGTAGAAAGAAAAAATTACACGTTTGGTCCCTGTGGTATATCCAAAATAAAAACTTTAGTCCCTAAGTCGTTTTTATTACACCACACATACCTATTTTTGAAACCTTGCACTCATTTAGTCCATATTTTGGATGGGCGTAATTCAGTCCGTTAAGTGTTTGGCGCTGTTAGTCCTCCGTTAATATTTTTTGCACCGTTAGTCCATATTTTTTCAAATATAGTTTTCCCCAGTTAGTCCCTCCGTTAATAATAGTTATCGCCCGTTTATTTACGTTTTTGTCCGTTTTTATCCGTTTTCGTTTGTTTTTATCCGTTTCCCCCCTTTTTTTCCGTTTTTCGTCCGTTTTTTACATTTTTATCCCTCTTCGTTTGTTTTTATATGTTTTCGTCCGGTTTTTTACGTTTTTATCCGTTTTTGTCTGTTTTTTATCCGTTTCGACCGTTTTTTTACGTTTTTGCCCGTTTTTATCCATTTCGTTTATTTTTTTATCCGTTTTCGCCCATTTTTTACCCTTTTGTCCGTTTTCAATCGTTTTTATCCGTTTTTTGCACGTTTTTATATGTTTTTATCCGTTTTCATCCATTTTTTTTGGTTTTCGCCCGTTGTTTTTTACCCTTTTCCTGTTTTTATCAGTTTTCGTCTGTTTTTGTCTTTTTTATCCGTTTTTGCCCATTTTTTTAACATTTATGTCCGTTTTTTACGTTTTTGTCTTTTTTATCCGGTTTTGCCCGTTTTTATCCGTTTCGTCCGGTTTTTACGTTTTCGCCCGTTTTTACATTATTTTTAGGATTTTTATCCGTTTTCGCCTGTTTTTTTTACGTTTTCGTCCGGTTTTTACGTTTTCGCCCGTTTTTACATTATTTTTCGGATAAAAACATTAAAAAACGGATAAAAACGAATGAAAACGGATAAAACGGACAAAACGTAAAAAAAAAGGGCGAAAACGGATAAAAACGAACGAAAACGGATAAAAACAGACAAAAACGTAAAAGACTGGCGAAAACGTAACAACAGACAAAAACGTAAAAAATGGGCGAAAACGTAAAAAAAACGGATAAAAACGTAAAAAAGGGGGCGAAAACGGATAAACAACGGACAAAAACGGAAAAAACGTAATAAACAGGCGAAAACGTAAAAAAAGGGACAAAAACATATAAAAACGTAAAAAACGTGCGAAAGCGGATAAAAAACGAATTAATACGGAAAAAATGTTAAAAATGGGCGAAACGGATAAAAAATAAACGAAAACGGATAAAAATGGACAACAACGTAAAAAATGGTCGAAAACGGATAAAAAACAGACAAAAACGGATAAAAGCAGACGAAAAGGGATAAAAACGTAAAAAACAGATGAAAAACGGATTAAAAAAAACGGGGGAAAACGGATAAAAATGAAAGAAAACGGACAAGAACGTAAAAAAACGGGCGATAACTATTATTAACGGAGTTTCTAACTGGGGAAAACTATATTTGAAAAAATAAGGACTAATGGTGCGAAAATATTAACGAAGGACTAACAACGCAAAACACTTAACGGACTGAACTAACGGCCATCCAAAATAAGAACTAAATGAGTGCAAGGTTTCAAAAATAGGTATGTGCGGTGTAATAAAAATGTCTTAGGGACTAAAGTTTTTATTTGGGGCATACCACAGGGACCAAACGTGTAATTGTTTCTCGTATAAATGTTGTCGCTAAAGCCTCTAGCAACGACGCATTGACGACGACTTTTTTGGGGGACGTGTCATCACTAATAAGCTTTCGCGAGGACATGTCCTCTCCGACAACCAAAAAATTCGTTGCCAAAGGGCGCGAATTTTGGTGTGTGTATAGAAGACACCATTCTTACCACAATATTTAAAAACATAAATGAACTTGTAAGAACTTATAAGAATATATGTAAAAATAACTGTGTTTGGTGATTGTCAACTATTTTAGATGATGGTGCAAAAATTGGCAAAATTAGATATGTAAGAGAGGTGAAAATATGATTCACATTTTATCACTTATTTTGATACATGTATTTTTCTTAATTACTACGTGGAGTATCATAACTAAGTTGACGTAGAGTTTAGTTAATACAAATTTATAAATCTAAAACATTGCATGACCTTTATTATTTTTTTGGGTAATTTTAGTTTTCGACCTTTTAGCCGATTAATCTATGGGGTTTGAACCTATCTCTACACAAACTCAAACCAGTTGAAACGCTCCATTTTCAGTTTATTATTAGTACCAAATAGCTTATTGCATTATACTTATTTAACAAGCCTTCCTAAAGTACCACAAATCACAATGCTTATTCAACATATCCTGAAGATTAGAAGATACGTCACTCATTGCAAATTGCAATAAACGCTTATGTATTGTAGAGAAGAGTAAGATATTTAGTTAGATAAACCTATGGAAAATGTTGTTGAATAAATAAAAGAATTTGGAGCAAGAATTCTTTTCCAATGATAAACATATAGACAATGTTGTTGAATAAATAAAATGTCATTTTCAACCAAGTTTTTTGCACAAAATTCAACAACCAAAATGCCAATTTTCTGGATAAACTTATAATACCAAACAACCCCAGTTTCACTACATAAGAAAGTTAGCAGCCAAACCGCCCTTTTAAATCACTTTTCAGCATAAAATTTCTGCACAAAAAGAATTCAAGAAAGCTGATCCAAATAGCCTAAAAATCTGCAAAAATTAGTCATAAATTTCTGAAAAAAACTGTTGGCCCATTTTTCTGGATCTATAATCAAAATATACCAAAAGTACAAGAAACAATTGAATCTGAAAAGTTTTTCTATATATCAGTCATAATCATCTTTGAATACAATTGCTATCTATTTATACATATATGAAACGGTACAAATTTGAAACGTTGTGTTGGTTCAAATGCACCAACAGATATGCGGTTGGGTCTTGTAACTGCCATATAACAGTTATCTTGTAACTGCCATATAACTGCCATGTTGACTTTTCTTGTGACATTTTGGGTTGACCGGGTCGTATAGGTGTTTGACTTGGGTCGATTGGGATTAACCTAATATTCTCACCCTTAATCACAATCGCTGCGACGTAGGTATTTAAGTCTTTCATCTTCTGGTTAAATCAACCATCTGAGCTTTTAATTTTTTGTAGTGTTTGTGATCATCCTTATATCCAGGTAGATCAATTTTCCTTCGGTTACTTCCACCTTTTCTGCTGTGATCTTCATTATGTCCATGTTGATCATACTTTTCTGGTTATTTCCACCTTCATTGTTGTGATCTTCCTTAAGTCCAGGTTGATCATATTTTTCTGGTTATTTCCACCTTCATTGTTGTGATCTTCCTTAAGTCCAGGTTGATCTTATTTTTCTGGTTATTTCCACTTTCATTGTTCTGATCTTCCTAAAGTCCAGGTTGATCATATTTTTCTGGTTACTTCCACCTTCGTTGTTGTGATCTTCCTTAAGTCCAGGTTGGTCATAAGTTTCTGGTTATTTCCTTATCAGGTTGCGTCGATTCAGTCGGCTTTATTGTTTCCCATAAACCATTCGCTTCGAGAATGATTTGCATTCGAATTACCCATAGTGAGTAATTCGCAGGCTTTAGTATTGGGCATTGAAATTGGGGGGGGGGGGGGGTACTATTTGTAATATTAGTACTAGATTCCTTATTTCCACTTCCTTTCGTCATATCTTAAGGATATTGAAAAAAATCTCAAAAAAAAAAAATTAACACTAGGTGTGTCGAAATGTTTTATTTTTCCTTATAGGTTATAAAACTTTTTAGGACTAGTTTTTAATCCAAAACTATCCTTGGAGATTATATATTCTAAAAACGAATAACCTAAGGTTAATTATTCCTTAAAAAGTATTTCTAAACAATATAATAAGCAGTGTTATTATATTTTTCTAAAATTTGACAAGGTACTAATTTAAAATAAAGAAGTAACTTATCTACAAATAAAAACTATACAATATATATCAAAAATTAATATATACTATATAAAAATAAAAGTTGAAATGGTGGCTTTTATAAAATTTAGGAACCTGGGGTTGATGGTATAACCTGATGCCAAAAATAAAAATACTGATGTAGTAGCCCTAATATTTATGCACGTGCCACTTCTTTATTCTAATTTCCTTATCTCCTTTATTATGATAGAAAAATAAAACGCGTCTTTTTTTTTCTTTGAGACAAGTTTTCTTCTGTCTCTCTTCTGGGATGTAAACCGTTCTTCTCCTTCTCCAATTGATGATGGTTTTTTTTGGTAAAAGGGTTAATTCACCCCGGTAAAATTCATTCCACCAAAAAAACATTGAAGTACAATTGACATGGGTGAATCCCATGCCCTCAGCCCATTACATAGGCGACAACAACTGCAAAGAGCAGAATAACTACCTAGCCGCTAGAACTAACAATTACATTTAAAGAACAATTCAAATGTAAATAAAACAGGTTCAAAGAACCACATCCAAAGTGAGCAACTCTATTCTTCAAAAATTTACATTTCATAACCCAAGAGCGCACCACCATCTTCCAGGTCCACAACCATTGGCATACAGCGTAAACACTGAGTCAAAAGAAGAGACCCTGCTACACCATGTACCCAACTTCCAACAACATTCCCAATCAATCACCACAACTAGATGTGGGCAGAAATGTAGCTACGAACAGAAAAAAAAATACATACCACAACCAAGGACAAGTCGACTACCAAGGACTTCCCAATCAATAACGCATTACCAGCTTTCAATCGGATCCCCGATAGAAACCAGAAATCGAAACCCGGTAATAGGGTAACGATACCCAAACATCCAGGAACTGAACCGCAAAAGACCACAAGAAGAAATAATGAATCAAAGGTACTGGTCTTTAGAGATCCATATCCAACCAAACAAATCACGATCATGATAAGCAGCAAAATGATAGCACCGATCGGATTCAGAACCGCGTTGACCATAGGGCTGACCAGAATCGGTCACCCACCAACACCAACCTCCAAGACACGAAACCCTCATCTCTCCATACCCGCATGAACAACTAACCAAGCAATATCCAAAACCAAAAAAACCGGCCAGATCCGATTACAGATATGAGCCGCCACCCCACGAAAACACAAACAGCACTGAATCGATTGCATACCAAGGTAGAGAGGCGATTCAGACAGTTTGATTGGCCGGAAAATTAGGTGGGGCGGGGCTGTGCCGGAAATCTCCCTAGGGAGAGAGAGAATTTATCCTATTAGAAAGATAAATGATCGGCCACCCCACGAATACACAAAGAACACTGAATCGATTGCATACCAAGGTAGAGAGGCGATTCAGAATTTTTGATTGGCCGGAAAATAAGGTGGGGCGGCGCCGAAAATCTCCCTAGGGAGAGAGAGTGGTTTAGGGTTTCTTATATTTGATGATGGTTGACCGCCTATAAATGGCAAGGTTGACCGTCCTTGTTTCTTCTCTGGCGTGTTGCGTTCTTCGTGAGCACTTATTATCCCTCAATTTGAAACTTAGGGTTTCGAATGAATTGGGGTTTTTCTATCCATGAGAGATTTGGATGATTGGAGATTGTAATTGAGTCAATTGGTGACTCAATTGATGTTCTGGGCTTGATTCTTTAATTGAACAGGTGTGTTTGTTCTAATTTGTGAATCGTTAATTTCTGCCCCTTTTTTATGATTGTGTTACCAGATTGGTATTTGGTTTTTTTGTTTTTGAATCAAAGGGGTAAACGAACTTTAGTCGTTTCTGATCCTTTTGGATTAGATGAGATTGTTTCGATGTTAATACTGTCTGTTGACAAAATTTCCTTGCAAAGTTTTATCTGATTGCCAGGTTGAGTAATCACAATTTGTGATTGTTCCCTTGTTGTGACAAATTCGTTTAATTTACAGAAACACAAAAATGATTTTTTTGATTTGTGTTCAATTTGTATTTTCAGGAAAGATTATTTCCGAAACAAAGTTTGTTCCTTTTGATTCTGAAACTAAAAACAAGAGATTGGTATATGATGATTTTGTGGCTCTTATACCAATTGTTGGCCTGTTTTTCTGGATCTATAATCAAAATATACCTAAAGTACAAGAAACAATTGAATCTTCAGTCATAATCATCTTTGAATACAATTGCTATCTATTTATACATATATGAAACGGTACAAATTTGAAATGTTGTGTTGGTTCAAATGAACCAACAGATATGTCGGTTGGGTCTTGTAACTGCTATATAACAGTTATCTTGTAACTTCCATATAACTGCCATGTTGACTTTTCTTCTGACTTTTTGGGTTGACCGGGTCGTATGGGTGTTTGACTTGGGTCGATTGGGATTAACCCAATAAAAAAACTTAATATAGTTAATCCAAACAACCTATTTTCTCTTCATAAATACCTTAGTTTATCTTATACGAAACAACTTCAAAAATCTGTACCAAACAGTTTTTTTAGAAATCAGCAAAGGTACTTATACGCACAATATTTTCATGAAACAGATTACTTCTGTATAATCTCCACATAAAATTTCCAACATAAATTTCACCAAACGTGCTCCTAAGAGTACTTCAGCAAACGAGTACCTTGTCATAAAATTCAACAAAAAAAAAATTCCAGCCCATGTTAAAGATTAAGTAAAAAACTGATAATACTATACACCAAAAAGCTGCACATGTATATTCTTGACAGCTTATGTATCAACAACAATTCCCAGCAAAGAATATGCCCACAAACAAACTCTAGACATATAGAAAATTGGACAAGAATACGATTGACAGGGAATGTGGGCGTAAACCTGTTTGTAATCTTTTCACATTGAATTAGTTTTCAAAATTAAAGATACCAAATTGGCTTTGTGATAGCACTTTAAAATCAAATAATTTTAAAACTAATTGTGGTATCATTCTTTTAAAACCTGTAGGCAACCACAATAAATAAAAAGTTGGGACTTTGGCAACCAAAATATGTTTTAAGTGAAAAGATATACTACTAAAAAATCAAGAATTTATATTAAATTTTCAGCACACAATGTTTGGTGAAGTTTGAATTTCTTAGTTTTATAATCAACATCACCAATCAGATACGCTGAAAACGTAGTAATATTCTAGACACATGTAATCCTCATTCTCTATCGTATATAAACAAGAAAGATTTCACTTCTTTCACCACTGTGGGATATAAATATTGTACTTGCTTACATGCCACATGTGCATTTCAAGTATTCTAATCATATATCATTTATATGTTCACCATACCGCGTTCGTATTTGAAGCTACTCGTATTCCTATTGAAAAAGTTTAAATTATGCTATTAAGTGACGACGCAATTTGATTCAGAGATTTTCTTTGGAGTACAGATCTAATCACTGATTTCATATAGGTTTATTCTCGAGGAATATATTGCCAATAATGCAACTCGTTTTGTGTTTCTTATTTTACATGTCATGAAGTTAATTAAGTATTCTACGCATGTTGCAAGTAGTTTGGTCCAAGCCTTTTATTTGTTAAATAGATATTTCTTAGCATATAAGAGAAGTATTTTAAATGAAATGAGGCATTCTTTGTGTAACTGACTAAGTTACCCTTTGTGAAACGCCAATACTTTGATTGGGTGAACCGGATACAAACTCTGTATTATTTATGATGCTTTTTTGGTGGGACTCATGAAAGCGACACATCTATCTATTTTAGATCATTCTGGTGACTCGCGCTCATTAGTACCTTGTGATTGATTGTGTTGTACATTGGTAGGACACAGTTGTGACTCTGTCTCTTGATACCTTCACTAGAAATATAGGCAAAAAAGTGGCTCAAATCATCAATGTTGTACCAGAGTTGCCTCATATCTTTAGTCACATGAATGGCAATGGTAAGAGGTTAAAGGACCAATCTAAGTGAGTTTAAATTTCAAACTTACATTACGCTTAGTTCAACAATTTTGGTCCAAACTAATTCGGAGATTTGGTGCTCCGGTGAATAGAAAAGGGTTAGATATGATGTGATGATGTTATGAAAGGGGATGGGGAGATCTGATGATGATGATGGTATGAAAGGGGATGGGGAGATCGGGAAATCAAAGAAAGGGGAGGACACGAAATTACGTAACTATCCTTGGGAGGGAAAAGGAGGGGGGACACGTTGCAGCACCAAATTACTTTTTAGGCTTTGCAAAGTTTGATACTTTGCAAATGATCCGGTACCAAATGTGGAATGGTTTATCAACTGCAAATGATCCGGTACCAAATGTGGAATGTGTTGGTTTTATGGATATAAATTAGTAGACATGAGTTAGGATCGAACTCGAGACCACGGGATTGCACACTTTGCGTATGAGAATTAAAGTTAATAATTAAATGTAAATGTTATATTTATTTATTAATTAAACGGAATAATGTAACGGACGTTAAGTAATTAAGTGTAATGGACTAACGGTCGTTAAATGTAATTGGAAAGGACTAGATTGAAAAATTAATATTGGGAAGGTTCCGGAACACCCCTCGGGATGCATAACTGATCGGCATAGGGGAATCCTAACCCAACCCAAACTCAACTTGTTCTCCAAGTTTAGTTGAGTATATATACAAGGCTAGGGGTCTTGTTTTTTTGGCATCTCTTGTACTCATTAAGCTAAAACCTAAATTGTTTTTTGTGTGTTTTGCTTAAATCGGTCGACCACCACCTCAAGGGTGTCGACACATCACTTTTCCAAACTCAAATTGTTTTGTTTAATTAAAACTAGCATTCCTTTAATTTGGTATAGTATATGTGTACAAGAAAGTGGTACTAACACATTATTGTTAGTATTCTTGGATTGAATTACAAAATCGGTAAGGGGTAATTCACATAATCCTATAAACCCTAATTAGGCTTCATCCAATTGCTAGTTTTGTGGATTTGATTCTTGTTCGGCTAGAATCAATAAAGGTATGCATATTCTTGTTTATGTTAATTAATTATTCGTTAATCTTTCTTATACGCTTCCGCATGTATTCTTTGATGTTATGTGTTTTATTATTAATTGTCATGATATATAATTCAAACAGTGGCATCACGAGTCATTGGTTTTAATGAGTAATTAATTTCTAAACGTGTAAAAAAACGAATATTGTATGTTGTTTGATATGATTATTCTAGGGTTTTGCTTTATTTTTTTTGTATGGGTCGATTAAATTTATTTAATATGGGGCGTACCCCCTTTTTTTTTGGTCGATCACTTTTAAAAAAATTTTAGGGTTTTAATTGTTATGTTAACGTTATCGAAACCTAGAATTAATATATGTGTTACGTGATTAATTCATGAATAATATGTTATGTGACATGGAATGATATGCAATCTTGTGACTAATTGAATAATTATTATGATATATCCATGATGATGCATGCATGTTTGTCACGGATAGTTGCTTGAATTTTTAATTGTTAAGATATTTTATCACATGTTTATTTTTTGATAAATCTTGAATTGGGGAAGACTCCAATTATATATATTAATGAATCAATTATGTGCAATTTGATATATTTTAATTAAGGGTTTACGCAATCGATTTATCGATGTATGTGGCTCACTTTCAATTGAGAAAGTGAAAGCCCTAATTAATATATACATTAATTAACCTAGACATTGATTATTAATAGGTTTTATCGAATAAGTTGCATGTGGCTACTTGTTTACACGTATTAATTGTTAGTTATGTGCGCATTGTTTTTTAGTTATTTATTTTTTATTTGTTTACTTGTTTGTTTATTATGTGAGACAAGTTTTAAGCAAAGGGTAATTTTGAATAGAAAAATAATACGGACTAAACAATGGTGGAATTTGATTTGTTTTTTAAGAGTTAAGTTTTCAATAGTTTAATTGATTGATGATTTTGGTACAAAAAGTGAGAACGGCTCACCCAATTTGAAAGACTATGTGGGAAGTACTAGGAGGAGAGGGGATTAAATTGATAACATAAAGAAGGAGGTTATTGCTTCAGCGCTGACCGAATTCTCCGCTTGCTTGCGAGTCAAATTAGAGTTACCAAGTAGGCTATGCGTACAAAATCATCTTAAGGGATAATTAGCTTTAATTCCATGCGCCACTTCGGTGGTAATTACTTGAAACACTAAGTATTTAGACTTATGCAAAAGTACGGTATAATGGACGATAATTAAGGTAAATTCCTTGATTGGCGAAACCAATACCTCAATCAAAACTTTGATAATTTGATCTTTATGAATTGGTAATAAAAAGTTTTTTATTAAAATTTATGCTACAAGATGAATGCATGACATCTTTGTACATAAAAGAAGTTATGATTATCTTGAACCAAACAAATCAAATAGAGTTTGATTCTCCCAACTAAACATACCATCAACTTGTGGTATTCATTAGAATTAATATTGTAAGACAATCAAACAATATATAAGATAAAAATATTCCTTTTGGCTTACCTAATTACCAACTAAGTCAACTTAATGGTATAATAGACTTTCCAAGCCCCATGTATTGTTATTGATTCTTGAGGTGGAAGATGACTCGGGCACCCCATGTATTGTTATTGATTCTTCTACTGAAAAGGTGAAGACTGGAAAGTCTTCTGGTACTACTAAGGAAGCAGATATTGATGGCTCTCGGGGGAAGGACCTTGGTGAGGCGTCTAAGTCTTCGGAGATTGGGACTTCTTCTGCTGCCAAGCTTGTGAGTGATTCAATGGGATCAACGGATGTTGGTTCTACTCCCATAGCTGAGAAAATTGGTAAGCTTGAAAAGCTAATTATTGATGGGAAAGCTACTCTTGTGGATGATGATGGTCAACCTATTCCGGCTACCTCTTCTACTAAGAGAGCCAACCCTTTTTCTAAAGTGGGAGAGATTGTGGTGTCTGATTCTGAAGATGAGGTTGTTGCTAACCCATTTGATGAGTCTGTTAATATTTTTGGTGGTGGACACGAGTTTGAAGATGAGTATGATGACTATGACTTCGACGACTATGCGAAACAGGTTCATGATCTTCCGGGGAATTTGGATACCTTTAATGCCATGTATGGCACAAAGTTTCAAGGTCCTAGGAAGTAATTTTATTTTGTTATGTCATATGTTAGTATTTGAGTAGTGGTTTGTTTTCTTGTTTAGAGAATTGGAAGTGTCTTGTTATGTAAGCTTTATGCCTATGTAACGGGCTGAGATATGGGACTTCACTCATATCCATTGTACTTAAACGTTTATTTGGTTAATATATTTACCAGGGTGCAGGATTACTCCCCTTTACCCAAAAAAAAATAGACTTTCCAAGCCAATTGCATGCTTTATAACACAAGTACTCTTTAACCAAGTCACCTCATATCTATGTCTCATCAAGAAAACATAAACTGTTATAATCCCATTATACGTTATAAATCATTGATCAACTCAATGACTTCTTGTATATGTCTTAATTAAAAAAAAAACATAACAAGTTAACGTATTACTTTATTATAAGTCTTAAAAGACTTTATGTTTATGTCTTTACAATGAATCATAAACATGTTTAACTAAAGTAATTATGAACACAACTCTTGGTTTCAATAGTAATTTCAAGTTAATTTATTTACTTCACAATAATGTAGGACTACATTATTTTTCATTTATGTCATTCCAAAATACATAAACAAACAAATTGAAGTAGTATTAGATTACTTCATTTATTTTATGTCATTCTAATAATACATAAATATCTAATTTGAAGTAGTCTTATATATCATTTTGACACATGTTCTAAATACTTGTCTAATTTAGAAACTGCAAATATGTCCATGCAATGTCTGACTTCACATAGAGATTCACTTTGTTGTTGCAATCTCGCCAAGTTCTCACATGACGTAAATTACAACACCAAGTGTTTCTTGAATTAGATATGTTCAAGTTATATTAGAACGTTAGTCTCTTACCTTGCAGTCAAGAGAATCCGTTAAATCATATACCTATATGTTGTACCTTGCACACAATATAGGTTTCTCCCACTTGTGCATGATAAACAACACGACATATGTTTGTTTATGTGACTAATATGATTGTGTCATTGATATTAGCATAACTAGTAGATGTAGAACCACTTCATTGTCTAATAATGAAACATACATGACTATCCTTGAAAACATAAGTGTCTACAAGTGGAAAGTAATTATCTTAAGACATTCTAGAGATAATCTGGGTTACTACCAAGATGACAAAGCTTGTAACTCCCACTGAATTAGTGATCATTACATTAATTCCTTATTTAGTAATAAGAACAATACTCCCACTGGATTTGACAACATTGTAAGTGTTTCATTAACCAGTGAAAGAAAATAGTGTTCTATTTACTTCCATACACTTTTGATAAAGTCCATACATAACAATTACTTATGTACTAAAAGAGTGTATTCTACTATATAGATGATGAACTATCCATCAATGCTATTAACTTGAAAAATTGGGCATGCAATTTCTTTCTTAATAGTTCTACTATTCCAACCATTGTAAGTAGTACTTTTAAATGGTCAAAACAAAACAACTAGATAAAATATGCTAGTTAGTCTTTTACCAATTATACAGTAATTAGTCTAGCTTCTAATTTAATAACTCAGAAAATATGCAATTTTCTTAACTATTAAAATTTTCTTACGAGTTATGTATTTAGAATTTAGGCAATTCTAATTGTCCTATCATACCTTTCTTCATTCATGAAAAGGAATAGAATCGAATCTCACTCTTTCTTTTGAAAAGCGGACTAGGTTTATTCTTTTAGTAAAATTGACTCTACCGAAAACCCTTACAGGTGTAGATCAATCTACCAATATAGGAATAACCTTCGTTTACGGTTTAATGTTGCATTAATACATTCAAAGAATTAGCAAAATTCAATTTTAGTATTTTCGATAATTAAACTTTTCAAGAAAATAAAATACCCAAGGTAATATTCATATAACCATAGAATTTTCTCGAAAACTAGGATCCAAATTATCATAGTTCCATTACATCAATTGATCTGCTAGTAACGAAAGAATATAATAAGGTAATCTGTCGAACAATAATTGGCAAACAATTTCCAATTCCTAGATCATTATGGGATTTATATTTTCCAACGCTATTTCAAATATAAACATGTTTTATCCCATCTTATGCCTTGAGTCCAGGTCTCACTTCCTACTCAACTTAAGTTTCTAACTTAAAGAAATGCAAATATGTTCATGTAAGGTCTGACTTTACATAAAGATTTACCTCTCCATCACAATCTCGCCAAGTTCTGACATGACGTAAATTGCAACTTCAAGTTCTCTCCCCTGGCGATTTGCGATCCAAGCCTTTACCGTAAAGTTCTCTAATCGATCAATAGTTCTTCCCGCACAACCCTGAATCTTTATTGATTATATCTCGTATATGATTTATCTTGATTCTTAGGTGTCGTGGGTTTAATTATTCTACAGGTATTTGTATCTTTTAGGGATTATCTAATCGCTAGTTTAGGGTATCAATCTTTTGGTTTTTTCTTCTGTTCTATACTTATCCAACCAATCTTGGGACATCATCAAAATCATGTAAGTTAATTGTGCCTTAATGAATTATAAACCCTAGTTGTAAACTAGGGTTTTTTCGTTCCTGATTTAAGACCAGTCGATCACTTTTCTGTTGTTGGTATTTCGTGTCTTGTTCGTTAAGTTTGCTGTTTGTGATGTCGAAGTTGGGAGAGACAGATTCTTATGTGCAACAACCTGTGTCTACTTTGAATATTGCTACTGTTGATGTTGATGTTGATGTTGATGCATTGCTACATGGAGATGTTGTGAACGAGCCTAATGTGGCTACACGTGAGATGCACCCTACGGTTTCTTCTGCTGGATCTGATAACGAATTGATCAATGACCCTAGGGTTGATGCAATAAACGATTCTGGTGTTGTACACCAACCTGCTGATGGGAGTACTGGTCAGAACGAGAGTCTTGTTGATCATATTGAATGTGATGGGGTTGATAACGTGAATAAGGTTAAGGATAAGGTTGTTTTGGATGATTTGGAGCAAAGCCATGATAACCCTGCTTCTGATTCGGCCTCTAATGTTTCAAAACAGCCTAATGTGGAGCAATTGATTGCTAATGCGCATCAGAAATTTGATGAAGCAATGAATAAAATTGACAGTGATATTGCTAAGATGGCTTCATCTTCTGATGTGAACAATTCGAGTGGTGTTGGGCTTCAATCTAAGTCGAATGGTACTAAAGTTTATTCAGCAAATACTCCTCTGTCGAGTTTTGATGTGGCTATGCAATCCCAGTTTTATGGTACTAATCATAGTGTTACTTCTTATCCTAATGCACCCAAGGTTGTTACTACTAGTGGTAATTGAGTTAAGTCGGTTTGTTACACGGGTGTTGCTTCTAATGAATCCCAGAAACGCGTGTCTAATTTTCGGAGGTTAGAATGCAGCAAAAAGAAGGATGATGTTGACCTTTCAGTCCCAATGAAAGTGGTGAACATGAGGTTTGAGAATACTCTCTAGGGATACTTCCTTGGTCAACGCCTTGCTTTTCCTGTTGTTGACTATTATGTTTGCAATACGTGGGCTAAGTATGGTTTACAAAAGGTTATGATGAACGCTAAGGGATTCTTTTTCTTCAAGTTTAATTCGAAAAAAGGCGTTGATGATGTTCTTGATAATGGTCCTTGGTTGATTCGTAATGTTCCTATTATTCTTAAACCATGGACATTGAACACCAACTTGCTTAAAGAGGATTTTACTAACATTCCGGTGTGGGTTAAATTCCATGATGTTCCTTTAGCTATGTTTTCTGATGACGGGCTCAGTATTCTTGCTACATTGATTGGTACGCCCAAAAGGTTAGATGCTTTCACTAGTCAAATGTGCAAAGAATCTTGGGGCCGTAGTAGTTTTGCTAGGTGTATGATTGAAGTGAAGTCGGATGAGGTTCTTAGGGACAGCCTCACTGTCGAGATTCCTTTACTTGATGGTACAGGTTCGACTATTGAGAAGATCCGCGTTGAATATGAATGGAAACCGCCTAGATGTGAGAAATGTCGGGTATTTGGACATACTTTGGTGGATTGTCCTAAGGTTGTGATTCCGACTGCTCAACCTCATATGAACGTAAGTGATGGTTTTCAGACTGTTAACAATAAGAAGAAGGGAAAGCAAGTTGGGCCGAATCCGGGTCGAGGAGGTTCTACTAAATCTGTGGTGGGCAAGCATTTTGAATATCGGCCCAAAAAGCCTCCTCCTGAACCCAAGAAAGTAAATGTCGGTAAGATGATGGCTTCTGATGTGGCTGGTACGAGTGGAACCAGGATTACTACGTCTAATCAGTTTGATGCTCTTAATATGGACGATACAGATGTGGATACTAGTCGTACAATGGAGGTTAATGAGGATGAGTTGATTAAGACTGGTTCTACATCACATGTACCGCTTGTGAGTGATTCAATGGGAACAATGGATGTTGGTTCTACTCCCATAGTTGAGAAAATTTGTAAGCTTGAAAAGCTACTTATTGATAGGAAAGCTACTCTTGTGGATGATGATGGTCAACCTATTCCTTCTACCTCTTCTACTAAGAGAGTTAACCCTTTTTCTAA
Source organism: Chrysanthemum seticuspe (assembly GCA_019973895.1). Classification (NCBI taxonomy): domain Eukaryota; kingdom Viridiplantae; phylum Streptophyta; class Magnoliopsida; order Asterales; family Asteraceae; genus Chrysanthemum; species Chrysanthemum seticuspe. Next base: position 320,834,862 of record BPTQ01000001.1, on the reverse strand, counting down.
AGTGGGAGAGATTGAGGTGTCTGATTCTGAAGATGAGGTTGTTGCTAACCCATTTGATGAGTCTGCTAATATATTTGGTGGTGGCCAAGAGTTTGAGTATGAGTATGATGACTATGACTTCGATGACTATGCGAAACATGTTCGTGATCTTCCAGGGAATTTGGATGCCTTTAATGCCATGTATGGCACAAAGTTTCAAGGTCCTAGGAAGTAAATTTATTTCGTTGTGTCATATGTTATCATTTGAGTAGTGGTTTGTTTTCTTGTTTTGAAAATAGGAAGTATCTTGTTATGTAAGCTTTATGCCTATGTAACGGGCTGAGATATGGGATTTCGTTCATATCCTTTGTACTTAAACGTTTATTTGGTTAATATATTTACCAGGGTGCAGGATTACTCCCCTTTACCCAAAAAAAAACTTCAAGTGTTCCTTTTAATTAGATGGCATATAACTTAATTTATGAGGGTATTAGTTTTGATTTTATGTGGTCAAATCAAATACGTACAAAGATATCATGCATTCATCTTGTAGCATAAATTTTAATAAATTTTTTTTTATTACCAATTCATAAAGATCAAATTATCAAAGTTTTGATTGAGGTATTGGTTTCGCCAATCAAGGAATTCACCTTTAATTATCGTCCATTATACCGTACTTTTGCATAAGTCTAAAGACTTAGTGTTTCGGGTAATTACCACCGAAGTGGCGCATGGAATTAAAGCTAATTCGCCCTTAAGATGATTTTGTACGCATAGCCTACTCGGTAACTCCAATTTTGACTCGCAAGCAAGCGGAAAATTCGGTCAGCGCTGAAGCAATAACCTCATTCTTTAGGGTCACAATTTAATGCGCTCCCCTCCTAGTACTTCCCACACAGTCCGTCAAATTGGGTGAGCCGTTCTCACTTTTTGTACCAAAATCATCAATCAATTAAACTATTGAAAACTTAACTCTTCAAAAACAAATCAAATTTCACCATTGTTTAGTCCGTATTATTTTTCTATTCAAATTACCCTTTGCTTAGAACTGTCACACATAATAAACAAACAAGTAAACAAATAAAAAATAAACAACTAAAAACAATGCGCACATAACTAACAATTAATACGTGTAAACAAGTAGCCACATGCAACTTATTTGATAAAACCCTATTAATAACCAATGTCTAGGTTAATTAATGTATATATTAATTAGGGCTTTCACTCTCTCAATTGAAAGTGAGCCACATACATCGACGAATCGATTGCGTAAACCCATAGTTAATAATATACCAAATTGCACATAATTAATTCATTAATGTATATAATTGAAGTTTTTCCCAATTCAAGATTTATCATAAATATACATGTGTATAAAACTTAACAATTATGATGGCAACGTATATTTATGATGGCAACGTACCTGTGGAACTAATTAAACAAGAAAAACCTTTTCTTTCTCCATATTGACGGACCTGTGGAACTAATTAAAAAGTTTTTCCCAATATGCTGCTGGTCGTGATCAGCCTTCTGATGGCAACGTACTTGTGGAACTAAACCCATTAGCAGCTGCTGGTTTGTGTAATGAGGTATACCCTTCTGTTGCTACGAGTTCTAACGAGCCTATGGTTGATGGTATTTCTTCCTCGGAGAGATTGGATATTCATGTTGCCCCGTCTGATGGTAATCAACCAGATAACTCACGTATATATCATGGTACTTCTCCAAGACTTAATGTGGGTAATGGCTGTGTTTCGTATCCAAAATTTGGTGAAGTGGATAACAAATGTACTGATCCGGTGGTTTTGGATGCGTGTAAGTCCTTTGCAGATGCAATGAAAGAAGTTGCTTATAAGAATGCAGTGAATGCGTCCAAGGCAGGTTCTAATAATAAAGGGCCTGATCCCAATGATGCAAGGTCTTTTGCAAATGTGTTAACCCCGGAACGTGTCACTAGGAAGATTAATTTCCGACCTTTGGTGAATGAGAATCGCATTGCCAATCATGAAACGGTTCTACCAAAGGATGCGATGGAGGGTGTTTTGAACCGTTATGATAATACCCTTGTTGGCTTCTTTGTTGGCAAGAATATTGCCTTCCCGTTGGTTCAAAACTACGTCACTAATACGTGGGGGAAGTTTGGTTTGAAGAAACTTATGAAAAATGATGATGGTGTTTTCCTATTTAAGTTCGGTTCTAAAGAAGGTGTCGAGAATGTTCTACAACGGGGCCCTTGGATTATTCGTAATTCACCTCTCATTCTCACCAAATGGACTCCTGATGTATTATTGACTAAGAGTGAGGTAACCAAAGTACCCGTGTGGATTAAATTGCACAATGTGCCTTTGCTTGCATATTCAGAAGATGGATTGAGCTTGATTGCTACACAGGTAGGTAAGCCGATTATGTTAGATGCTTTTACAAGTTCAATGTGTGTTGATTCATGGGGCCGCATTAGTTTTGCTCGTGCTTTAGTGGAATTATCATCAGATTCAGACTTAAAACACGAGGTTATTATGGCGATCCCTAAAAAGGATGAGAGTGGTTTTACTACTGCATGCATCTAGGTTGAATATGAATGGAAGCCTCCTCATTGTGCGGTGTGTAAAGTGTTTGGACATGACCATTCCTGTTGTCCAAAGAGTGCTAAGGAGCCTAATCATATTATTACTAATGAAGCTGTTGTAGTCCCCACCACTACTATGGAGGAGACGGATGATGGGTTTAAGATAGTTCAGAATCGGAAAGCTAAAGCTAAAGGTAAGAAGCTGTCAAGTGGCATTAATATGGGTAAGGGGCCTAAATTTGCTTCTAAAAAGCAGGTATATGTTGCTAAGACGAAGACCCAGGATACTACTACTTCTAAAGTGGCTAATACTTGCGGTACGCCTGTGACTACTTCTAACACTTTTGGGGCTCTTGATATGCCCGATACTGAGGAGGATGGTATTCCATGTCCTTCTGGTGGTTTTCCTAATGTGGAGGCTGAATTGGAAAGGTCTAGTGGTTGTAGCAAGGAAGCAGATATGGTAGGACCTCAAATGACTGGTATGGAATCAAAAGAACACCTTGTGAGTACTTTAAAACGAACAGGGGAGGGTGTAGAGGATTCTGGTAATACAATGGAAGCAAAGGAGGATGGGTCTCTCAAGACTGGTAATGTATCACAAGATCCGCTTGTGACTAACGAGGTTGGTCCTACCCCTATTGTTGAGAAAATTGGAGAGTTTGAAAGGCTTCTTATTGATGGGAAAGCTACTCTTGTTGATGATAATGGTAATCCCATTAAAAAGGTTGATTATCAAGGTTATAATAAGGATTTCCCGTCTACTTCTTTTACTAAAAGGGTTAACCCATTCACTAAGGTGGGAGAGATTGTGGATTCTGATAGTGAAGAAGAGGAGGTTGTGAACACCTTTGATGAGTCGAGTAATCTATTTGGTAGTGGTCATGATCGTGAAGATGATTATGATGACTATGATTATGATAACTATGTGGATCAGGTTTACGATCTTCCAGGAAATTTGGATGCCTATTATGACACGTATGGTATCAAGCTCCAAGGCCTTGGTAGAAAGTAATTTTAACTCCATAAGAGTCTAATGTTATCTTTGAGTAGTGGTTTATTTTCTTATATAGAGAATAGGAAGTATCCTGTTATGTAAGCTTTTCGCCTATATAACGGGCTGAGATATGGGATTCACCCATATCCTTTGTACTTAAACGTTTTTTGGAGTAATATATTTACCGGGTCTTTGACCTTTTACCCAAAATATATATATATATATATATATATATATATATATATATATATATATATATATATATATATATATATATATATATATATATATATATATATATAAATATATATCGACAATAATCCATGCCAAACATGCACGTTTTCATGGATTTAACATAACAATTTATTCACGTTGTCACAAGATCGCATACAATTCCACGTCACATAACAATTATTCACGAATTAATTCACGTAACATATATATAATTCTAGGTTTAGATATCGATTAACAAAACAGTTTTATTAACCCTAAAATTATTTTAATGTGTCGACAATAAAAAAAATTGGGGTACGCCCCATATTATTAAAAAAAATTCGACCCGTAAAAAAAATAAAGCAAACCCTAGATTAACCATATCTAACAACATACAATTATTTGTTTTTTACGCGTTTAGTAATTTATTACTCATTAAAACCAATGACTCGTGATGCCACTGTTGAATTATATAACATGACTAATCATAAATATAAACAATAAACATCAAGTACACATGCAGAAGCGTAAAGAACATATAATGAATAATTAATTAACTAAAAATAAAGTATACGTACCTTTTTTGATTCTAGCCGAACAAGAATCAATTCCACAAAACTAGCAATTGAGATGAACCCTAATTAGGGTTTATAGGATTATGTGAATTACCCCTTACCGTTTTGTAATTCAATCCAAGAATACTAACAATAATGTGTTAGTACCACTTTCTTGTACACACGTACTATACCGAATTAAAGGAATGCTAGTTTTAATCAAACAAAACAATTTTGTTAGGAAAAGTTTATTGATCGACACCCTTGGTGTGATTGTCGACCGAACACAAGCAAAAACACACACAAACCATTTTAGGTTTTAGCTTATGAGTACAAGAGATAAATTACAAACACCTTTGGTTTTGTATTTATACCCAAACTAACTTGGTGAACAAGTTTGAGTTGTAGTTGGGTTGGGTTTGGTCTCCCTTGGCCGATCGGTTAGTAATCCCACAAGGGAATTCCGGAACCTTGTCAATATTTACAACTTAGTCCTTTTCCAATTACATTTAACGACCGTTAATCCATTACAACTAATTACGTAACGTCCGTTATGTTATTTCGTTTAATTAATAAATAAATATAACTATTACATTTAATTATTAACTTTAATTCTCATACGCAAAGTGTGCAATCCCGTGGTCTCGAGTTCGATCCTAACACACGTCTATTAATTTATTTGTCCATTAAACCAACACATGCTTCTATCACTCTATGAATATCTAAAAGAACACAATCATACATGGCTACACGTTGATGGTGACAACATAACAAAAAGAAGAAGCAGCCTCTTGACTGCACCGTAACTAGCATTTTGCAATCAGCACAAAAAAATAGTTGCTTCATGAGACGACATCCATTATCCGGCTTTCGTGTCGTGTCTTCAATGTATACAACCGGGTTTTTCTCAGATCTTGAGTTTGTGTATCCGTCTCTAAAACCCAAAATTGCAAGCTTCTTTATTTTGAAATCAGTAAACCTATCAACCTTTACTATCACTGGCTTCAATCCCTTACTTTTAGCAACTCTTCACACATGTTCAGCAGTATACTTGAAATATATCTGTGGTTTGGCCGGTTGTTCATACCTCTTGTTTCTTTTAGACCAACGGGATGTATCTGCTTGTCCGAAACCAAATGTTGATGCCCAAACTTCCCAAGAATTCAGACCTACCATTATGAAGAACACGCACACGTTGAATCAATTATATATGACAAACCAGACATAAGGTAAATAGTCGCGGGCATTTGGATGCATATCCAACACGCCTAAATTTATCATGAATATAACTTCTATCTTTGATTCGTTAGTTTAAGAAAATTGTTTGAATATTTGTGTGAACCCAAATCAAAACACCTCATTTGTGATGATGACCAAACAAGTCTTTTTAACACGAAAACTTGTCAGATATATATGTTGCAGTTTGTAATGAGATACCCCAAAAAGAAAAAGCCGTAACATTCATGGGACACTAGTACTGGAGCATATTATTTTCCCTATCGCGCTCGACTATTTCTACAGCAATATATTCTAAGATTAGGCAGTTGACTGATCCTTTTGTTGTTGATCTCTTCTTAGTCACTAAATGAGATTGGTATAAAAAATTCCGTAAAATAGGACGCTAAACTAGGTACTCACCGGATGGTTATATATTCTAAGATTAGGCAGTTGACTGATCCTTTTGTTGTTGATCTCTTCTTAGTCACTAAATGAGATTGGTATAAAAAATTCCGTAAAATAGGACGCTAAACTAGGTACTCACCGGATGGTTATATATTCTAAGATTAGGCAGTTGACTGATCCTTTTGTTGTTGATCTCTTCTTAGTCACTAAATGAGATTGGTATAAAAAATTCCGTAAAATAGGACGCTAAACTAGGTACTTACTGGATGGTTTCTGATTGATTTTAGTTGACTTACTTTTGTGAGTCCCCACCTCCCCTGCTCCAGTTATCTTGTTTTCATTACTAGGAAAAGGTTTGATTACCATAAGTGAAGTTTCAAGCCTATACGTTTTAACTAAAGGTCATAATTCCGTTATAATTTAAACTATCACTAAAGATTAAAGGCACACTTTTTATTTCTAACGGATACAACCATCACCAAGTTACCCTAAATCAAATTTTCCTTTTCAAACCATCTATCCTTCTTGTTTTCTCTTTTTTTCCAACCTTTACCAAATTCAAACATATGTAACTAATTAGCCAATAAAAACACACGATATAGCCGATGAACAACCCCCAATGGACTAAAAATCGTCGCACCTACTGCATCATACATCTATGTAGTTCTCTTGTTTAAACATTTTATGAATCATATTATACATTCGGCTTACTACAATTTATACTTGCAATAAATACACAAACACAAAAATCAATTGTCATGGGTCAAAATATAGAAGTCAACAAAAAAAGTCAAACCCACATCAACAACAAGCAACACCATCAATCTCAAATTTCTTAATTGACATTTCCCCAAACATCTTTTATGCACTATAATCTTTTTCATTTTTTACTTGATAATATCCATCATATACTACAAAATCTTCCAATTTATCATCAAGATTCAAACTAAAACTTGAACTTTTAACACTATTACAAGAAAATTGCGTTTTCTCAACATTACCGAATCTTTTGTCGACTTTTGTTGACTTCCTTATTTTGACCCATGACATCAATCAGGCTAAGACATAAACCCTTAATTAAATACTTCCAATTCAAAATACCCAATTACCTATAATCCTATGAATTATCATATAAATAACCAGAGTTTATTACGCAAATAAAAAACATAAATTGAACGACTTACCTGAAAACAGATCATGTGGATGGCGTCGAAAATTAAGTTTGAAGATGAAGAAGTTGTGAACATGAACTTTTTACATATTTAGCCCCCCTTATTTAAGGTGTTCAAAAAAGAGTTCAGCCTGTTGTGTATATTATACTTCCTATTATAATACCTACTCCGTATACTAATTGCATATAGCTTTGGAGCAGACAAATCTCCCTTGGTGAAAACCGTCATTTTGTAACACCCATCAATTTCCAAGGTATCCAATGATGTAAATTCAAAAGCTTCCTTTCCTAAGCAAAATCCCTCGAGACTATCAAGAAATCCAAGTTTCAAGGACTTTAGACAAGGAAACTCCACAGTAGCATTCGCTATGGCATCACATTCTTCTTCTTCTCCCTTTACAATTGCCTTCATTCTACTGCAGTTACTTATATGTAGTTCCTGGAGTTGCAATAGACTACCAACCATGGGACATGAAATCCTGGTGCTCATCATCAGTAGTTGATCATTTGTTCTATGGTTTTCAGGACTCAGCTTGAATATTTTGGTGGGATTTCTATCAAAATAGCTGTATTCTGTCTTAGGATGCTATAAAAATGTGTCTATACCAAAATAGCCATCAGTTTCAAACATTGGTTTACAAGACATCTATCCTTTAGAGCCGTTTATGTCATTGTTCAAGCTCAGTGCTATTTTGATAGTTTAAATAATTGTAACAACCAATAATTCAAGCATGGATCATTTTTTTTTCAGCCAGAGGCCCAGAATAAGCTCACTGAAAAGATCACGCATAACTTGTTTGATTAAGCAGACATGTGTAAAAGCAATCAAGCAAATTACATAGCAAAAGTTTATTCAATTCAACGACCAGTTCGACAAAAAGTTGTAAATTCATGCATCTAAGAGTATCTAAAAATAACACAAACGTATATAGCTACAAATAATGGAGAAAACATAGCAACATCAAGCAGCCTCATGATTGCACCACCTAAACGACTGTTTGGCACCAACAAAAAATAAAATCACCACACATATCTCATACTTTTAGAAACTCTTCCCACTTTTTTAGCAGATGCACCCATTTTCTTGTTACGTTTGAATTGGTTACTGTGACAAATGTAGATGATAACTGCTGTTTGGGCCCTTTCATGCCTCTCTCAAACTCCTTCGGAACAACAGAATGTACAGAATCTGCTTGTCCAAAACCAACTTTTATGCGCATACTTCCCAAGAATTTAGCCTAGACTTGTGAAGTTCCTGCGAAAGCACACAATCTGTAAATATGAGACATGAAAAAAGGTAAACGTCAAAGGCACTTGGATGCATATCCGACATGCTTAATTATAACTCGAGTAAAATTACAATTTGATCTCTATCATCAATTACTGTAACATTGTCATACTCTTATACTTTTAAAGTGAACTTACGTCTCTGACATCTCAAGTCTAACACAGCTGGAAAATTTCTAAGATAAGGCAGTTGACTTTTACTTTTGATGTTGATCTCTTGTTAATCACACCTTGATTCACTAGTTTACTACGGAGTATAATCAAGTCAGTAGATGAGGTTGGTACAGAACATTCCCTAATATATAGGGCGCTAAAGCAGGTGCTAACTACACGTTTTCTTTGCAGTTAGTCGACTTAATTCGTTAAGTCCCCTCCTCCCCTGTTTCGTTTATCTTGTATCTGGTACTAGGAAAAGGTTTGATCACCATAAGTGAAGTTCGAAGCCTATATCTTGTAACAAAAGGTCATTCCCTTCAAAATCCAAAAGCAAGAAATTACCCTAAAAGAGTAAAGGCACACATTTTATTTCTAACGAATTAAACCATGGAAATTCACCCTTAATCAAATTGTCCCGAGGCCAATGTTTTCTTTTTCCGCTTTTCCACCCTTTACCAAATTGTGTGATATTCAATGATCAAAACAAGAGTTTACAATTATTACTTTCAAACACATATGTAAATAAGTAGCAAATAAAAACACAGGTTATACCTTATGAACAACAACAAAAGTGCTCCAATCAACTAAAAACATGTAGTTGGGAAAAAAAAAAAACATCGCGCTTACTGCATCATTACTCTTTAACTTGTGTTATCAAGACACGTTACGCATCATTTCATTAGAACATGAATCTAATAGAATTCAAAATATATGAATCACTAACACAGATTAACCCACATTGCAATATCCAAATTAAACTATATAAAAAAATTCAGGTAACATTCCTAGTTTAATTAATAACTTCAAATTTAAAATTCCTAGTTACCTTTAATCCTATATAAATTGAGTTCATTACGCAAATACAAACATAAATCGAACAACTTGCCTGAAAACATCATCGGTAACTGGCGGAGTACATTCCGGTGCCCGTAGCCGTGGCGGTTGGTCTCAGATCCTGGTTCTGAATCGATTAAAAAATGAAGGAGTTGTGAAGCATAAGAACAATACCTTTTACAGATTTAGTCCCTCTTTCTTATGGTAAGACAGTTTTTCACCTTTTACCTTTTGGTAAAGTTTTTTATGACGGAGTTCAGCCTGTTGTGTATATTATAGTTCTTACCCCATTTACTAATTGCGTATAGCTTTAGAGCAGACAAATCTCCCTTGGTGAAAACCGTCATATTATCACACCCATCAATTTGCAAGGTATCCAATGATGGAAATTCAAAAGCTTCCTTTCCTAAGCAAAATCCCTTGAGACTTTCAAGACCAAAAAGTTTTGAGGACTTTAGACAAGGGAATACCACAGAAGCATTCACTATGGAATCACATTCTTCTTCTTCTCCCTTCACAATTACCTTCATACTTCTGCACCCATGTATATGTAGTTCCTGGAGTTGCAACAGACTACCAACCATGGGACATGTAAACACATATTCTAAACTATGAAATCCCTCAATATACAGTCTTTTGAGGTTTGGAAACTTTAATACTGTCCCCTGCTTTCTCTTCCATATATACTTGAGACAATCTAACCACTCCAAGTCCACTTGTCTCAAGTTTGGAATTTCAGCAACAGTTTGTGAATCAAATATCTCCTCAATGCCCCGACCTCTCCTAAAATGAAGAGTTTCAAGCTTTTGCAGTTGTAGCAACTGATCGGATGAAAAACCAGTATGTCCGCCACTGGGATTATAAACCGTATCCACTTCGATCAAGTTATTGTTGTAATCACTACAACAAACCAAGAAGCTAGAAGCGGAACCGATCGAATTATTGAAGTATATTGACAGCAAGCACAAGTAAGTAGGGCTGTAAACGAACCGGACGAACACGAACGGAGCCTTGTTCATGTTCGTTCATTTAATTTTAACCGGACAAATAAACGAACATGAATGCTTAAACGGACGAATTTTCTTGTTCATGTTCGTTTATTAAAAAAAATGAGTTGTTCATGTTCGTTCATTAAGACAATAAACGAACGAACATAAATGAACATAAGCAAAAAAATATAAACTTACTAATTTATACGCGATATATTGTTTTATAAACGTTGTTTTGTTTAAACAAACCAATTTTAAAATTATACAATTAAAAGATATGATATACGAATATAAATAAATAAATGAACATAAACGAACGTTAACAAACGCATAATCGGACGTTCACGAACATAAATGAATGGACATGACTTTTGTTCATGTTCGTTCATTTAACTAAACAAACGTAAAATATTGGTTCATGTTCGTTCATTTATTAAATAAACGAACATAAACGAACTTTTTACCGAACGGTTCATGAAATGTTCACTGAACGTTCAATTCGTTTACAGCCCTACAAGTAAGTAACCCTAACCAAACGATTAGTATTGAAAGAATGAACGTACAAGACCCCTCCCCCCTCACCTCCTTTTATAGAGATGAGGGGGAAGTAAACTGACTTGTACATGGACAAGAAGTCGGTTGATAACAAGCTATAAAGAAACGGGTTGGGCTTGGGACACAAACCGACCCAATGACCCTTATTGATATCCTAGGACTAGTTGACTAATAGGAAACTTAACACTTAATCCGCTAGACACTCGTAAGCTAAGATAAAGACTAAATACATAACAATTTCCACCTTAGGCTTTATATTAGCCTACTCCGACACTCAGCAACTCCAAACAGTGCTGAAGCTTCAGTCTAGGTACCACATTCGTCAAAGCATCCGCAGGCATTGTGTTCAGTACCCACCTTCAGAACTTCAACCGTCTTTGCTTCCAAGACCTCTACGATAAAGTGATAACGCACATTGATGTGCTTAGTCCTTTCATGAAAAACAAGATTCCGCGATAAGTGAATCGCGCCCTGATTATCACAATTAACTACCACATTGTTAAGCTCCACGCCCAACTCTTCCAAGAGTCCCCTTAGCCAAATAGCTTCCTTCACAGCCTCTGTAAGGGCCATATACTCCGCCTCTGTAGTTGAAAGAGCCACCACGTGTTGTAGCGTTGCCTTCCAGCTTACAACACATCCCTGTACTAAAAACGCGTAACCAGTGATAGACCTACCTTTATCCGGATCCTTAGCGTAGTCTGAATCAACAAAACTTGTTACGTCCACATGGTTTCCACGATCTGTCCCATACACCAAACCCACGTTGCAGTGCCCTGCAAATATTTCAAAATCCACTTCACTGCTTCCCAATGCTTTTTACCCGGATTCGCCAAATATCTCCAAACTACACTTACCGCATACGCTATATCTGGCCTCGTGCACACCATCAAGTACATTAAGCTCCCAACCGCATTTGCATACGGCACCTTACTCATCCTTTCAGCATCACAATCCCTAACCGGACAATCCATCAATGACAGCTTGAAGTGCCCACCCAATGGCATCTTAACCGATTTCCCATTGTCTATTCTAAAATTATTTAAAATCTTAGAAACATACCCGGATTGTGACACCCTCAGAATCTTGCGACTCCGATCCCTGATGATCTCCATACCAAGAATCTTCTTTGCTTCCCCGAGCTCTTTCATGTCGAACTCCTTTTTAAGCAAAGACTTTATAGACCCAATCTCAGCCTTGCTTTTACAAGCAATCAACATATCGTCTACATATAACAATAGATAGATACACTCACGTTGTGCATAACTCATCTAATATACGCAGCTGTCGTAACTGCTACGCTTAAACCCATTGCTCAACATGTACTCATCGAACCTCCTATACCATTGCCTAGGTGACTACTTCAAACCATAAAGGGATTTCTTTAACAAACATACCTTGTTACCTTGTTAATATCCTGGTGGTTGCCTCATGTGGATCACTTCTTCAAGATTTCCATGTAAAAATGCCGTCTTTACATCAAGCTGCTCCAGCTCATAATCTCTACATGCAGTCAATGCAAGTATAACCCAGATAGATGTGTGTCGAACTACCTGAGAAAATACTTCATTGTAGTCAATACCTCCCCTCTGTGTGAATCCACGAGCCACCAACCTCGCCTTGTACCTAGGATTTTGAACACCTTCAATCCCTTCTTTTATCTTGTATAGCCATTTGCAGCTCACCAGCTTTTGCCCAGCTGGATGATCTACCAACTCATAGGTCTTATTCTTCCTCAGAGAATCCATCTCTTCATCCATAGCAGCTTTCCACTTAGAACTATCTTAACAATCAACTACCTCCTGGTATGTCAACGATTCATGTGTATCTTCTTCCTATGCTGCAGCAAACGCGTAAGCAACCATATTACTCTCATCTCGAAACCTCAAAGGTTTCGTTCTTGTCTTTGGCTCTTTATCCCGAACCAACTGATAATCTGTGAGATCCGGTGTCTGATTAGTTTCTTGATCCACTGCATCTTCATCATTGTTATCTTCCTGATCATCTATCTGATCTTCTTGATCATTTGTCTGATCTTCCTCAAGCGTATGATTATTTAACCTTTGCAGTTCCACCTCAACCTATAATTCCTCAACAGACTTTCAGTACCTGCACCAGAATTCTTCAACGTGTCTTTATACATGACACTTTCATTGAAGACCACGTTCCGGCTAGTGACTATTTTAGATGATTCATTATCAAGCCTATATAGCCTGTACCCCTTCACACCATCAGGATACCCCAAAAGAACGCATTTTACCACTCTCGGCTCGAGCTTACCTTGTTTAAGGTGTGAATATGTGACACATTTGAAAATCCTTAACATCCCATAATCACTTGGATGTCCCAACCACATCTCCATGGGTGTCTTTTTCTCAATCGCTGTTGATGGTGACCTATTTATGCGATATGCAGCCGTACATACCGCTTCCGCCCAGAAGGTCTTGGGCAATCCAGACTGAATTAATAAATAGCGTACCTTATCCATGAGAGTTCTGTTCATCCGTTCTGCTAACCCATTCTGCTGCGGCATCCCGACAACTGTCAAATGTCTAGCAATCCCACTCTCAGTGCATAGCTGATCAAAATCCCGGTTACAGAACTCAAGACCAATATTTGTCCTAAGCTTCTTAACCGTCCTCCCAGTCTGATTCTCTACTAACTGCTTCCACTCTTTGAACTTTCCAAATGCTTCATGTTTGAACCTAAGAATATTAACCCATACCCTCCTGGAATAATCATCAACGATAGATAAGAAATACCTCTTACCTCCCAATGATTCCACCTGAGACAGACCCCATAAGTCTGAATGAACATAGTCTATCACTCCCTGAGTAGTGTGCCTTCCTACACCGAAACTGACTCTGTGCGACTTTCCCAGAACACAATTCTCACAAAAATCGAGCTTACCTAGACTTTTCTTGCCAAACAGCTCCTGCTTTTCCAGCACCTGTAGTCCCACCTCACTGAAATCGAGCTTACCTAGACTTTTCTGTCCCAGTCTTTTGTGCCAAACCTGTGCAAGACTGTCTTTTTCTTCAACACTAGTATTAAGCTCACCTTCCACTGCATGGGCATCCAAAGAGTATACGCAATTATCCCTTCGGGTTCCAGATAAAATAACCCTGGAACAATTAATCACCTTGATTTTGCCCGATTGCAATTTTATGGTATATCCCTCTTTTTCAAGAGTTCCCAGGATATCAAGTTTCTTTTCAATTCAGGAATATACCTGACATTATGTAACATAAAACTTGACCCATCTTTCAGTTGTACCCTTACCTTGCCAATACCTCTGATTTTGCACTCCCTGTTATCACCCAACAGTACTCTGCCCCCATCACATTCCAGAAAATCAAACAATAAATCTAACCTGGGTGTCATGTGGTATGAACCTCCTGAATCCATAATCCATTCTAGCAATGCATCTGCACTCATCACCATCATCACCTCAGAACCGTCATAAATCGAACCACTAGAGCTTGATTGATTCTCTTTCTTGACGAAACCATTTGACTTCTTGCGATTATTCTTCGGACAGTTTCTCTTCAAGTGCTCCTTAGATTGGCATTATAGCATTTGAGTCTTCCACCTCGAGACTTCGATATTGACTTTCCCCTAAACTGATGCGAATTCATGTGATCAGTTCTTCCCCTCACATACAACCCTTCACCATCATCCCCCTTCGCTTTAGATCTTTCTTTGATTACCTTTGAATTCAGTGTGGCCATCACATCCTCCAAAGTCAAAGCTTCACGTCCATAAAGCAAGGTATCCACAAAGTTTTCGTATGATGCTGGTAAAGAAGTGAGTAATAATAAAGCAAGATCTTCATCCTCGAATTTTACCTCAATATTTGCTAAATCAAGAACAATTTTGTTGAACTCATCTATATACTCGGAAATCGTACGTCCAGCCGGCATGTAGAATGTATACAACTTCTTCTTCAGGTACAACTTGTTGGCCAAGGACTTTGTCATGTACAAAGTCTCGAGCTTGGTCCAAACCCCCGCTGCATTCATCTCCCCAGTAACCTCTCTCAGTACCTTGTTACCTAAACACAAAATCACGGCACTATGAGCTTTCTTGTTTAGCTCAGCTCTCGCTGCAGCATCCATGTCCGCGGGTAAAACCTCCAGAGCTGCTTCACATCCATGCTGGATTAATAAAGCACGCATCTTGACTCTCCATAACCCGAAATCACCAGTTTCATTGAATTTCTCGATGTCAAACTTGGCTCCCGTCATTCTTTATCCCTTTATTGATTTGCTAAACCTTGTGATAAAATCCCCACAATCACAAAACAATAAAGTCCCTTGTGCAATACCCTTTCAATTATTTAATCCTTATTATTATTGAATAATAAATAATACCCCTTTATTAATATTCAATAATAATACCTTTACTGTATCTCTTTTCCTTTCTTTTTTTTTTCACGCTTCTTTCTTCTTTAACAATAAAACCAGAAAAAGAATACTCAAAAAACAAGATATATCTTCTTCCTGATAATGCCTCGAGAACAAAACCTAGGAACACCAACCGCACCAGATGCTATATCGATCTTCAATAACCTGAAAAACCAAACCTTTGGCCGAGCTCTTGATACCACTTGTTGTAATCGCTACAACAAACCAAGAAGCTAGAAGCGGAACCGATCGAATTCTTGAAGTATATTGACAGCAAAGCACAACTAAGTAACCCTAACCAAACGATTAGTATTGAAAGAATGAACGTACAAGACCCCTCCCCCCTCACCTTCTTTTATAGAGATGAGGGGGGAAGTAAACCGACTTGTACAAGGACAAGAAGTCGGTTGATAACAAGATGTAAAGAAATGGGTTGGGCTTGGGACACAAACCGACCCAACGACCCTTATTGATATCCTAGGACTAGTTGACTAATAGGAAACTTAACACGTAATCCGCTAGACACTCGTAAGCTAAGATAAAGACTAAATACATAACAATTATGATAAGACCAAGGCAACCGTTCCATAATAGTAGTAGGGCGGTATGAGCTTGTACTTTCATAATTTGGTAATCGGGCCTACATGGTCATAAAAACACAAGCTTATGTCAGTGAAAATTGTACATATAAGTTGGTTCAGTGATTAAAAAACTCCAGATGTGAGTAAAATAAGCCAAAAGGCTCTACATGATTGTACAACGGTTGGGTTTTGGGGATCAGATACATAACTAAACCGTTGATATTTTCTAGAAAAGACTTGACATGGGAAGGTTTTTTCTTTTGAAATAAAAATGATACCTGATGCGAGGTGGTGGTCACATGAAAGTTAAGGCCACATTCAACACTATGTTTGCCTAAGCTTGTATTTATGAACTTGAGCTTCGGAGCTGTAGATTGACCGTAAATAAACACCGTTATTTATGGGCATTCACCAATCACAACCTTTTCCAATGCTGGCCATATGAATTCATTCGTCCCAAAAAAGAAACCCACAAAGTTTGGTAGATCGAATAGTATAAGGGACTTCAAATGAGGAAAGACTATAGCATCAGATGTCATTGTTAGCTCTCCACTTTCTCTCTTAACAATGACTTCCATTGCCTTGCAATCCTTTACCTCTAATTCTTCGAGCTGCGTGAGGCTTTGAAGAGTGGAAAATGTGAATATATATTTCAAAAGGTTACACCCTTCAATATTCAAGATCTTCAGTTTTGGAAGTTTGAGCATCGTAATATATTCTAGCTTTGGAAGTGACTTTCCAGTATTACTACCACTCTTGTTATTGATCTCTTGAGTTTGAAACACCTCTGTCATCAATTTGCAATTTATTATTTCCAGCACCCGAAGCTTTTGCATTTGTCCTACAGCATACCATGGAACCACACTTGACAATGCATCACAATTTTTTATACTTATCTCTCCAGCATATTGGCATAAGGACCAAGAAGATAACTGAAAAAAACGAGAATTTGATTATATTATCAACATAGCTAATAATATTAATAGAATTAACCAACCTTTATTTTGGTTGCTGAATATATTGTTGGAAAATTTGGTCATAAGGTGGGTTTGAATGACAATTGGTGGTCATCAAATGCACTTATGGGTATTAACACAAAAAGTTAATGTGTGGTCATACGTAACGGCTGAATTAATTTTGTGTTCATGAGCCATTAGTATGATTAATTAGTTGACCGTTTTTCTTGAAATACTTTCGCTATAAGTTGAGAGCTCTCCCCTCATTTCAATACATCAAAAAATACACAACTCATCACTCCTCTCCTTTTGTGTTATCATTCATATTTCTTGTGTATCCGGTTCGTAATAGAAGGAAGGCACGGTTTTGGTTCGCCTTGATAACCCGTTTGTGCTAACGAAGTTATCCGTTGTTGTTGTATCCTGGGAGATAGACGTTCACGATTCTCAAGCACCGTGGAGAGGACGAATCTGTCTTAAGGAAACTGTGAGCATCACAGGCCTCAACATTTTCCTTATTTGTGTTCTTTGAATCTATACACGCAAAAGATTTACGGTATTATTCTTTACACTTTTATGTTTTCATGTTACGATTTATTTGCCTCTTATAGCAATACACCTCTATATATACAACATATATAGGAAACATACCTTAACTTGGTCATGAATATCAGTAGATATACCATTGGCACCACCACCAATACACTTGAAACTTCTGAGTTCTTCAAACATAAGAATGTCTAAACGAGGGAAGAAAGTGGTGGTCGTGTGGGAATATATTGACGCATCTTCATCATCTCTGTTTGAAACAATCTCTTCAATACCATCACAATCCTCGATATGAACTTCCTTTAAGTTGGAAAGAAGTTTCGCCATGAGAGGTGAAAACAAGTACTTGATGCTGTTGAACTTGTACATAGATATGGTTGTGAGGTTATGGAATGAGGACTGTGGCTGTGGTTTTTGAAGAATTAAGAATTCGTTCCAACCGTACTTCCACACATGACTCATCCTCCGCATATACTCTAACTTTAATTTTTCAAGATTGGGGAGTATTGGTGGTTGTTGAGTATTGTGAGGTGATTCTCTACTACTTGGAGTCGTTATCTCAAAGACCACCTCCACATCTTTATAGTTCAAATAAAGGTTATGAAGGTTATGGAGAGTGGGTAATAGATAGGATGGGAATGCAATATTAGAAATCTCATCATTTGAGTCTCCCCTGAGTACAGACATAGCATGAATCTGCATATATATCACAACCACATATGTTATAATTAATAATAATTTCTATTGACAAATCCAAATATAACTGCAACAAATTTTTAAAAAATATTTTGGATTTTTTTTAAGAAATCCAAGGATATGAGATAGAAGAAACAACATAGAAATAGTTGGAATTTCTTTTCTTTTCTTTTCTTATATAAAATGATTTTCAATATATAATTCATAGCACTATTTAAAACATGAGAAGGCCAAAAAATCATGAAAAGAAAGCCACAATTATAGTTCTAATAATATTTTTCTATTTATTTTAAAAATAATAAGTAACCTAATATTATTATTTTATTTATTTAAAAAGAATAAATAACATTCAAGTAATGAAAAGAGGTCACAAATTTTTTTATTTTATTTTTTTTTTCAAAAATGGATAAAAACAAAAATGGAAATCCTCACTCTCAACCATATCGTTAAACAAAAATGGAAATCATTTATTAGTTTTAAACATACAAGTTAAGAGCCGTACCTCTTGATCACTCTCAACCATATCGTCACTCTCAACCAAATCATCACTCTCAACCATATCGTCACTCTCAACCAAATCCTCACTCTCAACCATATCGTCACTCTCAACCATATCATCACTCTCAAACAAATCCTCACTCTCAACCATATCGTCACTCTCAACCATATCATCACTCTCAACCAAATCCTCACTCTCAACCATATCGTCACTCTCAACCAAATCATCACTCTGAACCATATCATCACTCTCACCCATATCATCACTCTCACTTTCTCTGCCACAGTTAATAACTTTGACAGTCGTGTTAGGTTTGGAAACTTTAATAATGTCCCCTGCTTGCTCTTCCATATATACTTGAGACTAGATAACTCATCCAAGTCCACTTGTCTCAAGTTTGGAATTTCAGCAACAGTTTGTGAATCAAATATCTCCTCAGTGTCCCCACAGCCCCCAAAACGAACAGTTACAAGCTTTTGCAGTTGTAGAAACTTATCGGATGAAAAAAGACTCTGTCCACCACTGGGGTTATAATTCACGTCCATTTCGATCAAATTATGAAAAGACCAAGGAAACCATTCCATAGTAGCAGGGTGGTATGAGCTTGAACTCTTAGAACTTGGTAGTCGGGCCTACAAGGTAAAAAAAACAACAAGCTTATATCAGAAATAATTGTACATATAAGTTGGTTCAATGATTAAAAAAAGAACTTTAGATGTGAGTAAAATAAGCCAAAAGGTACTGCATGATTGTAAAACCGTCAGGGGGGTTTTGGGGATCACATAAATAACCAAACTGTTGATATTTGCTAATCATATTACTTTCGATCCAATAATTACACTGTAAGTGTGATGAAGAATACAAATATTAATAAGGTTAATTAACTCTAATACTAGAAGTTTATGCAGTGTTTCAAAATATTAAGTTATACACACAAGGTCCGAGTCTAGAAAAGAACATAACATGGGAAGATTTTTTCTTTTTTTATTTGAAATAAAAATAATACCTGATGCGAGGTGGTGGTCACATGAAAGTTAAGGCCGCATTCAACACTATGTTTGCCTAAGCTTGTATTTATGACATTAAGCTTTGGAGCCGTAGACCGACCATAAGTGAACACCGTTATTTGTGGGCATTCACAGACCACAACCTTTTCCAATGCAAACCATATGAATTCATTCTTCCCCAAAAAGAAACCTACAAAGTTTGGTAGATCGACTAGGGAAAGGGATTTTAAATGAGGAAAGACCACCACATCAGATGCCGTCTTTTGCTCTCTGTTTTCCTTCTTGACAATGACTTCCATTGCCTTGCAATCCTTTATCTCTAACTCTTCGAGTTCCGCGAGGGTTTCAAGAGTGGAAAATGTGAATATATGTTCCAAAAGGTTGCACCCTTGAATTTTCAAGATCTTTAGTTTTGGAAGTTTGAGCATCGTAATATATTCTAGCCTTGGAAGTCACTTTCCAGTATTAGTACCACTGCCCATGTTGATCTCTTGAGTTTCAAAAACGAGAATTTGATTATATTATCAACATTGCTAATAATATTAACCAACCTTTATTTTAGTCACTAAATATATAGGAAACATACCTTATACTTGAAATTTCTAAGAAGTATAAGCACAAGAATGTCTAAATGAGGGAAGAAAGTGGTGGTTGTGTGGGAATGTATAGACGCATCTTCATCATCTATGTTTGAAACTATCTCTTCAATACCATCACAGGACGATATACGAACTTCCTTTAGGTTGATAAGAACTTTCGCCATGAGAGGTGAAAACAAGTACTTGCATGATGTTGTTGCACTGTGCATTTTTATGGTTGTGAGGTTATGGAATGAGGACTGTGACTGTTGTTTTGTAAGATGTAAGAATTCATTCCAATTGCACTTCCACACATGACTCATCCTCCCCATATACTTTAACTCTAATTCTTCAAGATAGGGGAGCATCAGAGATTGTTGAGTATTGTGAGCTGGTTCTCTAGTACTTGGGCTCATTATCTGAAAGACCACCTCCACAGCTTTATAGTCAAACAATAAGAGCTTATGAAGGTGATGGAAAGTGTGTAATAGATAGAACGGAAGTGCCACTTTAGGTATATCATCATTTGATTCTTTCCCGGGTATAGATGCAACATCAATCTGCATCATCATTTAGTAATAAATTACATGGACTAAAACTGGATAGAGTTCATAACTGCAAGAAACTTTTGACAAATATATAATTTTTGAAAAAGTAAAAATTACGGATTTAGTCCCTAACATATAAAATGTGATACTCTAGCATCAATAATCCAATACTAGGACATCTTGAACATAATTTATTAAAAAAAATATTAATAAAAAGATGCAGGGAATTGAACCATAGACCTTATATGTAAGTTACACTTCATTTACAAGCATACTAGCTCATGTCACATGATTTGTATCTTCCTACATCTATTTAACTTACACTTAGTGTGACAATACAAAAGCTTTATACAATCCCATTACACAGCAACAAATTATCGTTTGATTATTATTATTATTATTTTAATTAACTACTTTTTTTTTTATAATTATTATTATGTGTTTGATTGGTTTTTTAAAGCTAGATTGGCTGCTATTCAGGATTTTTTTTTTTTTTTTTTTTTTTTTTTTTTTTTTTTTTTTTTTTTTATGGTTTTATGTTTTTGTTTACGGTTATGATATTGTGGTGTGTTTGTGTGCCTATGTGAAAGGACCGGTGTTGGTGGAAGATACTTGTCTTTGTTTCACTGCTCTTAAGGGTCTACCTGGTTAGTTACTACTATACGCTATCTAATTTTGTTAATTTTACTTCGTAATGCACTAATGCTTATTTGTTGAAAAAAACAAACATGACTATAGTCTAAACACAATAATATGCTCGTTTTTGGCAAGGTTTGATCATGTTCTAGCGTTATCTATTTGAGATCCTGTCCGCGCTCGAGTTTGCTCATATATGTTATTAGTTTACTATCTTAAAGAACAAAACAAACAGAACAAAACATGCTCTTTAATGTGTTTGTATTTTGTTTTGTGAAACCAAAACGAACGAAAACAAGTCGTGTTTGTCTTTGTTGACAATCCTAGTTTGTGCAGTTCATTTTTCAATCTTACATTTGGGTGGAAAAATCTTTGATTAAGCATAATGTTTTTTTTAGGGCCTTACATGTACGTTTCCTTGCTGCACTTCCCTTTTTTCATGTTTGACAGCTTCCTGTCAAACTGTCTCTCATAGGATCATCAGGTCACCAGTTAAATCATTCATTGTTTCATTCAAATCTTGTTTATATAATCTTCTTATAGACTTAGAATAATTAGCAGAAATGGAGTCATTGAAGTTACGTAATTGAGAAAAAGCTACCGAAATACATCAGTTTGTTTACAGCAACTACTTATCTGCTTTTAATATTCCCCTCAGAGTTTCATCAAAATCAGATAGCTGAACCCCACAAAGCTGATTATTGTGACATTTGAACTTTCCTCAATATGTTTATATTAAGGCATCTCTTGTAAGATTGTGAGTTGTGACGCCACATTATTTGCATCATGATTTATGCTATATATGCATAATGTGTTTTTACCTTTAGCTAATGAACGGGTTAGTATTCTAGGTTGTAGCTAGCTAATTGGACACAGCAGTGAAAGTGTATTTCATCTCTTTTAGTCGGTGAAAAAAATGCTAGTTTTTTTTTTTTTTTTTTTTTTTTTTTTTTTTTTATTGTCTTTTAAACCGGTTTTTCGTAATCATAAAGTAAAGTAAATAAGAATAATAGATGGACTTACATTTCACGTTCCGAACTGCAAAGACTTTCTAATCACTTGCAACTTTAGGACATAACACGTGACTGTCGCAACACTTTTTGAATAACTCAAAATGAATATCTTTGTCATGCATGAAATTTGGTACGTTTTGAATTTATTGATTTTGCTTTCTCATGTGTGTTACCGGATGGCAAATGCTGGTCTATAGCAACTGGTTTCTGCTTAAGCTTGGTCATGGAAGTACATATAATAATATTTATGTAATATTTAGGTTGATGATTTATGATAACCACTGGGGCATTGGTCCAGTGGGTGGGGCTTTGGTCTTGAGTCAATAGACTCGGGTTCAAATCCCATCCCTGGCACTTTGCTCTCAGATAGGTACCCACCTCCGCAAAACCAATGGGCTCACTAGAGAGACTTTGTGGATAAGAGCTCAAGAGTCCGAGAGTCTCGTCTCACTCCAATTGTTGTCCCACTAGGCCAGGAGAGTTGCCCGAAGCTATTCCTTGTGGGGTGGACAATGGCTGGTGCCAAAAGGCACCCGGGGTCAGGGTGTTCCCGCCAATCTACACCTTTTTGTGGATTTAGGTTGATGATAAACTATAAGAAATATAATGTTAATTAAGTACTTCAATTGCGTTTGTAGGTCTAAACAATATGTTGATGGCTTATGAGGATAAATCTGCCTATGCTTTGTGCGTATATTCTCTTGCTATTGGGCCTAATCATGAACCCATTACGTTTCTCGTAAGGGAAAATGGTCTAAAGAAGGATCCAACTTGCCACTTTTTTTCTTTTGTAGGCATCAAACTTTTAATTTTCCTATTGTAGTATCCAACTTTCTTAATTTTCCTATTTGTAGCATCCAACTTTCTTAATCATCTTATTGTATGCATCCAACTTCCTTAACCTTAATATTCATAGGCATCCAATATTCTTAATTTTCTTATTGTCACCTCACTTTTTTGCGCTACAGGCCTACAATAGGAAAATTAAGAAAATTGGATTCTACAATAGGAAAATTAAAAGTTTGATGCCTACAAAAGGAAAAAGTGGTAAGTTGGGTGCCTTTTTAGACAATTTTCCCTTCTGGGAAAGACCCCGATATGTTTTATATGATACACTTTGTTTCCTACTATATCAAATGGTTTAAACTGTGATCTGCATGTACCTATGAATGAACGTACTAGGCTTTCTTTGATTGGCATTTTAAATAATTTTACACACAATGTACCCTTACAGGGGAAGATCGTTCCTGCAAGAGGACCGAATTACTTTGGATGGCATCCAGTCTTTTAACCTGATGGTTATGATCAAACGTAAGGCCATCTTTGTTTCTATAGGATCATCTAGGTAGCAATTTCGACAAATTTACTTATAAGCGGGTCTTGGCTTTTTTATATCTGAAATGGGTCCTATGGCTCAAAGCAAGTTTAGCTAAAAGAGGTACACATCTGATGGGTCGAATGGGTCAAACAGGTTGTGTTGGATAATAAGCTAAGGGCTTGTTATGTCAATAGTGTATTCTTGGTTTTGTGTTTTATATGTGTGCAGGTTATTGATAGCAAGAGAAGAATAGTTGAAGGAGCTAAAGTGTCAAGTCCAAGAAGTTGAAGGGTGCTGTTTGTTTAAGCTGGATAAATTGAAGTCAAACTTTGGTCAAGTCTATATAAGGAGTTTTCTTCTCATTATGTGATTCAGTATTATTGGTTATCTGTGTGTGCGTTTTCACACAGTTGTTTCATTAGCTGTTAGTCAATCTCTTGTATTCATAATTTTTCAAACTCTTTGTATTGTAAAAACTCTGTATGAAGTATCAACCATAAGGGGAGGTTGGTTGGGTTGATACTCAATAATTTTAGTTTGGTTAAACTGTTTTTGAGTTCTGGTAATCACTTTGTATAATTTTAACATGGTATCAGAGCCAGGTTGGCTTTGATACAAAGTGATTTGGTTTTAATTGGTTGTTTTCGAAAATTAGGGTTTCGATAAATTTTGGGGGTTTTTTGATTCTTGGTCAGATCTTGCTAGATCTAAGTAATAATCGACTAATTGGCTATTGAATTAAGTGTTTTGGGTTTCAATTGAAGGTCAATTGATTGTTACCAATTTTAGGGTTTTCTAAAATATTGGGGGTTTTCGTGGTCTGGAGTTCTTGTTGAGATTAACGTGTGTTAATCAGTTTCATATAATCAAGATTTGTTAATCTTGATTGTATTTACGCATCTTCACAAATTAGGGTTTTCTGTATCAAACCCTAATTCAGGATTTGAGTTGATTATTTTCAGATTGATTCTTTTGATTGTTTATGTTTTATCTGTTTTTTTGTTATATTTGTTATAATTTTTAATTCCTGTAGTTTTTTTGTTTAT
Source organism: Chrysanthemum seticuspe (assembly GCA_019973895.1). Lineage (NCBI taxonomy): Eukaryota > Viridiplantae > Streptophyta > Magnoliopsida > Asterales > Asteraceae > Chrysanthemum > Chrysanthemum seticuspe. The sequence continues at coordinate 320,810,105 of BPTQ01000001.1, read as the reverse complement.
ATCAGGTACTTTGGTTCTGGATTCCGCTGCTTGGTTGTTTGATTGGTTGATCTTCTTGATCATTTGTTGCTTGGTTTCTTTGCGTGCATTGTAACACCTCTCACGCTTTCTTATAGATTTTTTTCTTAGGTTTTTTAGAATTGCATGAGACGAAGTGTAGGTCAAGGGAATTGTTTGTGATTGGAGTTGTGGATAATTGGTGGTTATTTGTGTTTGAAGGTGATATAAGGTGTATCTGTTTTTTTTTTGTTGTTTTTGATTATTCTTTAAGTCATCAGTATGGCTGGTGATAATAAGAATAAGGATGGGGCATCTGGTTCTAATGATGCTGATCATCTTGATCAGTTTGATCCATTGTTTTTGCACAGTAATGACACTAATGGTATACCTTTGATTGGTTTTAAATTAGAAGGGCCTGGTCTGCAGCCATGTCTATGGCTATTCATACTAAAAACAAACTTGGTTTTTTAAATGGTAAAATAATAAGACCTGATCAAGGTGGTTTTCTGCAAGAACAATGGGATAGATGCAATTCTGTGGTTTTATCTTGGATACTTGGATGTGTTTCACAAGATGTGTTTATGGGACAGATTTTTTCTAAAAATGCTAAGGATGTATGGGATGAATTAAAAGAAACATATGATAAACAGGATGCTTCTATAATCTTTAATATGCATTATAAAATACATTCTTTCTCACAATCTGGAATAACTCTCTCTGAATACTATCATAAATTTAATGCTCTGTGGAGGCAATATGACTCCCTAGTCTGCCTTCCAGAGTGTACTTGTGAAGGTTCTGCTGATTTAAAAGATCATAATAATCTCATTAAACTAATGCAATTTCTCATGGGGTTAGATGAGGTTTATGCTCCTATTAGGAGTATTATTCTTACTACTGACCCTATTCCTGATGTGAAAGGGGCCTTTGCCACTTTATCTAGGGATGAGTCACACAGAAGTACTTCAAATCATAGTACTTCTAAATCTGATAATACTGCATTTGTTTCTAGGACTAATCCTAGAAATACTAATTGGTCTGCTAATAAGAACACTAATGTCAATAACAGTAATAATCAGTTCAGAAGGCTTAATAGGCCTAATGTGGTTTGTACTCAC
>BPTQ01000001.1:320769238-320780499 GCA_019973895.1 Chrysanthemum seticuspe | reverse complement strand
TGAAAGCACGCTAAATAACGATTGACAACATACGTCCATGCGGGATGCAAACGTCGACTAGTCTTACTTCGCCGGTTAGGTATCGGCGTACGAGTGAATTGTGTAAGTAGAGTTTTCTTTAGTACTAATCACGTAGTTACTGAGACTATAAAAATGAGGTACGAAGACGATGCGACGACGGTTATAGTACTTAGTTGCTTTCGAAGGCGATGAGACTACTCTTCTATAGTACTAGGTCTTACACTCGTACAGCCAGGATTTATAGTCTTACAATAAAACGCCACACAACGGGCTGTGGATCAGGCATACAGTGGGTAAAGACCCGTCCGTCCTCCACGGTGTTACTTAACTAAATACTACTTAACATAAAATAACTATGACTACGAGCTTTCTAACGATTACATATACTTAAGGTGACCAACTCTTTAATACATGGAATTTCTAATTCCTAACAATCTCCCCCTAAGGGAGGTCACCTCAAACATATACTAAAATTACATTGAATACAAACAGATATTACATTAAAAATTGTTCTTGCATTCTTGATGTAGTACTTTGCTCCGAAGCTCGTATTCATTGATTCTTCTTATTGCATGTTTGGTTAATCCAAGTGGAGGTCTTTTAATGATCCACGTGATAATCATTTTGAGCCAGCTTTTGAGATCATCAGCAAACAAAAATCTCTGAGACATCCATTGTGGTGTTGGTATTATGCGATGTTGTGACTTTCGGACCGACATGCTCACATTCTGGATCATGATATCTTCTCATCAGAGTAGCGGAAGCTTTCGTTGATTCATGATATTGGCAGCAGCGTAGCAGAAGCATGGAGTAAAAATATCAGAGTCATTGATGCACTAATCATGATTTCTTTTGAGATGAATGTGTTAAGTGAGCATGCGGCTATGGATTGGCCGCTTCATTCTGATCAGCTGCAAACGTAGGGCGTACCTGCATACAACAGTTAGCAATAAATCGCACGAAAGTGTCTTTGATCACTTTTGTTGAATTGAGGTACACGGCCCACGGTTCCCCGTTGATCAGTACAAGTACTACCTGTGATCAGGTAGGATTCTTAAGAATCTCCTTGACAGGGTTTCGCAACTGCTCTAGCTGTTCTCAAACCGGAACGTCTCAAAGAAGACAACACGAAGTGAGTGAATCAGCGAATAGAGATTCACTGATTGATGAAAAGATATTTGAAAAAAAATCGTGTATTGCTCAATAGAAATTGTTTTTGCAATACAACGAAGGTTTTAATGAAAATCAATTATCAATCATAAAACACCTTTTGATTTGAAATATTCGTACACGGTCGATGTGCTAAAGAAAAGAGTTTTTAAGCATAATGACCGGTTTTTCAAAGGTATTCGTCAATCCATAACCTGAACCAGGATTGATTCAAAAGATTGAATCGCCCCGTTGTTTCTGTTCAGTTGTCACATGGTTGATCTATTTGATAGATCTCACATGCCACCCACCAGGAGCTTGTTTGATGTTGGCTCCAGAAGGCTTTCCATCTTCATTGTGAATATGTTTGCATATCACTCAGATGTTCTGGCAATACCACAAGGATAATGCGTAGGACTCAAGATATAATCTCTCTTTCCACATTGTGTGAAAAAGAGAGTCTTCATTGAAAGTGTCCTAATGAGATTTATAGATGATCTCGTGGCTCTAGACTCAATTTGTGCATATTTGGATCCTGTATCGGAGACTAGGGAGAGGGTCTCCTTCTTCAATATCAACAATCTCTAAGAGAAAGTCGATAGATAATGTAGGTTCCCCGTGAGAATGAAACAAGCCCTTTTAATAGGAACTTGAGTGGTTTGGGAAGTTGTAGTGCAGAGCGTCACTGGGTCCATGACGTCTTGTCTTCAATACCGATGTTACCATCAGTAGCATATGAATTGTACCCGGTTTCTGCCCTATGGTTGAATAAATGGAGGGCTATTTCTTTTCACCCTTTTCTCATTCAATTCTTTTTCATTCTTCAACCCCTTCAGTGCTTACCGAGACTTCATAGCAAGAACCTTGTTGGGTTTATTCCAGTACTTGCTCTGTCTCAGTCCGCACTCTTCCCATATCTCATTTTTCTCCTTTTATCATCATACCTAAGGACTTCTACACTAACTAGTGGATTGTCCCTGGGTAGATCCCTCCGGTTCTGGCGGATCATGGGAACAAATACCTAACCTTATCATCCTTATATCACCATACATAAAGTAAAGTTGGTCGGTCTATTTGGTATTGTTCATCTGCCATTGGAACCAATTGAAAACCATTTGAAAATCAATCCAGATACTTGTGATATATTATCAAAGCATTTTGTACCTGAATTGTTTTTGATATTTTTAGAACAAGTGCTCCCCCTCAACATGTGCATCAAATGTTTGATATCGTTTTGCACATGGAGGCAAGAGGAAGAATTAACTTCTTTGATTACCATTTTCTAAAAGATATCAGCCTCACTTCCCTGATCAAATCAAGTAGATAAAGTATTTTGGGGAAGGTTGAGGTTTTCATAATTTTGCTCCCCCTCAATATGTGCCTCAAGGTTTGAAAAGAGTTTTGCACATACTAGAGTGAACCTGCACATTGAGATAAATGATCACGTTTCAAATCATAGGTTTAAGATAGATGCTCCCCCTTAACATGTGAATGGAAAATTTGAAATCATTTGTCACATGTGGGAAGGAGAGCTTGTACATCATTATAAAACCATTTACCGAATTATCAGTTTAAATCCAATTTAAATCACACATTCTCCCCCGATCACAATTGTCAAATCATTTGAGATTTGTGATCTCTTATAGATTTAAATTGATTTTGAAAGCTTTTAAGGAGAATTGTGACTTAATTATGATAGCGTTTCAACTGATAAGGATCGGATATTAAGACTTTAAACTCCATTGATAAAACATGCATGAATATCTTTTGAAAAATAATTGAATGACAAATAACTTTTTAATTTAATTGAAATCATTCTCCCCCTCAATCAATGACATAGGTTGTTGATTTGAGAGATAGATATTTTGACAAATAAATCCAGATGATTATCAAAAAAATAGAGTCCGAGTTATTTTTTCAAAGCAGTTGGTTTTCAGCAGATAAATGTTTATAGAATCAGAGCATGGAATTTTGAAAACATGATAAAGTATGGCTCTGTTCTTTCTTTGAAAAGCGGGTTACTGCCTGACATGACAATAAACCATTTTTTCTCTTTCTCCCAAATTTTTTTTTTTTGATTTTTTTTTTTTTTTTTTTTTTTTTTTTTTTTTTTTTTTTTTTTAAGAATTCGAACAACATCTAAAGTCCCGTGTCATTCTTTGAATGACAGCACAAAGACCGTAGATATAGTCGAACCGGGAAAGAAAAAACATAATAAATTGACAATATTTTATTTTTTATTTTTTATTTTTTTTGAAGATTTTTATGGATTTTGAAGGTTTTATATTTTTCTATTTTTGTTTTTCGAATAGATATATACAAGAGATAGATGAGCATAGACCTTTACTCCTCGTCTTCCTCCTGAAGACGTTTGAGTGTTTCTGGTTGAGGCTTGTCAAGCCTAGTCGTGGAAGTATGAACTCAAAACGTTCTCTTGGAAGAGCTTTGGTGAAGATGTTTGCTAACTGATATTCAGACCTCACAAAATAGAGTTCCACCACACCTTTTTCCACTTGTTCCCTGATGAAATGATGTCGAATGTCGATATTCTTAGCTCTTGAGTGTTGAACGTTATTGCATGAAAGAGCAATAGCACTTTTATTATCACAGTACAGAGGGATTTTGTTAAATACAAAGCCATAGTCAGTTAATTGAGATCTCATCCAAAGGATTTGAGCGCAACAAGATGACATGGCTATGTATTCTGCCTCTGTAGAGGAAATAGAAGTACTCATTTGCTTCTTTGAAGACCAGCTCACAAGCTTATCACCCAAAAACTGAGCACCTCCAGATGTGCTTCGACGAGTATCTTGACACCCTGCATGATCAGCATCTGCATAGGCTGTTAGTGACATACCGGTGTCCTTCGGGTACCAGAGACCCATATTGATGGTTCCTTGGAGATACCGAAAGACCCGTTTAACCGCTTCAAGGTGCTTTTTAGTAGGCTTGGCCTGGTATCTAGCACACATGCAAACAGCGAACAAGATGTCTGGTCTACTAGCAATGAGGTACATCAGGGATCCAATCATACTACGATATTTCGTTTGGTCAGTCATGATCCCTGAGTGGTCCTCATCTAGTTTGGTTCGATCAATCATGGGAGTGTCAATAGGGTCACTTGAATCAATCCAAATTTCTTTAAAATCTCAGTTGCATATTTAGATTGATTTATGAAAATGCCTCCGGGACTTTGTGAAATTTGTAATCCCAAGAAAAATGACATTTGTCCCATCATTAACATTTGAAATTTTGAACTCATTTCATTTGAAAAACGGTCACAGTCATTGGGGTCAGTCGAGGCAAAGATGATATCATCAACATAAATTTGAACATGAATTAAATGTTTGCCTGACTTCCTGGTGAACAATGTTGGATCAACTGCTCCTTTGCTAAATCCGGTAGATAGAAGAAACTTTGACAGTGTATCATACCATCCCTTGGAGCTTGCTTTAAACCGTAAAGAGCCTTCTTCAAATGATAAACGTGAGTAGGATGCTCTTGATTCACAAATCCTTCAGTTTGGCTGACGTAGACGACTTCTTTAAGATCTCCGTTCAGAAATGCCGTCTTCACATCCATCTGATAGAATACCATGTTCTTACTAGCAGCATTAGCCAAAAAGATTCTGATTGCCTCGATTCGAGCAACTGGAGCAAAAGATTCTTCAAAGTCAATACCCTCCTCTTGACGGTATCCTTTAGCAACTAATCGAGCCTTGTTCTTCAACACATCACCATGCTCATCAAGTTTCACTTTGAAGATCCATTTAAGAGCAATAATCATAGCACAGTCTGGAGCAGGTACTAACTCCCATACATCAAGTTGAGCAAACTCATGAATTTCATCTTGCATGGCATTGAACCAGCTATCTTCATGCATGGCTGTTTTAACATCTTTAGGTTCGATCTTAGAGAGTATGGAGTTGAAGAAGCACCATAAGGCATCGGTTGCAAGTTGTTTCCGTGTGGATACTGGACGAGAGGGATTTCCAATGATGTTGTCTAATGGATGATCGTGAGTCCATTTTCTGAGGTGTTCATGCGGTAGTTGTTGAGGGACTGAAGTAGCAGAATCGATGTCTCCTGAAGAAGATGGTTCTGATGAAGATTCAGGAGCAAATATGTTTTCAAATGGAGCATCTTCAGGAGTAGCAAAGGGATTAACTTCATCATTGATGCCAGAAACAGTTCCATGATGTACATTTGAAGAATGATGATTTGTTGATGAGACTGAAGGATCAGCAGCAGGCGCTTCTTGACTTAATGATATTGAGACTGAAGGATTGACTTCAATCACAGGAATATGAGCAGCCTCTGTTGTAGGAATTGACACCTCATTAGTACTTGGCTCATAAAGTTCATCAAACATAGGATCAAACAATTTCTTTAAATCATCTTCAGATGGAGGTACATATGGAGTTGCTGGAGAAGAATTAGGTACAAGGGATGAACTAATGGGACTATTTTGAAGTGCGGGTCCTGAACTGGATTGTCCATGAGCCATTTGACCGGTCAGCTCATCAAACGTAACGTGAATTGTTTCCATGATATTTCGGGTTCTTTTGTTGTATATTCGGTATCCCTTTTTGTTTGGTGCATACCCTACAAATACTCCAATGTCTGCTTTAGCTCTAAGTTTGCCTAAGTCTTGACCCTCATTAGTTGGATAACACAATGCACCAAACACACGAAGGAAAGAGAGATTAGGTTTTCTGTTGTGGACAAGTTCATATGGAGTTTTTCCATGAACAGTGTGAATCAGGGAACGATTTTGTGTGTAGCATGCAGTGGCAATAGCTTCAGCCCAGAGAAACATTGGAACCTTTGAGTAGATCAGCATTGTTCTAGCGGCTTCTACAAGAGTTCGATTTCGTCTTTCAACTACACCGTTCTGTTGAGGAGTTCGTGGAACACTTCTTTGATGGCTGATTCCAACGCTTTCATAAAATTCAATAAGTTGTTTGTTAACAAACTCAGTTCCATTGTCTGTTCGGATAATTCTGACGGTTTTGTTAAGTCGAACCTGCAGCTGTTTGATGAGTTTGATGATGATATCAGGAGTTTCATCATTTGTCCTTAAGAACTTGACCCAAGTGAATCTAGAGTAATCATCAACCACAACTAACACATATTTCTTCCCAAAGATATTCTGCACTCTCATTGGTCCACATAAATCCATATGAATTATATGAAGAACTTCTGTGACAGAGTTAGTAGGTTTGGGTTTATGGGCATACTTCTTGCTTTTTCCCAATTGACTTGCTGAAAAAAGATGATCCTTTTCATACTTGAGTCTAGGTAAACCAACAACTAAGTCCTTTCTGGAGAGATCATTGATGGTGCCGAAGTTCAAGTGATTGAGACGACGATGCCATAACCATGACTTTGTTTTAGAAGCCTTTGACAGCAAGCAAATTGGAGAAGACTTCATCATATCTTCGATAGAGATGGTGTATAGATTTGAACCACGTGAACCTCTTAAAAGTTCCTTACCATCAAGTTCTCTAACGAAACAGGTATGTTTTCTGAAGGCTACTTCTAGATCAGAATCGCAGAAGTGACCAACAGAGAATAAGTTATGACCAAGACCTTCTACATAGTAAACCCTGGAGATAACACTTTTGCCAACAACATAATCTCCATAACCCATAATAGCACCGAAATGATCATTCCCGAATCTAACTGTCCCGATGAATTTGCTCACGAAGTTCATGAGCCGCGACCGGTCGCCAGTCATATGCTTGGAACAGCCTGAGTCCAGGTACCACAGAACGATTTGAACGATCTGCAGTTGAACACAGACAAGAATGGATAACTAGATAATTGGGATCCCCATGCAAGAATTGGTTCCATTTGGTTAGTAACAATGGTTGGAACACCCACATCAGAGATAGAAGCATTCATATCAGAAATTAAGGCAATGGAATCATTATGAATAGATGCAGTACTAGTGTCTGTATTAGCCTTATTCAAAGTGTGCTCACTTCTTAAGGGAATAGTTCTACCAGTAGGCATCCATTTTCTAGTGGGCATTGTCTGATTAGTCTTATGACCAACAGGTATCCAATGATAGCCTATCTTACTAAATGATCTTCCTGTGGGTTTCCACTGTTTTCTAATTTTCTTTCGTTTTTGCCTTTTAGCCTTCTTAGCATGATTTTTAGCATTAACAATATTAACTGGACAATTAACAACATTAGACAAGACATTAACACCACATTCATGATTAGAAGCAGAATTCAAGCAGACATCAATACAAGGTTTGCAAATAGTATCAGAATTCGAATTAATTACAGTACGCCTATGGCTAATACTATAATCAACACGATTCGTTTTATTCGGCTCAAACTTAAAGTTCCTAGGTAGGTCTTCTACTCTCTTCCAATGCACATTCTTAGCTTGCGAGGTCGTGTCCTTCCTTGTATTGTCTTGAGACTTTGACCTGCTTGCTTTAATGTCACTGATTACTCCTGTAGAGGGAATGGGAACATTAGTTGGTTTTGCTACTCTTTGCATCTCCTGTTTAGATGTTCTGGGATCTGAATTACATGCAGGCACACCAAGGTTCACTTTCTTAACACTGGAAGTGCTGGGATTTGTACTCCTAGAAGGCACACTAGAGTTCTCTTTCTTAGCATTGACAGATCTGGAATCTGAACTACTTAAAGGCACACTAAGGTTTACATTCAAAACATTGGGCATCGAATGAATATCATACTTGGCACTAGGCATCGAACATGGAATCAAAGGATTAACTCTCTCACCTAAGGACTTTGGGCATATTGTGATTAAGCATTCTAGAATTTCTTGAGATCGTTTGGCATATAAGCATGCATGCCCAATTGCACTATCCAGTGGTTTCTCTAATTTATCCTCTTCAACAATCTCACGTAGACATTCTAGACAATCCTTAAGGGATGAGAAATATGTTTGAATAGCAAGTTTGTTATTCCTGAGATGAGGGGGAACATATTTCACAGACAAAGCATATTTATTACAAGAGTGAACCTTTGATACACCATTCTCCCCATTGGTCATTGGCATTTTCCCTTTTACCTGACTCTTCAGATTCTCAATTTCCTTGTGCAATGAAGCTATTTGTTCGTTATTTTTGTTACGAGTGACCTTTATTGATTCAAATAACTCATTGAAATGACGTTTAACCTTTTCATTTTCTTCTAGAAAACTTTCGTTTTCCTTTTGTAATGCATTTACTAAGTTTTGAAGATGAAACATTTGAGAATTCTGAGAATCTAAAGGAGGAGGCATTTGGGAGCCTGTCATATTGTTCTTTTGACCCTTTAATTGAGAGATTTGGGCTTTCAACTTTCTGATCGTGTTGCAATGAGCTTGAATCTGTTCATCACGTTTGTTAATTTGAAAAACTGCATCAAACTCTGGAGCATCTGAGGATGTCTTGATATTTGAAGTTTTGACATTTTCTCTAAGATGTTGATATTTTAGTTGTAAATTAAAATGCTCAGCCTCTAGTTTAGAAAAATGTTTAACCAAATTGTCGTGATCATCCAGTTCAATTTTCTCAGTTAGTTTAGAATTAGTCTTTTCAAGCTCAATGACACGATCATGGGAGACTTTCAGGGCAACAGATAATTCATGAAATTGGGAAGCATTAATAGAACAATTTGTAGCAGTGAAAAACACATCTTGAGCAACACATTCAGTAATAAGAGTCTCATTTAATTTATGCAGGTTCTTCCTCTCAATCTCATTATATTTTAGTGCACACTCATAGTCACTAACCTCAACTATCATTGCATCAAACTCCTTTTTCATTTCTTTAATGTCTAAGTTCATTCCTTTTTTAAGACTTTCAAAATGATCTTTTAGCTGTTTAAAGAAAGTCATGACTTCAGTTAAATAACATTCTTTCGTTTGCTCAAAACCCCTTTCCCCTTCAGTTATGCCAGTGGGTGTGATCCTTTTCTTACAAGTTTTCTCAAAATCAACAAATAGTTGAAAAATAACATATTGACTGATCAAGGTATTTCTTTTAGTGGCAATAGTCCTAGGAACTAAATGCATTGGTGTATTGGGAGGATACACAGTCGCTGAGGGCATTTTCCTAAAGGGAGGGTTCATTACAACAAGATTCTCTGCTTTTTGCTTATCTAAATCCTTTTTCCAGAACACTTGTTCGGGTGTTAACAATGTCTGTGGCTTAAACATGTTCAAGGAAATCCAATTCTCCTTCTTGTAATCATGGGGCGTGATCTTTATTTTCTTCTCTTTACATTTAGGATCATCTAATTTCTTGTTCATCTTTTCCCTAGTGACTTCATCTAATTTCTTATCTTCCTCAGTGCACTCAATGCAACTAGGTTTCTGTCTAGGTTTAAGGATTTCATTGCCATCATAAGAACCTTATGAGCATTTTTAGCCTTTTTAATGACCTCTGGATTTGGTTCCTCAACAAGGGGAATGCTATGCTTATCGCTTAATACTCTATGCTTAGTGATTAAGTGAGCAGTCTGAATGGTATTTCCTTGTACGTACAACTTATTTTCAAGCTTGTTTTTCAAGGTTTTTAGATTAGAAAAATCATTCAAAAGTTTTGATTCCTTAGCACTGAATTCTTGTTAAGCATTTTAACATTTTCTTGAAGTTCTTGCTTTTGCTTAGCAGTTTTAGAAAGCTTTTCTTGTAAGGAGTTTAACTCTTGTTTTAATACTTCTTCTCTAAACCTACTTTTTCTAATAGTTGTACGCATTTGGTCATCCATCTCCTGCTCACGGGTGGTCAACTCAAACTTTGCACATTGTTCATAAATAGCAACACGTTCTTTATAGGCATTAAGTTCAGAAATTACAGAATCATCAGGGGCACATGCAGTGAATTCATCAAAAACATAATCGTTATTGACTGCAGAAGATGCATCACTTGGTACAATCTCACTTTCACTTTAAATCACATATTGATCATATGGGACAACATTGATAATACCTATATTTTCAATATCTGATTCAATAAACACAGTTGATTGTACTTCGTTGTGTATCTTTTGCTCATCAACTTCATCGTATAATTTTAATACCTCAGAGATGAGTTTGTCTGTGGATGGACGAGATTGTGGTGATGAAGAGACTTTAGGAGAGATCATTGGAGAAATGCTAGCCATGAAGATGGTTTGTGCAGTGGGTTCTTCATCAACGTCAGAGTCGTATGCATCACAATCAGCTACTTGAAAGGCATTCTGATGATTATGGCCTATCTCCTGAATTGGTTGCTCATCCACATCTGCATCATATGTCTTAGCATTTCCCTCAGCCAAAAACAACAGTTCCTCTTCATCCAAAGCTGCACCATTATCCTGAGCTTGCACAAGCAACATTTTATCCCTGAAGTATTCTGCATTCTAAGGGCGTTTTGGTGATGTGCAGTTCCTTGCAATGTGTCCCTCTCCTCCACAATTGTAACATTTGATTGGCTTTGCTTGACCCTGATTTTCATTCCTTCCTCTGTTCTGATTTGCAACATAACCTCTACCAGCTCCACCTCTTGCTTGTTCATACTGTCGTTCTTGAACTGGCTGCACCATAACCTTCCCATCTCTGACAGTGGCTTGATTATGTGGATTGGAAGCAGTTCTGAGATTGTTGTTGGTGTGTGGAAGAGAGTTCATGTTTTGACTAATCAGAAGAGCTAGTTGATTTACTCTCTGTACGATACAAACTTTTTTCCTAAGAATTAGTCAAGTTTTGGTTGGTCCCTCTCTGTTCGAGAAGTTTACTGAGTTGACGGAAGATGAGTTTGTAGCCTTAGTGTTGGTTTCGGAGTGTTCAGTATGGGTACCCATTACCATTAGTGTTTGAGTAAGGACTAGGTTACAAGTTTGTTCGACTACGACTACGTGTGCACCCTTTGAAGTAATTAGTTGATCGAGAAGACTAATCAGTTTTGTACTTGAGAGAAGGTGTGTGGTTGTTGTTAGAGTCTTGACGAAGGTTAGGTGTATTAGTTCGGTGACAGTCTCTACCCTTCCAATACCACGTCGGTCAAGTTCTTGCTGTCATACTTGTTCGTTCTCCACCTCGACCATCTCCAATACAACGTTTAGTCTTGTCTCCTTCC
>BPTQ01000001.1:320715573-320767682 GCA_019973895.1 Chrysanthemum seticuspe | reverse complement strand
TTATACATTAAAATATCCCAAACAAACCCTATAACACATGTACGTTCATACGCCGGGCATGTTCACAATATCCCAAACAAACCCTATAAAATTACATATTTTCATAAAAGTCGGTTCTTTCGGGAAAGTACCGGAACCGGACGGTTCCGACCCGAACCGTATCGAGAACCGAAATTTTGGAATTTTAGGAACCAAGAACAATACCATGGTTCTAATATACGGTCCCGTTCCCGGTCGGTATCGGTACGGTTCCTCGATTCTTTTGGTTCCTCAGATTTTTTGGACACCCCTAGTGAGGGATGTTGAGTGCATTATGTATATCTTGTGTTTGGAAATGAACTTATTGACTAGTCTTAAACAAAACAAGGGGTCGTTCGGTTAGCATATTAAAAGACGACAACAATAACAATACCCTGCTGGGGCGGTATATGAGGAAGGTAGAATGTAAATTAAATGATACCCCTACTTCAAGAAAAACCCGAAAGAGGTATGAGAGAGGTAGCTCATTTAGAAGAGTTTGTGCCTATCTACTTATTAGTTTAAAAGCTATTCGGTCATGCACAAAAACTTATTTGACACAAATGAGCTAGTTATGCATAGGCTGATTGTAAAATCAAATAGCTTATTGCATTAAAGTGTGTGGGGCCCAAAAGTTACATTTTGAGAAGAAAAAAAGTGTGACAAACTCCTGTTGTCGCTAAATCGTAGAAAGAAAAAATTACACGTTTGGTCCCTGTGGTATACCCCAAATAACAACTTTAGTCCCTAAGCCGTTTTTATTACACCACACATACCTATTTTTGAAACCTTGCACTCATTTAATCCCTATTTTGGATGGGCGTTAGTTCAGTCCGTTAAGTGTTTTGCGCTGTTAGTCCTCCGTTAATATTTTTTGCACCGTTAGTCCATATTTTTTCAAATATAGTTTTCCCGAGTTAGTCCCTCCGTTAATAATAGTTATCGACCGTTTATTTACGTTTTTGTCCTTTTTTATCCGTTTTCGTTCGTTTTTATCCGTTTCCCCCCTTTTCCGTTTTTCATCCGTTTTTTACGTTTTTATCCCTTTTCGTTTATTTTTATATGTTTTCGTCCGTTTTTTTACGTTTTTATCCGTTTTTGTCAGTTTTTTATCCGTTTCGACCGTTTTTTAACGTTTTTTCCCGTTTTTATCCCTTTCGTTCCTTTTTTATCCGTTTTCGCCCATTTTTTACCCTTTTGTCCATTTTCAATCGTTTTTTTATCCGTTTTTTGCACGTTTTTATATGTTTTTGTCTGTTTTTATCCGTTATCGTCCGTTTTTTTTGGTTTTCGCCCGTTTGTTTTTACCTTTTTCCTGTTTTTATCAGTTTTCGTCCCTTTTTTTACGTTTTTGTCTTTTTTATCCGTTTTTGCCCCTTTTTTTAACATTTATGCCCGTTTTTTACGTTTTTGTCTTTTTTATCCGTTTTTGCCCGTTTCGTCCGGTTTTTACGTTTTTGCCCGTTTTTACATTATTTTTCTGATTTTAATCCGTTTTCGCCTTTTTTTTTTACATTTTTGTCCGTTATTTCGTTTTTATCCGTTTCCATTTAATGGATAAAAACATAAAAAAAACGGATGAAAAACAGGGGAAAACGGATAAAAACGAATTAAAACGGAGAAAACGTAAAAAAACCGGGCGAAAACGGATAAAAACGAACGAAAACGGATAAAAACAGACAAAAACGTAAAAGACTGGCGAAAACGTAAAAACAAACAAAAACGTAAAAATGGGCGAAAACGTAAAAAAACGGATAAAAACGTAAAAAAAGGGGCGAAAACGGATAAACAGCGGATAAAAACAGAAAAAACGTAATAAACAGGCGAAAACGTAAAAAAAGGGACAAAAACATATAAAAACGTAAAAAGTGTGCGAAAGCGGATAAAAAACGAATTAAAACGGAAAAAAGGTTAAAAATGGGCGAAACGGATAAAAAATGAATGAAAACGGATAAAAACGGACAACAACGTAAAAAATGGTCGAAAACGGATAAAAAAAAGGCAAAAATGGATAAAAGCAAACGAAAAGGGATAAAAACGTAAAAAACAGATGAAAAAGGGATTAATAAAAGGGGAAAACGGATAAAAACAAAAGAAAACGGATAAAAACGGACAAAAACGTAAAAAAAACGGGCGATAACTATTATTAACGGAGGTACTAACTAGGGAAAACTATATTTGAAAAAATAAGGACTAACGGTGCAAAAAATATTAACGAAGGACTAACAACGCAAAACACTTAACGGACTGAACTAACGCCCATCCAAAATAGGAACTAAATGAGTGCAAGGTTTCAAAAATAAGTATGTGTGGTGTAATAAAAATGTCTTAGGGACCAAAGTTGTTATTTGGGGCATACCACAGGGACCAAACGTGTAATTTTTTCTCGTAGAAATGTTGTCGCTAAAGCCTCTAGCAACGACGCAATAACGACGACTTTTTTGGGGGACGTGTCATCACTAATAAGCTTTCGCGAGGACATGTCCCCTCCGACAACCAAAAAATTCGTTGCCAAAGGGCGCGAATTTTGGTGTGTGTATAGAAGACACCATTCTTACCACAGTATTTAAAAAGATAAATGAACTTGTAAGAACTTATAAGAATATATGTAAAAATAACTGTGTTTGGTGATTGTCAACTATTTTCGATGATGGTGCAAAAATTGGCAAAATTAGATATGTAAGAGAGGTGAAAATATGATTCACATATTTTGAGAGAAAAATACTAGCTTTTCATTTTATCACTTATTTTGATACATGTATTTTTTTTAATTACCACATGGAGTATCATAACTAAGTTGACGTAGAGTTTAGTTAATACAAATTTATAAATCTAAAACATTGCATGACCTTTATTATTTTTTTGGGTAATTTTAGTTTTCGACCTTTTAGCCGAATAATCTATGGGGTTTGAACCTATCTCTACACAAACTCAAACCAGTTGAAACGCTCCATTTTCAGTTTATTATTAGTACCAAATAGCTTATTGCATTATACTTATTTAACAAGCCTTCCTAAAGTACCACAAATCACAATGCTTATTCAACATGTCCTGAAGATTAGAAGATACGTCACTCATTGCAAATTGCAATAAACGCTTATGTATTGTAGAGAAGAGTATGATATTTAGTTAGATAAACCTATGGAAAATGTTGTTGAATAAATAAAAGAATTTGGAGCGAGAATTCTTTTCCAATGATAAACATATAGACAATGTTGTTGAATAAATAAAATGTCATTTTCAACCAAGTTTTTTGCACAAAATTCAACAACCAAAATGCCAATTTTCTGGATAAACTTATAATACCAAACAACCCCAGTTTCACTACATAAGAAAGTTAGCAGCCAAACCGCCCTTTTAAATCACTTTTCAGCATAAAATTTCTGCACAAAAAGAATTCAAGAAAGCTGATCCAAATAGCCTAAAAATCTACAAAAATTAGTCATAAATTTCTGAAAAAAACTGTTGGCCCGTTTTTCTGGATCTATAATCAAAATATACCAAAAGTACAAGAAACAATTGAATCTGAAAAGTTTTTCTATATATCAGTCATAATCATCTTTGAATACAATTGCTATCTATTTATACATATATGAAATGGCACAAATTTGAAACGTTGTGTTGGTTCAAATGAACCAACAGATATGCGGTTGGGTCTTGTAACTGCCATATAACAGTTATCTTGTAACTGCCATATAACGGCCATGTTGACTTTTCTTGTGACTTTTTGGGTTGACCGAGTCGTATGGGTGTTTGACTTGGGTCGATTGGGATTAACCCAATATTCTCCCCCTTAATCACAATCGCTGCGACGTAGGTCTTTAAGTCTTTCATCTTCTGGTTAAATCCACCATCTGAGCTTTTAATTTCTTGTAGTGTTTGTGATCATCCTTATATCCAGGTAGATCAATTTTCCTTCGGTTACTTCCACCTTTTCTGCTGTGATCTTCATTACGTCCATGTTGATCATACTTTTCTGGTTATTTCCACCTTCATTGTTGTGATCTTCCTTAAGTCCAGGTTGATCATATTTTTTTGGTTATTTCCACCTTCATTGTTGTGATCTTCCTTAAGTCTAGGTTGATCTTATTTTTCTAGTTATTTCCACTTTCATTTTTCTGATCTTCCTAAAGTCCAGGTTGATCATATTTTTCTGGTTACTTCCACCTTCGTTGTTGTGATCTTCCTTAAGTGCAGGTTGGTCATAATTTTCTGGTTATTTCCTTATCAGGTTGGGTCGATTCAGTCGGCTTTATTGTTTCCCATAAACCATTCGCTTCGAGAATGATTTGCATTCGAATTACCCATAGTGAGTAATTCGTAGGCTTTAGTATTGGGCATTGAAATTTGGGGGGGGGGGGTACTATTTGTAATATTAGTACTAGATTCCTTATTTCCACTTTCTTTCGTCATATCTTAAGGTTATTGACAAAAATCTCCAAAAAAAAAAAAATTAGCACTAGGTGTGTCGAAATGTTTTATTTTTTCTTATAGGTTATAAAACTTTTTAGGACTAGTTTTTAATCCAAAATTATCCTTGGAGATTATATATTCTAAAAACGAATAACCTAAGGTTAATTATTCTTTAAAAATTATTTCTAAACAATATAATAAGCAGTGTTATTATATTTTTCTAAAATTTTACAAGGTACTAATTTAAAATAAATAAGTAACTTATCTACAAATAAAAACTATACAATATATATCAAAAATTAATATATACTATATAAAAATAAAAGTTGAAAGGGTGGCTTTTATAAAATTTAGGAACTTGGGGGGTTGATGGTATAACCTGATGCCAAAAATAAAAATACTGATGTAGTAGCCCTAATATTTATGCACGTGCCACTTCTTTATTCTTATTTCCTTATCTCCTTTATTATGATAGAAAAATAAAACGCATCTTCTTTTTTTTTCTTTGAGACAAGTTTTCTTCTGTCTCTCTTCTTCTCTTCTGGTTCTTCTCCTTCTCTAATTGATGATGGTTGACCGCCTATAAATGGCAAGGTTGACCATCCTTGTTTCTTCTCTGGTGTGTTGCGTTCTTCGTGAGCACTTATAATCCCTCAATTTGAAACTTAGGGTTTCGAATGAATTGGGGTTTTTCTATCCGTGAGAGATTTGGATGATTGGAGATTGTAATTGAGTCAATTGGTGACTCAATTGATGTTCTGGGCTTGATTCTTTAATTGAACAGGTGTGTTTGTTCTAATTTGTGAATCGTTAATTTCTGCCCCTTTTTTATGACTGTGTTACCAGATTGGTATTTGGTTTTTTTGTTTTTGAATCAAAGGGGTAAATGAATTTTAGTCGTTTCTGATCCTTTTGGATTAGATGAGACTGTTTCAATGTTAATACTGTCTGTTGACAAAATTTCCTTGCAAAGTTTTATCTGATTGCCGGGTTGAGTAATCACAATTTGTGATTGTTCCCTTGTTGTGACAAATTCATTTAATTTACAGAAACACAAAAATGATTTTTTTTATTTGTGTTCAATTTGTATTTGCAGGAAAGATTATTTCCGAAACAAAGTTTGTTCCTTTTGATTCTGAAACTAAAAACAAGAGATTGGTATATGATGATTTTGTGGCTCTGATACCAATTGTTGGCCTGTTTTTCTGGATCTATAATTGTTAGCCTCGCTAAAGTGAAGTCATTACGGGAATTGCATTAGTTTCTTTCTTTACTCATTCACAAGGACTAGTTTAGTCATTTGTGCTAAGTTAGGCTTGTCCTAGTATAAATACACCTCCTAGTCCCAACTAGGAGGGTAGGAAGTTCATATTTTGTAAAGAAGTGTGTGTGGTTTCTTCTTCTTCTCTCTAGAAACACACACATCTTCCCCTTTTCTATCTAATACAATAACCATGTATTTCTTATTCTTTGAGCTTCCCCGACCCCCCGAACCACACGAATCACTAGTTTTATCGGTCCTACAATTGGTATCAAAGATAACTGGAATGCATTTGGTGAGATGAAGATGTTGATATCTTATTCCCCCGAATGGACAATCTTGAAGAAGGTCGAGTCGACAAGTCTTCTCTACATTTTCCGCTGCGTGTTAGAAGACTAAAGACGGTTCTAATTTAATTATCAAAAGACTTCTTCGAATTAAGGAAATTCATCAGAAAGGTTGTCACTTTGGGGGAGAGCACTAATTAGGGGAGAGTAAAAAGGACATATTTAATCCCTAATTAGATTTGCTCGTATTGCTCTTCTGCAAGTAAAGATATGGCAGCTGAGAAGATTCAAGAAGTTTGAAGACTATGAAGACATTCTCAGAGCTGCTGCGCTTATCTTTTATATTTAATTTTTCTTGTAGGAAACATTGTAAGCAACTCTCGTATGACATCACTTGGGGAGAGATTGTTAGCCTCGCTAAAGTGAAGTCATTACGGGAATTGCATTAGTTTCTTTCTTTACTCATTCACAAGGACTAGTTTAGTCATTTGTGCTAAGTTAGGCTTGTCCTAGTATAAATACACCTCCTAGTCCCAACTAGGAGGGTAGGAAGTTCATATTTTGGAAAGAAGTGTGTGTGGTTTCTTCTTCTTCTTTCTAGAAACACACACATCTTCCCCTTTTCTATCTAATACAATAACCATGTCTTTCTTATTCTTTGAGCTTCCCCGACCCCCCGAACCACACGAATCACTAGTTTTATCGGTCCTACAATTGGTATAACGAGCCAGGTTGTTGTTTTTATCGATTTGTGTGGTTTCGATTATGTGTTTAAACTGTTTTTCTACCATATTTTTATGTCTCGGAAAATGTTTTTTCCTCCTTTTTGTGGTTAAACAGTTTCTTACATATTATTGTATCTTTTTGGTCAAAAAAGTCAACAACTTTACTTGTTGTTACCATGTTTCTGGTACTTGTCTCCTTCTGTAGATAAGTCAGTTTCCTGGTAAAACTATCTTTTGGTGACTGTTTTTGTACCAATCTCGTGGAAAGTTTTGTGGTCAAATGGTCAAGTTTCATGGTCAAACAGGTTAAAATGATGCTAGTTCTTTCATTCAGTTTCTGGGTTTATAAGAATGAACGGAGAATATGGTCGGAAACATCATCGGAAAAAGTCAACGTGGTCAAAACCCTATTCTTACGCGTAAGGAGCATCCACAGAGTTATTTACGCATAGCTGTGAAGTTATGCGTAAGGAAAAGCTTACGAGTAAACTGGCTTTACGCCTAAGCAAGGCTACGCGTAAAAATTTTACGCATAAGCCTTGACTTACGCATAACTCCGGGTTTACGCATAAGAAAAGTATGTTACGCGTAAGGTTACGCATAACGACCATGACTAGTTTACGCATAAGGTGTTTCGACGACTTTACGCATAACGTTTGTTTACGCGCAAGACTCTATGACCATTAACTCTTTACGCCTAAGTCTAGTTGACAGAAATACTGAGATGAAGCAGAGACAGTTTTGACCAACTCAACAAACCAAATACCAGACTAAGTAGACTTCAGTCTACACATCATAAGTCCAAAACAATAACAAGAAAATCTAACAAGACACAACTGCTGTTATGACCTCAAAGACACAGCCACGACTACTATATCACAAGCAAATCCAATACCATCCTATCCCTTTCACCTCAATGTACAACCCATCTCCACCAAGACTCGATCAAAAAGAAAATAACAATTATTGATCTCAGTTTATTTTTACTCGTGGTATTCTAAGATACATCAAGACCTTGGAAAGGTCAATCTCACGACCAACAATCTTCATTGATCAATTCACTGTTTGAAGCTTAAAACTTCTATTCTTATCCGAATATAAAGAAAGACTCATAACAATCTTGCTATAGTCTTTTCTTTGATTCGTTTACTGTAAACACAAGAAGACTCAAAACAATCAAAACCTACCTTAGACCCCGAGAGGATCTTGAAGCCTTTCTCTTGCTTTCTTGATTCTTATTGAGGAGAAAATGAAAAATGAGTTCGGTGATGATTTAATTGATTGATGTTTTTTCGATTGAGGATGAGATTTGAGATGTGATTTGGTGATTGTGTTGTCTTTAGATCTGAGATAAGGAGAGTTTTAATTGTCAGATGAGTGACTGCGTTTAGGTGAGAGAGAATAGTGTAAGTGGTAGGCGAATGTTAGGGTTTTCAAATTGAAACCGTGTATTTACGTTATAATATTTGGGTGTTGGATCTGACCTATCTCTAAACCGGGCATAGTAGTGGATCCGGGTATCATCTCCAAAAGCCTGGACTGGGCTTACACGAGTTACTTGGCTGCAATGAATTGAATTGAACTATTACATTGGGCTTTTACCGGTTTTGAGTTTGGACAACAAAGATGGTTATGCTACTTTAATTATAATTGGAACATCAAAAGTATTTATCCGAATTTTATTATTTGGTATAAAATTTTGATATTATGTGGCAAAAAGAGTGGTATTTTGGTTCACGCGAATTTTCACGAGGAAACACGTTCACGGCTAAAAGTTTTGATGAATTTCAAATGTGACCATGAAGAGGATGCTTTATTATTTATTTGGGTTTGAAGTGACGTTTAACGGGCGAGTTTACTTATTTCATCTTCTTTCTTTCTTCCTTTCCGCGAAGATGACTTGTCTGGGCAAATATATTAAGTGTGATGAAGACTTGCTATCTAGTTACTTTTGTGATTCTTTCTCTCTTAACCCACAAAGTAGCTATCACTTTCGGTGTCTCACGTAGTTGAGGATACGTCAAGAGGTTTTGTACAATGGGTACACCGTTCTTTTTCACAAGGATAGTACAAGCTTAAGTAACTATTCCGGGAGATTTTACTTCATCCTCAAGTTCGTCATATTGGGTTATCCTCACATGTGGTTACTACAGACAACCATTGAATTTTGATACAGGGGGTTGAAATGAGTTAGACAACTTTAAATGGTATTGTTCATCGACATCTTCTCACGGGCTGATATGATTTATGATAGAATGCTTCCAGTTAATGCTTCATGTACACAATTGTATGCTGATTCCGATAAATCGTAACCATCAGGGGAGAGAAATGTGTACATTATGGGCTGATTTGATATATGAAAGATAACTGGAATGCATTTGGTAAGATGAAGATGTTGATATCTTATTCCCCCGAATGGACAAGCTTGAAGAAGGTCGAGTCGACAAGTCTTCTCTACATTTTCCGCTGCGTGTTAGAAGACTAAAGACGGTTCTAATTTAATTATCAAAAGACTTCTTCGAATTCAGGAAATTCATCAGAAAGGTTGTCACTTTGGGGGGAGAGCACTAATTAGGGGAGAGCAAAAAGGACAGATTTAATTCCTAATTAGATTTGCTCGTATTGTTCTTCTGCAAGTAAAGATATGGCAGCTGAGAAGATTCAAGAAGTTTGAAGACTATGAAGACATTCTCAGAGCTGCTGCGCTTATCTTTTATATTTAATTTTGCTTGTAGGAACATTGTAAGCAACTCCCGTATGACATCACTTGGGGAGAGATTGTTAGCCTCGCTAAAGTGAAGTCATTACGAGAATTGCATTTGTTTCTTTCTTTACTCATTCACAAGGACTAGTTTAGTCATTTGTGCTAAGTTAGGCTTGTCCTAGTATAAATACACCTCCTAGTCCCAACTAGGAGGGTAGGAAGTTCATATTTTGTAAAGAAGTGTGTGTGGTTTCTTCTTCTTCTCTCTAGAAATACACACATCTTCCCCTTTTCTATCTAATACAATAACCATGTCTTTCTTATTCTTTGAGCTTCCCCGACCCCCCGAACCACACGAATCACTAGTTTTATCGGTCCTACAATAATCAAAATATACCTAAAGTACAAGAAACAATTGAATCTGAAAAGGTTTTCTATATATCAGTCATAATCATCTTTGAATACAATTGCTATCTATTTATACATATAAGAAACGGTACAAATTTGAAACGTTGTGTTGGTTCAAATGAACCAACAGATATGTCGGTTGGGTCTTGTAACTGCTATATAACAGTTATCTTGTAACTTCCATATAACTGCCGTGTTGACTTTTCTTCTGACTTTTTGGGTTGACCGGGTCGTATGGGTGTTTGACTTGGGTCGATTGGGATTAACCCAATAAAAAAACTTAATATAGTTAATCCAAACAACCTATTTTCTCTTCATAAATACCTTAGTTTATCTTATACGAAACAACTTCAAAAATCTGTACCAAACAGTTTTTTAAGAAATCAGCAAAGGTACTTATACGCACAATATTTTCATCAAACAGATTACTTCGGTATAATCTCCACATAAAATTTCCAACATAAATTTCACCAAACGTGCTCCTAAGAGTACTTCAGCAAACGAGTACCTTGTCATAAAATTCAACACAAAAAAAATTCCAGCCCAAGTTAAAGATTAAGTAAAAAACTGATAATACTATACACCAAAAAGCTGCACATGTATATTCTTGACAGCTTATGTATCAACAACAATTCCCAGCAAAGAATATGCCCATAAACAAACTCTAGACATATAGAAAATTGGACAAGAATACGATTGACAGGGAATGTGGGCGTAAACCTGTTTGTAATCTTTTTACATTGAATTAGTTTTCAAAATTAAAGATACCAAATTGGCTTTGTGATAGCACTTTAAAATCAAAAAATTTATAAACTAATTATGGCAACCAAAATAAATAAAAAGTTGGGACTTTGGCAACCAAAATATGTTTTAAGTGAAAAGATATACTACTAAAAAATCAAGAATTTATATTAAATTTTCAGCACACAATGTTTGGTGAAGTTTGAATTTCTTAGTTTTATAATCAACATCACCAATCAGATACGCTGAAAACATAGTAATATTCTAGACACATGTAATCCTCATTCTCTATCGTATATCAACAAGAAAGATTTCACTTCTTTCACCACTGTGGGATATAAATATTGTACATGCTTACATGCCATGTGTGCATTTCAAGTATTCTAATCATATATCATTTATATGTTCACCATACCGCGTTCGTATTTGAAGCTACTCGTATTCCTATTGAAAAAGTTTAAATTATGCTATTAAGTGACGACGCAATTTGATTCGGAGATTTTCTATGGAGTACATATCTAATCACTGATTTCATATAGGTTTATTCTCGAGGAATATATTGCCAATAATGCAACTCGTTTTGTGTTTCTTATTTTACATGTCATGAAGTTAATTAAGTATTCTACGCATGCTGCAAGTAGTTTGGTTCAAGCCTTTTATTTGTTAAATAGATATTTCTTAGCATATAAGAGAAGTATTTCAAATGAAATCAGGCATTCATTGTGTAACTGACTAAGTTACCCTTTGCGAAACGCCAATACTTTGATTGGGTGAACCGGATACAAACTCTGTATTATTTATGATGCTTTTTTGGTGGGACTCATGAAAGCGACACATCTATCTATTTTAGATCATTCTGGTGACTCGCGCTCATTAGTTCCTTGTGATTGATTGTGTTGTACATTGGTAGGACACAGTTGTGACTCTGTCTCTTGATACCTTCACTAGAAATATAGGCAAAAAAGTGGCTCAAATCATCAATGTTGTACCAGAGTTGCCTCATATCTTTAGTCACTTGAATGGCAATGGTAAGAGGTTAAAGGACCAATCTAAGTGAGTTTAAATTTCAAACTTACATTACGCTTAGTTCAACAATTTTGGTCCAAACTAATTCGGAGATTTGGTGCTCCGGTGAATAGAAAAGGGTTAGATATGATGTGATGATCTTATGAAAGGGGATGGGGAGATCTGATGATGATGATGGTATGAAAGGGGATGGGGAGATCGGGAAATCAAAGAAAGGGGAGGACACGAAATTACGTAACTATCCTTGGGAGGGAAAAGGAGGGGGGACACGTTGCAGCACCAAATTACTTTTTAGGCTTTGCAAAGTTTGATACTTTGCAAATGATCCGGTACCAAATGTGGAATGGTTTATCAACTGCAAATGATCCGGTACCAAATGTGGAATGTGTTGGTTTTATGGATATAAATTAGTAGACATGAGTTAGGATCGAACTCGAGACCACGGGATTGCACACTTTGCGTATGAGAATTAAAGTTTATAATTAAATGTAAATGTTATATTTATTTATTAATTAAACGAAATAATGTAACGGACTAGTAATTAAGTGTAATGGACTAACGGTCGTTAAATGTAATTGGAAAGGACTAGATTGCAAAATTAATATTAGGAAGGTTCCGGAACACCCCTTGGGATGCATAACTGATCGGCATAGGGGAATCCTAACCCAACCCAAACTCAACTTATTCTCCAAGTTTAGTTGAGTATATATACAAGGCTAGGGGTCTTGTTTTTTGGCATCTCTTGTACTCATTAAGCTAAAACCTAAATTGTTTTTTGTGTGTTTTGCTTAAATCGGTCGACCACCACCTCAAGGGTGTCGACACATCACTTTTCCAAACTCAAATTGTTTTGTTTAATTAAAACTAGCATTCCTTTAATTTGGTATAGTATGTGTGTACAAGAAAGTGGTACTAACACATTATTGTTAGTATTCTTGGATTGAATTACAAAATCGGTAAGGGGTAATTCACATAATCCTATAAACCCTAGTTAGGGTTCATCCAATTGCTAGTTTTGTGGATTTGATTCTTGTTCGGCTAGAATCAATAAAGGTATGCATATTCTTGTTTATGTTAATTAAATATTTGTTAGTCTTTCCTATACGCTTCCGCATGTATTCTTTGATGTTATGTGTTTTATTATTAATTGTCATGATATATAATTCAAACAGTGGCATCACGAGTCATTGGTTTTAATGAGTAATTAATTACTAAACGTGTAAAAAAACGAATATTGTATATTGTTTGATATGATTATTCTAGGGTTTTGCTTTATTTTTTTTGTATGGGTCGATTAAATTTATTTAATATGGGGCGTACCCCCTTTTTTTTGGTCGATCACTTTTAAAAAAAAATTAGGGTTTTAATTGTTATGTTAACCTTATCGAAACCTAGAATTAATATATGTGTTACGTGATTAATTCATGAATAATATGTTATGTCACATGGAATGATATGCAATCTTGTGACTAATTGAATAATTGTTATGATATATCCATGATGATACATGCATGTTTGTCATGGATAGTTGCTTGAATTTTTAATTGTTAAGATATTTTATCACATGTTTATTTTTTGATAAATCTTGAATTGGGGAAGACTCTAATTATATATATTAATGAATCAATTATGTGCAATTTGGTATATTTTAATTAAGGGTTTACGCAATCGATTCATCGATGTATGTGGCTCACTTTCAATTGAGAAAGTGAAAGCCCTAATTAATATATACATTAATTAACCTAGACATTGATTATTAATAGGTTTTATCGAATAAGTTGCATGTGGCTACTTGTTTACACGTATTAATTGTTAGTTATGTGCGCATTGTTTTTTAGTTATTTATTTTTTATTTGTTTACTTGTTTGTTTATTATGTGAGACAAGTTTTAAGCAAAGGGTAATTTTGAATAGAAAAATAATACGGACTAAACAATGGTGAAATTTGATTTGTTTTTGAAGAGTTAAGTTTTCAATAGTTTAATTGATTGATGATTTTGGTACAAAAAGTGAGAACGGCTCACCCAATTTGATGGACTATGTGGGAAGTACTAGGAGGAGAGCGCATTAAATTGTGACCCTAAAGAAGGAGGTTATTGCTTCAGCGCTGACCGAATTCTCCGCTTACTTGCGAGTCAAATTGGAGTTACCAAGTAGGCTATGCGTACAAAATCATCTTAAGGGCGAATTAGCTTTAATTCCATGCGCCACTTCGGTGGTAATTACCCGAAACACTAAGTCTTTAGACTTATGCAAAAGTACGGTATAATGGACGATAATTAAAGGTAAATTCCTTGATTGGCGAAACCAATACCTCAATCAAAACTTTGATAATTTGATTTTTATGAATTGGTAATAAAAAGTTTTTTATTAAAATTTATACTACAAGATGAATGCATGACATCTTTGTACATAAAAGAAGTTATGGTTATCTTGAACCAAACAAATCAAATAGAGTTTGATTCTCCTAACTGAACATACCATCAACTTGTGGTATTCATTAGAATTAATATTGTAAGACAATCTAACAATATATAAGATAAAAATATTCCTTTTGGCTTACCTACTTACCAACTAAGTCAACTTAATGGTATAATAGACTTTCCAAGCCAATTGCATGCTTTATAACACAAGTACTCTTTAACCAAGTCACTTCATATCTATGTCTCATCAAGAAAACATAAACTTTTATAATCCCATTATACGTTATAAATCATTGATCAACTCAATGACTTCTTGTATATGTCTTAATTAAAAAAAACATAACAAGTTAACGTATTACTTTATTATAAGTCTTAAAAGACTTTATGTTTATGTCTTTACAACGAATCATAAACATGTTTAACTAAAGTAATTATAAACACAACTCTTGGTTTCAATAGTAATTTCAAGTTAATTTATTTACTTCACAATAATGTAGGACTACATTATTTTTCATATATGTCATTCCAAAATACATAAACAAACAAATTGAAGTAGTATTAGATTACTTCATTTATTTTATGTCATTCTAATAATACATAAATATCTAATTTGAAGTAGTCTTATATATCATTTTGATACATGTTCTAAATACTTGTCTAATTTAGAAACTGCAAATATGTCCATGCAAGGTCTGACTTCACATAGAGATTTACATTGTTGTGGCAATCTCGCCAAGTTCTCACATGACGTAAATTACAACACCAAGTGTTTCTTGAATTAGCTATGTTCAAGTTATATTAGAACGTTAGTCTCTTACCATGCAGTCAAGAGAATCCGTTAAATCATATACCTATATGTTGTACCTTGCACACAATATAGATTTCTCCTACTTGTGCATGATAAACAACACGACATATGTTTGTTTATGTGACTAATATGATTGTGTCATTGATATTAGCATAACTAGTAGATGTAGAACCACTTCATTGTCTAATAAGGAAACGTACATGACTATCCTTGAAAACATAAGTGTCTACAAGTGGAAAGTAATTATCTTAAGACATTCTAGAGATAATCTAGGTTACTACCAAGATGACAAAGCTTGTAACTCCCAATGAATTAGAGATCATTACATTAATTCCTAATTTAGTAATAAGAACAATACTCCCACTGGATTTGACAACATTGTAAGTGTTTCATTAACCAGTGAAAGAAAATAGTGTTCTATTTACTTCCATACACTTTTGATAAAGTCCATACATAACAATTAATTATGTACTAAAAGAGTGTATTCTACTATGTAGATGATGAACTATCCATCAATGCTATTAACTTGAAAAATTGGGCATGCAATTTCTTTCTTAATAGTTCTACTATTCCAACCATTGTAAGTAGTACTTTTAAATGGTCAAAACAAAACAACTAGATAAAATATGCTAGTTAGTCTTTTATCAATTATACAGTAATTAGTCTAGCTTCTAATTTAATAACTCAGAAAATATGCAATTTTCTTAACTATTAAAATTTTCTTACGAGTTATGTATTTAGAATTTAGAAAATTCTAATTTTCCTATCATACCTTTCTTCATTCATGAAAAGGAATAGAATCGAATCTCACTTTTTCTTATGAAAAGAGGACTAGGTTTATTCTTTTAGTAAAATTGACTCTACCAAAAACCCTTACAGGTGTAGATCAATCTACCAATACAGGAATAACCTTTATTTACGGTTTAATGTTGCATTAATACATTCAAAGAATTAGCAAAATTCAATTTTAGTATTTTCGATAATTAAACTTTTCAAGAAAATAAAATACCCAAGGTAATATTCATATAACCATAGAATTTTCTCGAAAACTAGGATCCAAATTATCATAGTTCCATTACATCAATTGATCTGCTAGTAACGAAAGAATATAATAAGGTAATCTGTCGAACAATAATTGGCAAACAATTTCCAATTCCTAGATCATTATGGGATTTATATTTTCCAACGCTATTTCAAATATAAACATGTTTTATCCCATCTTATGCCTTGAGTCCAGGTCTCACTTCCTACTCAACTTAAGTTTCTAACTTAAATAACTGCAAATATGTTCATGTAAGGTCTGACTTTACATAAAGATTTACCTCTCCATCACAATCTCGCCAAGTTCTGACATGACGTAAATTGCAACTTCAAGTGTTCCTTTTAATTAGATGGCATATAACTTAATTTATAAGGGTATTAGTTTTGATTTTATGTGGTCAAATCAAATACGTACAAAGATATCATGCATTCATTTTGTAGCATAAATTTTAATAAAAAACTTTTTATTACCAATTCATAAAGATCAAATTATCAAAGTTTTGATTGAGGTATTGGTTTCGCCAATCAAGGAATTTACCTTTAATTATCGTCAATTATACCGTACTTTTGCATAAGTCTAAAGACTTAGTGTTTCGGGTAATTACCACCGAAGTGGCGCATGGAATTAAAGCTAATTCACCCTTAAGATGATTTTGTACGCATAGCCTACTTGGTAACTCCAATTTTGACTCACAAGCTAGCGGAGAATTCGGTCAGCGCTGAAGCAATAACCTCCTTCCTTAGGGTCACAATTTTATGAGCTCCCTTCCTAGTACTTCCCACACAGTCCGTCAAATTGGGTGAGCCGTTCTCACTTTTTGTACCAAAATCATCAATCAATTAAACTATTGAAAACTTAACTCTTCAAAAACAAACCAATTTTCACCATTGTTTAGTCCGTGTTATTTTTCTATTCAAATTACCCTTTGCTTAGAACTGTCACACATAATAAACAAACAAGTAAACAAATAAAAAATAAACAACTAAAAATAATGCGCACATAACTAACAATTAATACGTGTAAACAAGTAGCCACATGCAACTTATTCGATAAAACCCTATTAATAATCAATATCTAGGTTAATTAATGTAAATATTAATTAGAGCTTTCACTCTCTCAATTGAAAGTGAGCCACATACATCGACGAATCGATTGCGTAAACCCATAATTAATAATATACCAAATTGCACATAATTAATTCATTAATGTATATAATTGGAGTTTTCCCCAATTCAAGATTTATCATAAATATACATGTGTATAAAACTTAACAATTAATATTAGCATAACCAATATTAACAATTATATATATATATATATATATATATATATATATATATATATATATATATCAACAATAATCCATGCCAAACATGCACATTTTCATGGATTTAACATAACAATTTATTCACGTTGTTACAAGATCGCATACAATTCCACGTCACATAACAATTATTCACGAATTAATTCACGTAACATATATATAATTCTAGGTTTAGATATCGATTAACAAAACAGTTTTATTAACCCTAAATTTTTTTTAATGTGTCGACAATAAAAAAAATTGGGGTACGCCCCATATTATTAAAAAAAATTCGACCCATAAAAAAAATAAAGCAAACCCTAGATTAACCATATCTAACAACATACAATTATTTGTTTTTTATGCGTTTAGTAATTAATTACTCATTAAAACCAATGACTCGTGATGCCACTGTTGAATTATATAACATGACTAATAATAAATATAAACAATAAACATCAAGTACACATGCAGAAGCGTAAAGAACATATAATGAATAATTAATTAACTAAAACATAAAGTATGCGTACCTTTTTTGATTCTAGCCGAACAAGAATCAATTCCACAAAACTAGCAATTGAGATGAACCCTAATTAGGGTTTATAGGATTATGTTAATTACCCCTTACCGTTTTGTAATTCAATCCAAGAATACTAACAATAATGTGTTAGTACCACTTTCTTGTACACACGTACTATACCGAATTAAAAGAATGCTAGTTTTAATCAAACAAAACAATTTGGTTTGGAAAAGTTTATTGATCGACACCCTTGGTGTGATTGTCGACCGAACACAAGCAAAAACACACACAAACCATTTTAAGTTTTAGCT
This sequence comes from Chrysanthemum seticuspe, assembly GCA_019973895.1. Taxonomy (NCBI): domain Eukaryota; kingdom Viridiplantae; phylum Streptophyta; class Magnoliopsida; order Asterales; family Asteraceae; genus Chrysanthemum; species Chrysanthemum seticuspe. The sequence goes on along the minus strand of BPTQ01000001.1, from coordinate 320,749,693 downwards.
TATGAGTACAAGAGATAAATTACAAACACCTTTGGTTTTGTATTTATACCCAAACTAACTTGGTGAACAAGTTTGAGTTGTTGTTGGGTTGGGTTTGGTCTCCCTTGGCCGATCGGTTAGTAATCCCACAAGGGAATTCCGGAACCTTGTCAATATTTACAACTTAGTCCTTTTCCAATTACATTTAACGACCGTTAATCCATTACAACTAATTACTTAACGTCCGTTATGTTATTTCGTTTAATTAATAAATAAATATAACTATTACATTTAAGTATTAACTTTAATTCTCATACGCAAAGTGTGCAATCCCGTGGTCTCGAGTTCGATCCTAACACACGTCTATTAATTTATTTGTCCATTATATCACTCTATGAATATCTAAAAGAACACAATCATACATGGCTACACGTTGATGGTGACAACATAACAAAAAGAAGAAGCAGCCTCTTGACGGCACCGTAGCTAGCATTTTGCAATCAGCACAAAAAAATAGTTGCTTCATGAGACGACATCCATTATCCGGCTTTCGTGTCGTGTCTTCAATGTATACAACCGGGTTTTTGTCAGATCTTGAGTTTGTGTATCCGTCTAATTGCAAGCTTCTTTATTTTGAAATCAGTAAACCTATCAACCTTTACTATCACTGGCTTCAATCCCTTACTTTTAGCAACTCTTCACACATGTTCAGCAGTATACATGAAATATATCTGTGGTTTGGCCCGTTGTTCATACCTCTTGTTTCTTTTAGACCAACGGGATGTATCTGCTTGTCCGAAACCAAATGTTGATGCCCAAACTTCCCAAGAATTCAGACCTACCATTATGAAGAACACGCGAGTTGAATATCTGTAGTGTTCTGAAGTTCCTGTAAAAGCGCACACGTTGAATCAATTAAATATGACAAACCAGACATAAGGTAAATAGTCGCAGGCATTTGGATGCATATCCAACACCCCTAAATTTATCATGAATATAACTTCTATCTTTGATTCCTTAGTTTAAGAAAATTGTTTGAATATTTGTGTGAACCCAAATCAAAACACCTCATTTGTGATGATGACCAAACAAGTCTTTTTAACACGAAAACTTGTCAGATATATATGTTGCAGTTTGTAATGAGATACCCCAAAAAGAAAAGGCCGTAACATTCATGGGACACTAGTACTAGAGCATATTATTTTCCCTATCGCGCTCGACTGATTCTGCAGCAATATATTCTAAGATTAGGCAGTTGACTGATCCTTTTGTTGTTGATCTCTTCTTAGTCACTAAATGAGATTGGTATAAAAAATTCCGTAAAATAGGACGCTAAACTAGGTACTCACCCGATGGTTATATATTCTAAGATTAGGCAGTTGACTGATCCTTTTGTTGTTGATCTCTTCTGAGTCACTAAATGAGCTTGGTATAAAAAATTCCGTAAAATAGGACGCTAAACTAGGTACTTACCGGATGGTTTCTGATTGATTTTAGTTGACTTACTTTTGTGAGTCCCCACCTCCCCTGCTCCAGTTATCTTGTTTTCATTACTAGGAAAAGGTTTTATTACCATAAGTGAAGTTTCAAGCCTATACGTTTTAACTAAAGGTCATAATTCCGTTATAATTTAAACTATCACTAAAGATTAAAGGCACACTTTTTATTTCTAACGGATACAACCATCACCAAGTTACCCTAAATCAAATTTGCCTTTTCAAACCATCTATCCTTCTTGTTTTCTCTTTTTTTCCAACCTTTACCAAATTCAAACATATGTAACTAATTAGCCAATAAAAACACACGATATAGCCGATGAACAACCCCCAATTGACTAAAAATCGTCGCACCTACTGCATCATACATCTATGTAGTTCTCTTGTTTAAACATTTTACGAATCATATTATACATTCGGCTTATTACAATTTATACTTGCAATAAATACACAAACACAAAAATCAATTGTCATGGGTCAAAATAAGGAAGTCAACAAAAAAAGTCAAACCCACATCAACAACAAGCAACACCATCAACCTCAAATTTCTTAATTGACATTTCCCCAAACATCTTTTATGCACTATAATCTTTTTCATTTTTTACTTGATAATATCCATCATATACTACAAAATCTTCCAATTTATCATCAAGATTCAAACTAAAACTTGAACTTTTAACACTATTACAAGAAAATTGCGTTTTCTCAACATTACCGAATCTTTTGTTGACTTTTGTTGACTTCCTTATTTTGACCCATGACATCAATCAGGCTAAGACATAAACCCTTAATTAAATACTTCCAATTCAAAATACCCAATTACCTATAATCCTATGAATTATCATATAAATAACCATAGTTTATTACGCAAATAAAAAACATAAATTGTACGACTTACCTGAAAACAGATCATGTGGATGGCGTCGAAAATTAAGTTTGAAGATGAAGAAGTTGTGAACATGAACTTCTTACATATTTAGCCCCCCTTATTTAAGGTGTTCAAAAAGGAGTTCAGCCTGTTGTGTATACTATACTTCCTATTATAATACCTACTCCCTATACTAATTGCATATAGCTTTGGAGCAGACAAATCTCCCTTGGTGAAAACCGTCATTTTGTAACACCCATCAATTTCCAAGGTATCCAATGATGTAAATTCAAAAGCTTCCTTTCCTAAGCAAAATCCCTCGAGACTATCAAGAAATCCAAGTTTCAAGGACTTTAGACAAGGAAACTCCACAGTAGCATTCGCTATGGCATCACATTCTTCTTCTTCTCCCTTTACAATTGCCTTCATTCTACTGCAGTTACTTATATGTAGTTCCTGGAGTTGCAATAGACTACCAACCATGGGACATGAAATCCTGGTGCTCATCATCAGTAGTTGATCATTTGTTCTATGGTTTTCAGGACTCAGCTTGAATATTTTGGTGGGATTTCTATCAAAATAGCTGTATTCTGTCTTAGGATGCTATAAAAAATGTGTCTATACCAAAATAGCCATCAGTTTCAAACATTCGTTTACAGGACATCTATCCTTTAGAGTCGTTTATGTCATTGTTCAAGCTCAGTGCTATTTTGATAGTTTAAATAATTGTAACAAGCAATTATTCAAGCATGGATAATTTTTTTTTCAGCCAGAGGCCCAGAATAAGCTCACTGAAAAGATCACGCATAACTTGTTTGATTAAGCAGACACGTGTAAAAGCAATCAAGCAAATTACATAGCAAAAGTTTATTCAATTCAACGACCAGTTCGACAAAAAGTTGTAAATTCATGCATCTAAGAGTATCTAAAAATAACACAAACGTATATAGCTACAAATAATGGAGAAAACATAGCAACATCAAGCAGCCTCATGATTGCACCACCTAAACGACTGTTTGGCACCAACAAAAAATAAAATCACCACACATATCTCATACTTTTAGAAACTCTTCCCACTTTTTTAGCAGATGCACCCATTTTCTTCACTACAAGAATTCTGTCGAATAGCCACGAGCAAAATTCATGGGTAAAAGACTTAAATTCGTGGGTAACTGGTGAATACTCACGAATTACCCATGACTATATGATGATGGGTAAAACCTTCAAGGCTAATTTTTTGCCCATGAAAATTTCGTTTTGTGGGTAAATTTACCCACATAATATAGGTGGGTGATTGTGTTATGTTTGTGGGTAATATTCCATGGGATTTTTTGTCTCACCACGAAAATACCCATCGATAGAGCTGAGGGTAATGTTGTGGGTAAATTTAACCATGGTAACATAAGTGGGTAATATTGAGCAAACTTTATGTTAATCAATTATGGTTTGCCACGAGACAACATTGGGGAAATTAGCAGCTAATATACTACAATGTACTCAAATGCATTTCCTATATAGGTATATGTCTACAACCAGAATGTCAAACATAAATGCCAAATAAAATTGTATTTTATTATAATTTGATTAACATTATTGATTGGTAGTTGTTGGTTATGCCATTGTCTTTTGTTTAGGCATTTAGTATTTAACTTAAGATAATATGTGCGAACTCCGTTTTTGTAGAAGGCATTTGGAACGTACATACGTTTAGTGCTAGAACTCGTTATTATCTAAGTTAAATTCTGGAATATGTATTGACGTTAATGGTTTAGTAGTTAAATTTATGGAATGTAGGATGTATTTGGTAATTCATGGATCTAAAGTTGTTTGTGCATTGCATGAAATTGGAACATGAAATCTGGAAATTGGGAACATGAAATCTGAAATTTGGAATCTGGAAACTGGGAACATGAAATCTGAAATTTGGAATCTGGAAACTGGGATGTCCAGAAAATTGGTATAATTAAAAAAATCTGTTTTTGAGAAAAAGGCAATAGAGACAGGTTTTATCGATAGAAACCCGTCAAAAATTAAAAAACAGGTCTCGATATTGATAATAGGACCGGTTACATGTCAAGAAACCTGTCTCATTTATGATAATCAAGACCGGTTTTTAAACCGGTCTCCATATGGTTTTCACATGGAGAGCCCCCCACTTAGAGACCCCATGAAAAACAGGTCTCGATGGATTCTACAACCGGTCTCGAAAGGACTTATTCACTACTACAAAAAAGACCTTTTAGACCGGTTGAAAAGGGTTTTTAGACCGGTTACACGAGGGGTCTAAATGGGGGGAGGTCTAAAAGGTTTTTAACATAAAGACCGGTTCACGCACCGGTCTAAAAGACTGGTTTTTAGACCGGTTAGTTTGCATATAAAGACCGGTTCATGAACCGGTCTAAAAGAGGTCATTAAGACCGGTTATTATTATATGAACCGGTCTATATGTGGCTTTCTTTTTTATAAAAAAAATTGGGCTGTTTGGGATTACTCATTGAAACTGCTTATAAACTTTCTAAGCAATTTTAATAAGCAATCCCAAACAAACCCACTACATGTTGTAGTCGAGTCTCAACAGGTAATCACAAAACTCTCGTTCCCAATATAGCAAGTTTGATTAAGCATACCCAAACAGCCTGTATGAGCTAAATAGGCAATTGATTATTTGTAGTCTAAATAGGCAATCCATTATAACCAGTTGCAAACACACATTACAAAACATCCTTTATAACGAGCTTCAAATATCTCTTAACTTGATTATGTACATGCTGGTGACCGAGTATCTCGAGAAAGCACTTTGCCAAGACCTATTATGCAAACAACACAGTTCAAGTCTTGTCTAAAAAGGTGATAAAACAATGGATATTGACAGGTTCCTTCACTCGTAAACACAATCCTGACCTGAATTCCTTTTTTCTCCAACTCCTGATCAGGACACAGTCTACTTCCTGCTCCAAATGGAAGGAAAGTTCCAGGTTTTGGTACAAGATCCTGGTCAACATGTCAAAAATCAGTCAAATTGTTACAACGCAATTTGTTCAAGTTGTAAAGACTTTGTACAAGTGAGGAGAGACTTACATCCCATCTTGAAGGAAGAAACTCCTTGGGTTGGGGATAAACTTCAGGACTGTGATGAACACTCCTAAACCAAACCAGCACTTTCCATACCTCTAAATTAATGATGCCACGAAAAAATCTATCTTCTTGTTTCTTAGTGTATCCAAGCTGTAGAGGAATACGTACCCCATATGAGTCCAACAAACAAGCTGTTTTGTTAAGACGATTGTAAAAGATATAAATTTGACACTTTGTTTAGCAACTCAAAGTGTCATAATATACCTACGTACAAACAATACAATTCTGATGATGTTACTAACCTTCCCAGTTTTCTCATTTAAAACAACCCATCTCCTACTCCATCCATTAGTTTTTGTACTTTTCTTTAACAAGAATCCTGCAACACAAAACAAATGCAACAATAGTGAGTGTGCATATCAGCATGTCAGATACTTGGTGGATGTTTGCCCCAACTCATCACACAAGACTGGCTGCATTAAAGGATTTCACAAACATTATATACGCTAAGACTTATTATTGTGAGTATTGAGCACACCTTTTCTGCACCAGATGATTGGAGTGTTTTGGTTGGATGAAGACACGCTCCATGTCAACAAGTGCAGCCACCATGATCTTAGCTTCATTGTTAAACCCCTCCAGGGCAGCAGTTGCTATTGCTGAAACTACATCCACAAGCACACGATGAACCTGTGTATAATCAAGTCTCATTAAAGCAAGTTATATAAGAAGGAAAAAAAACATAAGGTAAATAATATAGATAAACGAAAAGAAAAGATAAAATGAGTGAATTTTACCTCATCTACACAAAGGCGTGATGGTTCTTTTACCATTTCTAGTATACTTCTTATTAAAAACCGCAGCCCTTTCTCTGGAGAAATACGATAAGGTTGGTAACCATATGCTTCAAGCACAACCTGATAAGATTTCCGAAGTCATTATGTAGTGATGGAAAAAAAATATTTAGTGAAATAAATGAAGATAATCATACCCTCTTAACGTTATTCAAGTCGAAATGTTTGTCTAGAGGAAGCTGCTTGATCCTATTTGGAAAATTACCCTTAAAACTTGCAACAACTTTCCACCCACTACCCTGAAAAGTCACCCGCATAACTAAATGAAAGTGTTAAATGATTCAAGCTGAACGGAAAACGATGGGTAAGTTGCCCTGTATGAAACGTCTTATTAACCGAAATTTACCAGTTTATTACTATAAACCATTTTAAACTAAGTGTTGTCAACATTGAACAATTGGTGCAAAATGATTAAACGACCCATCACATTATGATCGATTACTACATGTATTAAGCTAGCCGCACATTCTATCATGATATGAAGGCAAAAATTTGAAAAAAATGGGTATATGTAGGTGTTAAACATATGTTTATATAGTATGGCACCTCACCGATTAAAAGATATATTATCTCTTTCCATTTTTTGGTGCAAATATAAAGAATTTGATCCCTGAAACAATATATCAACATCGATGTGCATCATTAGATATCAATCATGGGATTTTGTCTTAATTAAAGAGCCACGCACGAAATATTTTCACACTTGCAGAGGAATTGCATTCTAAGACAAAATAAGCTTCCCCAAAAAAAATTCAGATATATGCCAAGTAGTCCATATATTTTCGGTAAATACACACATTGTAGGTACATCATAGGTCAATTAAATCATAAATAAATACACACAGAAAAACAAAAACAAAAAATTATGAAAATACAAACAGCAAGGAGGAATAATTTATACCCAGATCCTCAAAAATTAGATGCACAATTGTGCGTATCTTCTAGTCTGTAACCTGAGACTGTCAACTCCGGCAAGATTGACGGCAACGTGGACGGCAAGTTCTGTCTAATTGGACATAAGAACTGAAAACCCAAACCAACATCGAAGAAAGAGTGAATCGATCTAAACAATATGATTGAAGAAATTGGTGCCGCGGAGCTGGTGAGAGCAGTGTTGGGGTGTTTGGAGAATGAGAGGCGCTGTGTTCATGTTAGGGTTTTTGACTTTTGTAAAAATGAAAAGAGTAAAGAGGGGAAAATGAAGATTAAAACTGCGCTCAAATATCTCAAAATACAAAAAAACCCCGGGCTTTTTATTAGCTGACCGGTTTATTTGAGGATCTTTTAGACAGGTGGAGATAATATACACCGGTTTATCTGTCTTTTTTACATTTAGACCCGTGATTATTATTTGCACCGGTCTAAAAACGTTAAAGCGGGTGAAAAATCTTTTTTAGACCCGTGTTTATGATAGAGGGTCTTTAAAAGGAGGTCTAAAAGACTTGATTTGTAGTAGTGATTGTAGTAGTGTTAAGATATTGCATCAAAGTATAATTACAAACCTGGTTATCCACTAAATTAACAAAAGAACAAATCTAGCTAGTATTCAACAAACACATATACAAATAACTCTTATATTTTACATGTTTACATATATTCCCAAGGCATCAATCCAAGTCCATTGTAGTGGTTTCCTTGTTAAGTGTTCTGTTGAACTACGATGTCATTTCTCCCTTTGATGTTGTTTATATGTTGGTCCTCACTTGGAACTAACACTTCCTGTAATCCCGCTATACCTTACATAAAGAACACATAAAATCAGCTTTTACAAATGATTGTATAACCATATAAGATCCAACATTGTATAGTTCTCAAACTTAACAATCCTCATTTGTATATTTGTAAATACCATATATAGCCTGTTGGGCATGCTTAAAATGCCAAAAATCCATCCAACATCAAAGATATATGCCTAGGTTTGTACATGATATATAGATTTGAAAAACCAAATAAACTCATTTTCTTGTTGCTTTACCTCTACAAAAGATAGGATATGCTCAAGTGAAAAAAGAAACAAATAAGCTATGATAATATGTTTCAGATATATAAAACTTAAGACACAAAAAGTGGAATATATTACTTTGGTGGTGTATCAGTACCTTCTTATTTGTGCTCTATCTTTAGTTTTTACGCTTTGCTTCAGCCTTTGTATCAATAATTCTTATTACAAAAGAAGCAAGGCAATCAATCTGCAACAAATACTACATTCTTAGCCATCAAAGAGAGGACTAGGATGGAAAAAGAACAAAGAATACATGAACAAAGCACCAAACAGTCTAGAACAAAAATAAAAGTATGAAATCATCAACTTTAAGAAGCATTACCAGTTTATAATCACTTATCCTTTACACCATCAATGATTACTATATGTTAAAACAAAATAATTATAAAACTTAATTGTTACCTCTACTTTCGAACGCGCATTTCATCGAGCAGTTTGAGGCACTCACCAAAGTCCCATAGATACTGTACATCAATGTAAACAAATTTAAATAAACAACAATCACTTACATACTAAAATAAGAGACTAAAAACAAACAAATTTTTTTTTTTATAAAAGTAGCAACGTCTACATTTGAAAACCCATAAAGAAAAAAATATTAGAGCAATCGTGTATTAGTTGTGCAATGAAAAGATTTTAATCTTTTAACCTTCAATGTGCGACAGTATATTTGCGAATTAGGAGGAAAGTGGTGGAGTTGTGGAACAAATTTGATATGTGGTTCGTGGATTAGGAGAGGGAACAAATTTTGTATTCCCGCCAATGAAACTAGTTGAATCCTGAAAACCGCCATCACATTGAGTGGTGCTCAACTGCTCACAAATTTTAGAAATTTTGGATGTTAACGCATTATATTTAGGGTGTGTTTGTTTTATTAAAATGTTTTAGGTCTGAATCTCACTACCACATCTTACCGGTAAGAGGTGGCTAGAAAGTCTAAATCTGAACGAATTAATGTTATTTGTTTTTGTATAATTGTCCGAATGATTTTAAGTGCTCGTTTCTACAATTTATTTATTAAACCAACGCAATGCGATAATAAGTAACTTATGTAAATATGAAACAAGACTTTTTGTCATAAATATAATATAGTTAATTAACACAAGTCTTCAATCTCTTATAGAGTAAGAGGCAAGCCTCCCACATCTTATTGAGTTAGATCCAGTCACATCTTATTGAGTAAGATGTTATATGTCTGACGGATCTAACTCAAAAGAAAAAAAACAAAAAACACTAATGTCTGACCACCTCTTACCGCCTCTTACTCGGTAAGAGTAAGAGGCTAGTAAGACATTTTTTCAAAAAACAAACACACTCTTACTCTAGCTTTATCAAATAATTAGGAAATTGGGCCTTAAAAATATGGTTGTGTTTGGCAACCGACTTATAATGGCTTGAGTTTTTAAAATAATCTAGCTTATAAATAAGTTATGTTTATCACATAAGTTTATGATAGCTTTTAAAACTATAAGCCATTATAAGCTCAAGCCGATTGAAACGGAATTATGAGGGTTTATAGAGCCTTATAGTTAGATAAATTACTTATATACCCTTAAAATTATACTCCCTCCGTTCAAAAATAATAGTCCGCGTTCATTTTTTAGAATGTCCTAATTTACTTGTTTATTACTAAATATAGACTGGGAAGCTTGATCGGGTTTGCCATATAATCCTTGCTTAAAATTTAGAAGATTTAATTAATTAGTTAATGATAAAACTGTCATTTTGAAAAAAGTAAGAGAAAGAAATTAGTAAAAATTATGTGTTATTTAAACTGTGTATTTTTTCGGAAGACAATAATTTTGGGATGGATAAAGTAATAAATTAACACGAAAAAACTTGAAATATATGTGGTTTTAATTAGATGTATTTTCAGATGATTTTACAATGACAAGCTTCGGCTCAAACAAATTCGCTAAACAACTTTATAAAAAATTAACTCAAACTCCCAACTTATAATATAAGCTCCACCTCCAGGTTTAGTGCCAACTTCAGCTTCAGCCCCAACCCAGCCCTGCCCCGCCCCGCCCCAGCTCCAAGCTACAAATGAAAACAAGTTGAGCTTGGTGTATAGATGTAAATGAGGTGAGCATGGTCGGTCTTGAGCTCGACTGACTTCACTTAAATAAGCCATGAAAAATACGACGTGTATAAAGGCATAGGTAAATAATCTCCTCAAATTATCTACTAAAATTGCTTACAACAAAATACCCACGAAAAGAAAGGTGGGTAAAGTTGTGTGTAAATATATACCCACAAATCACCCATGAAAAATTACCCACAAACAAATAGGATAACTGTAATTTATGGGAACATAAATTTACCCACAAAATTACCCACATATTTACCCATGGTAGCCAAATCGGTGTGTAATTCGTGAGTAATTTTTAAATGCCACTACATTTCCCACAAAATACACACAAAATATAACTGTGTGGGTAATTTCATGGCAAACCACGTGTGAAATTTGTGGGTAAGTTTTATCAGTTTTCAATTTTCTAATTGTGGGTAATATGAGGGTAAGTTGTGGGTACATACCCACAAATTATCCTCCATGGGTGATTTTTGTGGGTAACTGACAGGATTTTGTAGTGCTTGTTACGTTTGAATTGGTTACTGTGACAAATGTAGATGATAACTGCTGTTTGGGCCCTTTCATGCCTCTCTCAAACTCCTTCGGAACAACAGAATGTACAGAATCTGCTTGTCCAAAACCAATTTTTATGCCCATACTTCCCAAGAATTTAGCCTAGACTTGTGAAGTTCCTGCGAAAGCACACAATCTGTAAATATGAGACACGAAAAAAGGTAAACGTCAAAGGCACTTGGATGCATATCCGACATGCTTAATTATAACTCGAGTAAAATTACAATTTGATCTCTATCATCAATTACTGTAACATTGTCATACTCTTATACTTTTAAAGTGAACTTACGTCTCTGACATCTCAAGTCTAACACAGCTGGAAAATTTCTAAGATAAGGCAGTTGACTTTTACTTTTGATGTTGATCTCTTGTTAATCACACCTTGATTCACTAGTTTACTACGGAGTATAATCAAGTCAGTAGATGAGGTTGGTACAGAACATTCCCTAATATATAGGGCGCTAAAGCAGGTGCTAACTACACATTTTCTTTGCAGTCAGTTGACTTAATTTGTTAAGTCCCCTCCTCCCCTGTTTCGTTTATCTTGTATCTGGTACTAGGAAAAGGTTTGATCACCATAAGTGAAGTTCGAAGCCTATATCTTGTAACAAAAGGTCATTCCCTTCAAAATCCAAAAGCAAGAAATTACCCTAAAAGAGTAAAGGCACACATTTTATTTCTAACGAATTAAACCATGGAAATTCACCCTTAATCAAATTGTCCCGAGGCCAATGTTTTCTTTTTCCGCTTTTCCACCCTTTACCAAATTGTGTGATATTCAATGATCAAAACAAGAGTTTACAATTATTACATTCAAACACATATGTAAATAAGTAGCAAATAAAAACACAGGTTATACCTTATGAACAACAACAAAAGTGCTCCAATCAACTAAAAACATGTAGTTGGAAAAAAAAAAAAAAAAAAAAAAAACATCGCGCTTACTGCATCATTACTCTTTAACTTGTGTTATCAAGACACGTTACGCATCATTTCATTGGAACATGAATCTAATAGAATTCAAAATATATGAATCACTAACACAGATTAACCCACATTGCAATATCTAAATTAAACTATATAAAAAAATTCAGGTAACACCAATTCCTAGTTAAATTAATAACTTCAAATTTAAAATTCCTAGTTACCTTTAATCCTATATAAATTGAGTTCATTACGCAAATACAAACATAAATCGAAAAACTTGCCTGAACACATCATCGGTAACTGGCGGAGTACATTCCGGTGCCCGTAGCCGTGGCGGTTGGTCTCAGATCCTGGTTCTGAATCGATTCAAAAATGAAGGAGTTGTGAAGCATAAGAACAATACCTTTTACAGATTTAGTCCCTCTTTCTTATGGTAAGACAGTTTTTCACCTTTTACCTTTTGGTAAAGTTTTTTATGACGGAGTTCAGCCTGTTGTGTATATTATAGTTCTTACCCCATTTACTAATTGCGTATAGCTTTGGAGCAGACAAATCTCCCTTGGTGAAAACCGTCATATTATCACACCCATCAATTTGCAAGGTATCCAATGATGGAAATTCAAAAGCTTCCTTTCCTAAGAAAAATCCCTCGAGACTTTCAAGACCAAAAAGTTTTGAGGACTTTAGACAAGGGAACACCACAGAAGCATTCACTATGGCATCACATTCTTCTTCTTCTCCCTTCACAATTACCTTCATACTTCTGCACCCATGTATATGTAGTTCCTGGAGTTGCAACAGACTACCAACCATGGGACATGTAAACACGTATTCTAAACTATCAAATCCCTCAATATACAATCTTGTTAGGTTTGGAAACTTTAATACTGTCCCTGCTTGCTCTTCCATATATACTTGAGACAATCTAACCACTCCAAGTCCACTTGTCTCAAGTTTGGAATTTCAGCAACAGTTTGTGAATCAAATATCTCCTCAATGCCCCGACCTCTCCTAAAATGAAGAGTTTCAAGCTTTTGCAGTTGTAGCAACTTATCGGATGAAAAAACAGTATGTCCGCCACTGGGGTTATAAACCGTATCCACTTCGATCAAGTTATTGTTGTAATCGCTACAACAAACCAAGAAGCTAGAAGCGGAACCGATCGAATTCTTGAAGTATATTGACAGCAAGCACAAGTAACAGTATTGAAAGAATGAACGTACAAGACCCCTCTCCCCTCACCTCCTTTTATAGAGATGAGGGGGGAAGTAAATGTTGTTCGGCCTTTGATTACAACTGTTATAAGGGTTCGAATGAATCTGCTGTTTGGGACAAGTTTGTTGCAACAGAAAAGTGCAGAAAAATATAAACAGAATAATCAAATGGTAAAAACTGAATTGTATTGATTTGTATTGGAATTGAATTGTTTACAGAAAATCTAAACCTATTTATACTTGTTGAATCGGTGCCAAGAACATGAGGCATACCGGTTCTTTACAAGTAAACGTTGCAATCCCTAAAACGGTTATACCGTTTCTAAACGTTGTAACTTAACTAAAAAACCCAGCCCATTAGTATGGGTCGGTTTATACTAAACCTTACAGAATATATAACATAAAATTACATTAAACTACCCTTAACTATATTAAACATACTACTAAGTTTCTGGTTTTGTCATTTACATCCAACATTCCCCCATAATGAAAAAATCAGTGCTTCCTTTATTCTTTCTTTCTTGACGAGTCTTCACAGCAATGTAGGTTCGGTGTCAGTGTCATAGGTGAGATGTGACTCTTCTTGCTTGTTGTATTTCCATTTCGTGCATTCTTTCGCAAAGTGTCCATGCTTGCCACATTCATAACATCTGAGCTTGCTTTTGTCGTTAGTTCCTTGACTCGTACTTGCATTGTGTACATTCGAATTATTCTTCCATTCCTTGCCTTCTTTGTTGAAATTTTTACTTCGCCATTTACCATAAGTTTTGTTGTTTGAATTTGCCATGAGAAGCTTGTCTTGATCATTTGCCTCTAGTATGTCTTGACTCTTAATTCGTTCTTCATAGGCTGTTAACCTTCCAATGGCTTCTTCAAATGACATTTCGTCTAGATCTTGATATTGTTCTATAGTTGCCACGATCGGTAAAAACTTCTTTGGAGCAGAGTTAAGTAGTTTCCTTACTAGCACCTTTTCTTCCAAGGTTTCACCAAGTCCTCTAAACTTGGCCTTTATAATACTTAATTTTCCTCCATAGTCACTTACTTTTTCGTTTGGTTTTATCCTTAGTGTCTCTAGTTCACTTCTCAATGTTTGTAGTCGTGCCTTTTGAACAAGATCGGCTCCCAAGTGCTTGACTTTGATTGAGTCCCATACTTCCTTTGCAGTTGAGTCTTGTGCAACTTGCATTAAAACATCTTCTGGCAGTGATTGGAAGATTATTGCCTTTGACGTGTTTTCTTTCTTCTCATTTGTTGTTGTTCCGTCTTTCGCAACTATCATTTCCCATATGCCATATGCCTTCAATATTGTCTCCATCATCAATGCCCATGTCGTGTAGTTTGTTTCGGTCAATTTTGGACATTGTAGTGAAACATTTCCTAGTTCTTGAACTGGTGTATTGTTCGATGTGCTAGCATTCTTTTCTCCTTCTACCATGCTTGCTTGCTTGCTTATAATTAGAACCGAAATGTTTATGATTTTCTTGCTTTTGTGTTTGATCGAAAAGATCAAAAGTTCTTGCTTTTGTGATCAAAAGATCAAAATTCTTGCTTGAAACTCTAAGGTTTCTTCTTGCTATCTTGCTTCAAACTCTAAGGTTTCTTCTTGCTATCTTGCTTGAAACTCTAAGGTTTCTTCTTGCTTAAAAACACTAGGTTTTCTCTTGCTATGAACCACAAGGGTTCAGTTAATCTTGCTATGAATCACGAGGATTCGGAATAATCTTGCTATGAACCACAAAGGGTTCGGTTTGACTTGCTATGAACCACAAAGGGCTCAGGTTATCTTGCTAAGAACCACAAGGGTTCGGGTTATCTTGCTATGAACCACAAGGGTTCGGGTTATCTTGCTATGAACCACAAAGGGTTCGGGTTATCTTGCTATGAATCTAAAGGGAAAACGGTATTTGTTATTCTAATCAATCGGGGTTCTTTGCTAATGGGATTTCTATCTTACTAACAAAATATTTCTTACTTTATATGGTAGAAAAGTAAGAGAAAATTGAAAGAATTAAAAGAAGAAAAAAAACGATTGATTAGTGAAAACCTGGGAACGTGTTTTGTTTACAGGTTCAAGATGCTTTCCAGATTCATGATTCCAAAACAACTTGATCAGTTTCTGCGTGTGTTTCTTCTTTGCGCAATAAAAGCAAAAATTCGATCCCTTCTTTCTTTCTTGCTGCAAATCGATGGCCTACTCTTGCTCGTTCTTTCTTGGATTCTGTTTGCTCTGATGCCACTGTTGTTCGGCCTTTGATTACAACTGTTATAAGGGTTCGAATGAATCTGCTGTTTGGGACAAGTTTGTTGCAACAGAAAAGTGCAGAAAAATATAAACAGAATAATCAAATGGTAAAAACTGAATTGTATTTATTTGTATTGGAATTGAATTGTTTACAGAAAATCTAAACCTATTTATACTTGTTGAATCGGTGCCAAGAACATGACGCATACCGGTTCTTTACAAGTAAACGTTACAATCCCTAAAACGGTTATACCGTTTCTAAACGTTGTAACTTAACTAAAAAAACCCAGCCCATTAGTATGGGTCGGTTTATACTAAACCTTACAGAATATATAACATAAAATTACATTAAACTACCCTTAACTATATTAAACATACTACTAAGTTTCTGGTTTTGTCATTTACATCCAACAGTAAACCGACTTGTACAAGGACAAGAAGTCGGTTGATAACAAGCTGTAAAGAAACGGGTTGGGCTTGGGACACAAACCGACCCAACGACCCTTATTGATATCCTAGGACTAGTTGACTAATATGAAACTTAACACTTAATCCGCTAGACACTCGTAAGCTAAGATAAAGACTAAATACATAACAATTTCCACCTTAGGCTTTATATTAGCCTACTCCGACACTCAGCAACTCCAAACAGTGCTGAAGCTTCAGTCTAGGTACCACCTTCGTCAAGGCATCCGCAGGCATTGTGTTCGGTACCCACCTTCAGAACTTCAACCGTCTTTGCTTCCAAGACCTCTATGATAAAGTGATAACGCACATTGATGTGCTTAGTCCTTTCATGAAAAACATGATTCCGCGATAAGTGAATCGCGCCCTGATTATCACAATTAACTGCCACATTGTTCAGCTCCACTCCCAACTCTTCCAAGAGTCCCCTTAGCCAAATAGCTTCCTTCACAGCCTCCGTAAGGGCCATATACTCCACCTCTGTAGTTGAAAGATCCAACACGTGTTGTAGCGTTTCCTTCCAGCTTACAACACATCACTGTACTAAAAACGCGTAACCAATGATAGACCTACCTTTATCCGGATCCTTAGCGTAGTCTGAATCAACAAAACCTGTTACGTCCACATGGTTTCCACTATCTGTCCCATACACCAAACCCACGTTTCAGTGCCCTGCAAATATTTCAAAATCCACTTCACTGCTTCCCAATGCTTTTTACCCGGATTCGCCAAATATCTCCTAACTACACTTACCGCATACGCTATATCTGGCCTCGTGCACACCATCAAGTACATTAAGCTCCCAACCGCATTTGCATATGGCACCTTACTCATCCTTTCAACATCACAATCCCTAACCGGACAATTCTTCAATGACAGCTTGAAGTGCCCACCCAATTGCATCTTAACCGATTTCCCATTGTCTATTCTAAAATTATGTAAAATCTTAGAAACATACCCGGATTGTGACACCCTCAGAATCTTGCGACTCCGATCCCTGATGATCTCCATACCAAGAATCTTCTTTGCTTCCCCGAGCTCTTTCATGTCGAACTCCTTTTTAAGCAAAGACTTTATAGACCCAATCTCAGCCTTGCTTTTACAAGCAATCAACATATCGTCTACATATAACAATAGATAGATATACTCACCTTGTGCATAACTCATGTAATATACGCAGCTGTCGTAACTGCTACGCTTGAACCCATTGCTCAACATGTACTCATCGAACCTCCTATACCATTGCCTAGGTGACTACTTCAAACCATAAAGGGATTTCTTTAACAAACATACCTTGTTACCTTGTTCATATCCCGGTGGTTGCCTCATGTAGATCACTTCTTCAAGATTTCCATGTAAAAATGCCGTCTTTACATCAAGCTGCTCCAGCTCATAATCTCTATACGCAGTCAATGCAAGTATAACCCGGATAGATGTGTGTCGAACTACCTGAGAAAATACTTCATTGTAGTCAATACCTCCCCTCTGTGTGAATCCACGAGCCACCAACCTCGCCTTGTACCTAGGATTTTGAACACCTTCAATCCCTTCTTTTATCTTGTATAGCCATTTGCAGCTCACCAGATTTTGCCCAGCTGGATGATCTACCAACTCATAGGTCTTATTCTTCCTCAGAGAATCCATCTCTTCATCCATAGCAGCTTTCCACTTAAAACTATCTTTACAAGTAACTACCTCCTGGTATGTCAACGGTTCATGTGTATCTTCTTCCTATGCTGCAGCAAACGCGTAAGGAACCATATTACTCTCATCTCGAAACCTCAAAGGTTTCGTTCTTGTCTTTGGCTCTCTATCCCGAACCAGCTGATAATCTGTGAGATCCGGTGTCTGATCAGTTTCTTGATCCACTGCATCTTCATCATTGTTATCTTCCTGATCATCTATCTGATCTTCTTGATCATTTGTTTGATCTTCCTCAAGCGTATGATTATTTAACCTTTGCAGTTCCACCTCAACCTATAATTCCTCAACAGACTTATCAGTACCTGCACCAGAATTCTTCAACGTGTCTTTATACATGACACTTTCATTGAAGACCACGTTCCTGCTAGTGACAATTTTAGGTGATTCATTATCAAGCCTATATAGCCTGTACCCCTTCACACCCTCAGGATACCCCAAAAGAACGCATTTTACCGCTCTCGGCTTGAGCTTACCTTGTTTAACGTGTGAATATGTGACACATTCAAAAATCCTTAACATCCCATAATCACTTGGATGTCCCGACCACATGTCTATGGGTGTCTTTTTCTCCATCGCTGTTGATGGTGACCTATTTATGCGATATGCAGCCGTACATGCCGCTTCCGCCCAGAAGGTCTTGGGTAATCCAGACTGAATTAATAAACAGCGTACCTTATCCATGAGAGTTTTGTTCATCCGTTCTGCTAACCCATTCTGCTGCGGCGTCCCGACAACCGATAAATGTCTAGCAATCCTACTCTCAGTGCATAGCTGATCAAAATCCCGGTTACAAAACTCAAGACCAATATATGTCCTAAGCTTCTTAACCGTCCTCCCAGTCTAATTCTCTACTAACTGCTTCCACTCTTTGAACTTTCCAAATGCTTCGTGTTTGAACCTGAGAATATAAACCCATACCCTCCTGGAATAATCATCAACGATTGATAAGAAATACCTCTTACCTCCCAATGATTCCACCTGAGACAGACCCCATAAGTCTGAATGAACATAGTCTATCACTCCCTGAGTAGTGTGCCTTCCTACACCAAAATTGACTCGGTGCGACTTTCCCAGAACACAATTCTTACAAAAATCGAGCTTACCTAGACTTTTCTTGCCAAACAGCTCCTGGTTTTCCAGCACCTGTAGTCCCGCCTCACTGATATGTCCCAGTCTTTTTTCTTCAACACTAGCATTAAGCTCACCTTCCACTGCATGGGCATCCAAAGAGTATACGCAATTATCCCTTCGGGTTCCAGATAAAATAACCCTGGAACCATTAATCACCTTGATTTTGCCCGACTGCAATTTTATGGTACATCCCTCTTTTTCAAGAGTTCCCAGGATATCAAGTTTCTTTTCAATTCAGGAATATACCTGACATTGTGTAACACAAAACTTGACCCATCTTTCAGTTGTACCCTTACCTTGCCAATACCTCTGATTTTGCACTCCCTGTTATCTCCCAATAGTACTCTGCCCCATCACATTCCAGAAAATCAAACAATAAATCTAACCTGGGTGTCATGTGGTATGAACCTCCTGAATCCATAATCCATTCTAGCAATGCATCTGCACTCATCACCATCATCACCTCAGAACCATCATAAATCGAACCACTAGAGCTTGGTTGATCCTCTTTCTTGACGAAACCATTTGACTTCTTGCGATTATTCTTCGGATAGTTTCTCTTCAAGTGCTCCTCAGATTGGCAAATATAGCATTTGAGTCTTCCACCTCGAGACTTCGATCTTGACTTTCCCCTAAACTGATGCGAATTCCTGTGATCAGTTCTTCCCCTCACATACAACCCTTCACCATCATCCCCCTTCGCTTTAGATCTTTCTTTGATTTCCTTTGAATTCAATGTGGCCATCACATCCTCCAAAGTCAAAGCTTCACGTCCATAAAGCAAGGTATCCACAAAGTGTTCGTATGATGCTGGTAAAGAAGTGAGTAATAATAAAGCAAGATCTTCATCCTCGAATTTTACCTCAATATTTGCTAAATCAAGAACAATTTTGTTGAACTCATCTATATGCTCGGAAATCGTACGTCCATCCGGCATGTAGAATGTATACAACTTCTTCTTCAGGTACAACTTGTTGGCCAAGGAATTTGTCATGTACAAAGTCTCAAGCTTGGTCCAAACCCCCGCTGCAGTCGTCTCCCCGGTAACCTCTCTCAGTACCTTGTTACCTAAACACAAAATCACGGCACTATGAGCTTTCTTGTTTAGCTCAGCTCTCGCTGCAACATCCATGTTCGCAGGTAAAACCTCCAGAGCTGCTTCACATCCATGCTGGATTAATAAAGCACGTATCTTGACTCTCCATAACCCGAAATCACCAGTTCCATTGAATTTCTCGATGTCAAACTTGGCTCCCGTCATTCTTTATCCCTTTATTGATTTGCTAAACCTTGTGATAAAATCCCCACAATCACAAAACAATAAAGTCCCTTGTGCAATACCCTTTCAATTATTTAATCCTTATTATTATTGAATAATAAATAATACCCCTTTATTAATATTCAATAATAATACCTTTACTGTATCTCTTTTCCTTTCTTTTTTTTTTCACGCCTGTTTCTTCTTTAACACTAAAACCAGAAAAAGAATACTCAAAAAACAAGATCTATCTTCTTCCTGATCAGGGACGGAGCCAGTGGGGGGGGGGGGGGGGCTGGAGGGTGCTCCCCCCCCCCCCAATATTGGCGGACATACCCTATACGAAGGTGATTGCCAGAAACATCTTTAGAGATCCAAGCCTTGTAGAAGGTATGTATAATGAAAAAGAAAGACAAGAAGCTCAATAATCATAGTACAAGTAGAAAAGAAAACTGTGATTTTTGTTTTAATGGAGGTTTTGAGATCTTTGTTTTTAAGGAAGAAGATGACGTGAAAACCAAAAAAGAATGCCAAGTAGTCCTTTAATTAAAAAGCAGCTCAATAATCATACTGTTTGGTGTTGTACTTTTATTAGGAAGTTGTATTTGTACCCCCTTCACTTTAAAATTTATCAATTTAGTTATGCTTAATATATCAATATGACTTAACCTCTTTCATAAGAAAACCGCTTTATTAATCTGTATTCTGATTGAACCATCTATGTTACCATTCACGTCAACTTTGGCTTGTTGAGTTTATGATATATAAAATACAATAAAACATAAAGACATCAAGAGTACACAGCGGAAGACTTAAGATCATAACAAATAAATTAATTAACTGAAAGTATGCGTAACGTACCTCTTTCGAATATCAAATCCCTCGAGCAAAGCAAAACAACCCTCGAGCAAAGCAAAACAAAGAAGTACTTATTGGTGTAAGAATAATGTCTTACAACCACGTTCTTGTACACACGAATTAACCAAACGAATCAAGCGATTGCTAGATCTAACACAAGTCCTCGTTTAAGAAAAACTTAACCAAACTCCCTTACTTGGGGTGTTCGGCCGAATAATGGACTAGAGAGAGGAGAGGAGAGATCTAGGGTTAATTCAATGCACAAGTGTATGAAACCCTAGAACCTAACCCTCCTTATATACTAGTAGGTAAACTTAGGGAACAAGTTAGGTAATTAAGGCCTTGGAGAGGCCCTATGGCCGGCCATGTACTCAAGCCCAAAGCCAAACCCATAACTTTCCAAGTTTTCCATTTCTAGTCCTTCTCTTTTCCATTTAACGGTCGTTAGTCATTTTTCCGTCAAATACTTAATGATCGTTAACCGGACTTAATGTGTAATAATTAATCGTAAACATAAACATTAATTATTAACTTTAATTCTCATTCGCTAATGTGTGCAATCCCGTGGTCACGAGTTCGAATCCGGACATTCACATGTTTGTAAATATATACATTTCCAACAGCTCCCACTTGGATATGTTTACAAAACGTGAAATGACATTGGTTAGCGTCTAGCAACACGCCAATGCCCCCGGTACAACTCGTGTATGGTTTTCTGGAGAAAAACCAAGTTTGATGATTCATCATCATATTCATCCTTTTGTTTCTAATACCATGTTAATAAGAATATGGATCTCACTCATTTCTTAATTAACTATTCTGTTTCTCGCTTTATATGATTTATTAAGATTACCAATTCTTCTGAACAGAAGACCTTGGGGATGGCCATACAAACATCTTAACAATACTACGAGGGGCCCAGCAGCATTATACTTCAAAATAAATTTGAAGGAAACAAATCCCATTTTGACTACAAGCATGATTCATAAATTTCGCAACACTTCTGAAAACAACCCTTATAACTACCAGTTACGTATAGCGTTAGATTGCTTCACAAAAATGCACTACATCCATGACATATCTCTTGTATCTCAAGTCAGAGGATAAATATCCATGATATACTTAATGACAAAGATCCATAAAGTATTATCATGCGGGTGGGATAAATCCTATATTCAATTCATTGAATATCATCTGAAATTAGTCATGCTACGCATCAATATACTTTCAAGTATATTCTAACTAATACTCAGATTTGTCTTAATTCAATATCATTCCCATGTTATTGATTGACAACGGACTATTTAGAATAACTTAAGTTATTCAAGGATTTAAACATGCAAATACAGGACACAATATTATAAATGAAATTAAACGTATACCGTACTTTAATTCATTATAAATAATAATTGTTTAACATCCTTTATCCAAATACTAAATAGATCAATGCATGATAATACTAGTTAATGAATTTTGCCACAAGTCATGAAAATCATACTTGTTGACAAGGCATAATTTCAATTAACTTTGATCTATAGGAATTTTGAGAATACTTATTTTAAGAATTCAATAAGTGAACTTCTTGTATATGTTTACACATATCTTGATATTGTCATATCATTCCATAAGGTGCGTGATAACCTGAACCACCTTTATATGACAATCATCTTTCAAAACTTTTAAAGTTTTAAAGTATTCTTCATTCTTTAATGTATAATGCAACTATGCTCTTAGTTGAGCATAACTAGTCAACATGGTCATCATCAAGGATACCATGACTAGAATTGAGTGTCATCTCAATTATACCAGCATCATTGTGTACAACAATATGCTCTTTAAACATCCGTAAACTTCGAACAGTTATAGTGTAATGTTGGTGCCTACCAAACTCAAGTTTGTTGGCAATGACAATTATGAAATAATTGCCATATTTTCGTTCATAGAATCTAGGAGCATATCCAGAATGTGGAATGTGATTCTAAATCCAAACATATTCCTTTTAAAATATTTATTACACTAACAACTTTCAATGTTGTCAAATCATCTTGTAACCAAGCATGACACAACAATCTTACAACATGATGTACATTATGAATCTTCAAGTTAGACTTTAAGATCTCATTATATATCCATCATGTTCTATTAGACTCATTTATTTTACCGCATATGTTTATAGTAATAAACATATATTCCAAGGTTGTATGTCTTATTTCCAAATCTTACAAACGAAGTTTCATTCCCAACTAAAACTTAATTTAGGTGGAATGTAGTTGCCCATACAACATATAAGATTTATAAAAATAATACTCCCACTAGCTTTTAGGAATACTTATGAGCTTATCTTATTTTAATTATTAAATCAAACATGAATTTAAAATTAAACATAAGAATCATATCCTAGATGCATGCATATATCCATTCATGGATTCTTGCAGTCTGTACATATTTAAAGATTATTTGAATTAAAAAAAAAAAACTCCTTTGCATTACTTATCGTCCTCGCAAAAGTAATTCCAGAACAAAGATTGTTTTTGATATTCATTGTCAAAGTTTCATATCAATGAAACTAAGTATGAAAATTATAATCTTGATACTTCTATTTAATGTATCTAGTAAAGAATATCCAATCATAGTTAATTGCTTAAATATGATTAATATTATTATCACTAGACATGCATTAAATATGTGTACAATATTGTCCATATGATTTCTACATAAAGATTTAAACCACTAGGGTTTCCATCCTTTGAAGAAACTCATATTCATTATTAAGATAAACCAAGTATCTCAAGTTGATTATCTTTATGGACAGCATCTCTACATTCATAGTATGATTGATTTTCCACATTACAACATTTGGTAAATTTATCATTATGATTAACAGGCTTACCATGATCCTGTAACTCATATTCCTCAGCATATTAAATATCTGAGATATCCTTACGGATCTATGAATGACAATTCCATCATATTAAGGTCTATCATTTTCATGTTTAGCCTTATCATGATATTTGCTAGTGCATTTTAGAAGATTATGTATTTTGTAATTCAATCTTTCAAGATCTAAATAAAACTCCCACTTGCCTTTAAAAATTTAAAGATTACCTTTAAATAGTTTGGCAAGTAGAGCAACAATACATTGTTCTCTTTTGGGATATTACAAAAAACATTGACAGTTCCTAACATTAGTTTGTTACAACTCACTCTATAAGTAGTTTAACAAATTCAGAACTTCATTTATTAAGACTTAATGTGATTCATCACATTCCATAAACAAATGGTGTCTTATTAATCTTCTAGGTTGGAGTCTTATTGAGTATATTCAATCTATACTCAATCTACTAACCTTGATAACATTTTGGAAGAAACTATAGTTATCTTGAATCAAACATGCCAATAGATTTTGATTCTGCTAACTTAACATACCATAAAACTATGGTATTTCCTTAGAATTAATATTGTAAGATTAATCTAACAATATTTAAGATAACCATCTACTCTTTGGTTTATCCTATTTACCAACAAAGTAAAACTTAATGGTACAATAGAATTACCAAATCAATTACATGCATTATAACACAAGTATTCTTGACCAAGTCAAAAGACATATCAGTTATAATCCCACTATACGTTATAAGTCATTGATCAACTCATTGACTTCATGCAAATGTCTTAAAACATAGCAAGTTAACGTCTTACTTTATATTGTAAGTCTTTAAAAGACTTTATGTTTGTGACTTTACAAAATCATAAACATTTATAATTAAAGTAATTATGAACACCACCTCAGGTTTCAATTAATATTTCAAGTTAATAATTACTACATATATTTAAGTCATTCAACGAATACTCAAATTCAAAGTAGTATTAGATTACTTCATTTAATTATGTCATTCCATGAAATGTTCCATGTAAGAAACTACAGAATCATCCATGCTCGTTCTCACGACGTATGGATATTTTACCTTGGGCTACAATCTAGTTCACGTTCTCACGTAACATAAATTGTAACTACAAGTGTTTCTTAAATATTGAATGACATAAATATTTAAAATAAAGTAGTCTTTGTTATCATCTTGACACATGTTCTTAATAGGGCAATCATACATATTTAAATGTATACTTCCTATTAGAACGTTATTCTCTTACTTTACAGTCAAGAGAATCCATTTAAATCATATTAATATGTGTTGTACCTTGCACACAATAAAGATTTCTCCCACTTGTGCATGGAACAACATCATGTAGCAGATAAACAACATGATACAGGTTCGTTTATTTGATTAATATGATTTGTGTCATAGATATAATAAGTAGATGTAGGACTATATTGTTTAGTAAGGAAACGCACATGACAATCCTTGAAAAACATAAGTGCCTACAATTTGAAAGTAATTATCTTTGAAGATAATATGGGTTACTACACAGGAAATAAGGCTTGTAGCTCCCACTGAATTAGAAATCATTAAAACAACTTTTTATTCAGTAATGCAACACAAATGCTCCCACTGAATCTAACAACATTGTAAGTGTTGCATAACCAGTGAAAACAACTTGCTTGCTTTTTACTTTCTTACACCTTTAAAGAACCATACGTAATCATTACTAAGGTACTAAAAGGTGTATTCTACTTTATGAATAATGGAATATCCATCAATTTTATTAACTCGAAAATTGGGTATGCAATTTCTTCCTTAACAGGCCTACCATCCCCATACTGGTATGTAGTACCTTTAAAGGCTAAAGCAAAACAACTAGATAAAAATATGCTAGTTTGCCTTTTACCAATTTTTTGCGGTAATTAGTCTAGCTTCTAATCTAGTAACTCATATACATGTTTTCCAGTTAACCAACATTCATGTTGTTACAAAGGATTCATTCACCAAATGAGGGTAATGAAATCTTTATGGAAAATAAGATGTGCAATTCATTACTAAGAGTTACATTAGAATTTAGACAATTCAAATGTTCCTATTATACCATTCTCATTCATGAAAAGGAATAGGATTGAGTCTAATGCTTCTCCCATGGAAAAGAGACTTCGTTTGTCTTATTAGTAAATTATTCTCGATCAAACATTTGTTTGAAAGCTAGAATGGATCAATTTACTAATCAAAGACTAAACCACGTTTAAGGTTAAATGTTGCATTTATACATTCAAAAGAATTACAAAATTCAATTTTAGTATTTTCGATAATTAACCTTTTCAATAAACAATTAAATACCCAAGGTTCATATTCATATAACCAATTAATTATTATTGAAAACTAGGATCCAAATTGTCATAATTTCATCACGTCAGTTGATCTGCTAGTAATGAACCTTATACAAAATGGTAGAGCTTTTGCTCAATTGCCAATTTCAATTGCAATTCCTAGATTTATGGGATTTACATATAGCCAATATCAATCGCCATGTAAACATGTTTTATCCCATCTTATGCCTTGAGTTGCCAGCTCTCCCTACAAAACTCAATTAAGTTGTCCAACTTAAGAAACTGCAAAATCGTCCATGCCCGTTCTCACGACACGTGGACATTTTACCCTTTGATAACGATCTAAGTCACGGTCTCACGCAAATAAAAAATAATCTTAGGTGTTTCCGTTTCGTTGGATGGCATATAACTTAAATTAAAGGGTAATAGTTTTGATGTTAAATCAAATATGTACAAAGATGTCATGCATTCATCTTTGTAGCATAGTTTTTATTAAAACATTTATATCTTGTTTTAATGTATAAGCTTTTCATCATCAAACTTTAATTTGAGGTATTGGGTTCACCAATCAAGGAATTAGTGTTAATTATCATCCATTATACCGTACTTTTGCATAAGTGTAAACACTTAGTGTTTCGGATAATTACCACCAAAGTGGCGCATGGAATTAAAACTAATTCGCCCTTAAGATGAGCTTGCACATTTAATGGCTTACTAAGTAGCTCCACTCGAACTTACAGGGGGCAGAGGACCAGGTACGCGCCAAAGCACAACCTTAGACATCCATTCAGTGTGACTATGAGCACTTCTTTAAACCCCTTTTATTAGTTCATTCTCATGGGTGAGCCGTTCAGTCATTTGTACCAAAGTCATCAATCAATTAAACGATTATGATTACTATTCTTAAAAAAATACATGTTTCACCATTGTTTAGGTCAGTTTATTTTTCTTGTAAAAATACCCTTGTTACAAAACACAAACAAGCAAGTATTTAAAAAAATAAACAAATAAACAATAAATGCATAACAAATAAAAGTCATGCATATCAAATAGCCACATGCAAACGGTTTAGATAAATCCTATTAATTAACCAATTAATATATATATTGAGGTCTTCCCCAATTTTAGATCTATCATAATTTAGTGTATATCACTTAAACATGAAAGACATACAATAAAAGCAGATCAATGATAAAACATGCATGTAATTATCATGGACATAAAATTACACTTAACAATTAATGCAATTAAATCAAAGTTACGCATATACACATAAAGTTGCATGCATCTTAGGGTTTCTAATTCAATTAAAACATTAGTTTTACAAAACCCTAATGAGGACACAAAATAAAACGCCCCCCCCCTCAAAATTAGGGTTTAGGTTTAGCAAACCCTAGATCTAAGCATACAAATAATAACACATTCATGTTTATTTTAATTATGTGTTTCAGTGATTAATTACTTGTTATACAAGGCTCGAGATGCCACTATTGAGTTTATGATATATAAAATACAATAAAACATAAAGACATCAAGAGTACACAGCGGAAGACTTAAGATCATAACAAATAAATTAATTAACTGAAAGTATGCGTAACGTACCTCTTGCGAATATCAAATCCCTCGAGCAAAGCAAAACAACCCTTGAGCAAAGCAAAACAAAGAAGTACTTATTGGTGTAAGAATAATGTCTTACAACCACGTTCTTGTACACACGAATTAACCAAACGAATCAAGCGATTGCTAGATCTAACACAAGTCCTCATTTAAGAAAAACGAAACCAAACTCCCTTACTTGGGGTGTTCGGCCGAATAATGGACTAGAGAGAGGAGAGGAGAGATCTAGGGTTAATTCAATGCACAAGTGTATGAAACCCTAGAACCTAACCCTCCTTATATACTAGTAGGTAAACTTAGGGAACAAGTTAGGTAATTAAGGCCTTGGAGAGGCCCTATGGCCGGCCATGTACTCAAGCCCAAAGCCAAACCCATAACTTTCCAAGTTTTCCATTTCTAGTCCTTCTCTTTTCCATTTAACGGTCGTTAGTCATTTTTTCGTCAAATACTTAATGATCGTTAACCGGACTTAATGTGTAATAATTAATCGTAAACCTAAACATTAATTATTAACTTTAATTCTCATTCGCTAATGTGTGCAATCCCGTGGTCATGAGTTCGAATCCGGACATTCACATGTTTGTAAATATATACATTTCCAACATGGCTTCTTATTTTATTTTTTTTTTCATTTTTTCAACTAATCAAGTAAATGTGTGTTACTATCGATAAAATATTAGTGAACCCGTATGTCGAACAATTAAAAATTCACTTCAGCTTTTAAAACAAAAAATTGTATGTTACTGCCGAAAAAATTGTGCCCCCTTAATATAATTTCCTGGCTCCGTCTCTGTTCCTGATAATGCCTCGAGAACAAAACCTAGGAACACCAACCGCACCAGATGCTATATCGATCTTCAATAACCTGAAAAACCAAACCTTTGGTGTCGATTACCTGGTAGCCCAAACAGAAACACACCCTTCTGCTCCTTCCAGAAACCGAATAGCAAAGACCCTTCAAGATCGATCGAACCTAGCTCTTGTTTGGACTCCAACCGAGCTATTGATACCACTTGTTGTAATCCCTACAACAAACCAAGAAGCTAGAAGCGGAACCGATCGAATTCTTGAAGTATATTGACAGCAAAGCACAAGTAAGTAACCCTAACCAAACGATTAGTATTGAAAGAATGAACGTACAAGACCCCTCCCCCCTCACCTTCTTTTATAGAGATGAGGGGGGAAGTAAACCGACTTGTACAAGGACAAGAAGTCGGTTGATAACAAGCAGTAAAGAAACGGGTTGGGCTTGGGACACAAACCAACCCAACGACCCTCATTGATATCCTAGGACTAGTTGACTAATAGGAAACTTAACACTTAATCCGCTAGACACTCGTAAGCTAAGATAAAGACTAAATACATAACAGTTATGATAAGACCAAGGAAACCGTTCCATAATAGTAGTAGGGCGGTATGAGCTTGTACTTTCATAATTTGGTAATCGGGCCTACATGGTCATAAAAACACAAGCTTATGTCAGTGAAAATTGTACATATAAGTTGGTTCAGTGATAAAAAACTTCAGATGTGAGTAAAATAAGCCAAAAGGCTCTACATGATTGTACAACGGTTGGGTTTTGGGGATCAGATACATAACTAAACCGTTGATATTTTCTAGAAAAGACCTGACATGGGAAGGTTTTTTGTTTTTTTATTTGAAATAAAATGATACCTGATGCGAGGTGGTGGTCACATGAAAGTTAAGGCCACATTCAACACTATGTTTGCCTAAGCTTGTATTTATGAACGTGAGCTTCGGAGCTGTAGATTGACCGTAAGTAAACACCGTTATTTGTGGGCATTCACCAATCACAACCTTTTCCAATGCGGGCCATATGAATTCATTCGTCCCAAAAAAGAAACCCACAAAGTTTGGTAGATCGAATAGTATAAGGGACTTCAAATGAGGAAAGACTGCAGCATCAGATGTCGTTGTTAGCTCTCCACTTTCTTTCTTAACAATCACTTCCATTCCCTCGCAATCCTTTATTTCTAACTCCTCGAGTCTTGTGAGGCTTTGAAGAGTGGAAAATGTGAATATATGTTTCAAAAGGTTACACCCTTCAATATTCAAGATCTTCAGTTTTGGAAGTTTGAGCATCGTAATATATTCTAGCCTTGGAAGTGACTTTCCAGTATTCCTACCACTCTTTTTGTTGATCTATTGAGTTTCAAACACCTCTGTCATCAATTTTCAATTTATTATTTCCAGCACCCGAAGCTTTTTCATTTGTCCTACAGCATACCATGGAACCACACTTGACAATGCATCACAATCTGTTATACTTATCTCTCTAGCATATTGGCATAAGGACCAAGAAGATAACTGAAAAAAACGAGAATTTGATTATATTATCAACATAGCTAATAACATTAATAGAATTAACCAACCTTTATTTTGGTTGCTGAATATATTGTTGGAAAAATTGGTCATAAGGTGGGTTTGAATGACAATTGGTGGTCATCAAATGCACTTATGGGTATTAACACAAAAAGTTAATCTGTGGTCATACGTAACGGCTGAATTAATTTTGTGTTCATGAGCCATTAATATGATTAATTAGTTGACCGTTTTTCTTGAAATCCTTTCGCTATAAGTTGAGAGCTCTCCTCTCATTTCAATATACCGAAAAATACACAACTCATCACTCCTCTCCTTTTGTGTTATCATTCATATTTCTTATGTATCCGGTTCGTAATAGAGGGAAGGCACAGTGGAGAGGACGAATCTGTCTTAAGGAAACTGTGAGCATCACAGGCCTCAACATTTTCCTTATTTGTGTTCTTTGAATCTATACACGCAAAAGATTTACGGTATTATTCTTTACACTTTTATGTTTTCATGTTACGATTTATTTGCATCTTATAGCAATACACCTCTATATATACAACATATATAGGAAACATACCTTAAGTTGGTCATGAATATCAGTAGATATACCATTGGCACCACCACCAATACACTTGAAACTTCTGAGTTCTTCAAACATAAGAATGTCTAAACGAGGGAAGAAAGTGGTGGTCGTGTGGGAATATATTGACGCATCTTCATCATCTCTGTTTGAAACAATCTCTTCAATACCATCACAATCCTCGATATGAACTTCCTTTAAGTTGGAAAGAAGTTTCGCCATGAGAGGTGAAAACAAGTACTTGATGTTGTTGCACTTGTACATAGATATGGTTGTGAGGTTATGGAATGAGGACTTTGACTGTGGTTTTTGAAGAATTAAGAATTCGTTCCAATCGCACTTCCACACATGACTCATCCTCCGCATATACTCTAACTTTAATTTTTCAAGATTGGGGAGTATTGGTGGTTGTTGAGTATTGTGAGGTGATTCTCTACTACTTGGAGTCGTTATCTCAAAGACCACCTCCACATCTTTATAGTTCAAATAAAGGTTATGAAGGTTATGGAGAGTGGGTAATAGATAGGATGGGAATGCAATATTAGAAATCTCATCATTTGAGTCTCCCCTGAGTACAGACATAGCATGAATCTGCATATATATCACAACCACATATGTTATAATTAATAATAATTTCTATTGACAAATCTAAATATAACTGCAACAAATTTTTAAAAAATATTTTGGATTTTTTTTTAAGAAATCCAAGGATATGAGATAGAAGAAACAACATAGAAATAGTTGGAATTTCTTTTCTTTTCTTTTCTTATATAAAATGATTTTCAATATATAATTCATAGCACTATTTAAGACATGAGAAGGCCAAAAAATCATGAAAAGAAAGCCACAATTATAGTTCTAATAATATTTTTTCTATTTATTTTAAAAATAATAAGTAACCTAATATTATTATTTTATTTATTTAAAAAGAATAAATAAAATTCAAGTAATGAAAAGAGGTCACAATTTTTATTTTATTTTTTTTTTCAAAAATGGATAAAAACAAAAATGGAAATCCTCACTCTCAACCATATCGTTAAACAAAAATGGAAATCGTTTATTAGTTTTAAACATACAAGTTAAGAGCCGTACCTCTTGATCGCTCTCAACCATAGCGTCACTCTCAACCAAATCATCACTCTCAACCATATCGTCACTCTCAACCAAATCCTCACTCTCAACCATATCGTCACACTCAACCATATCATCACTCTCAACCAAATCCTCACTCTCAACCATATCGTCACTCTCAACCAAATCATCACTCTCAACCATATCATCACTCTTACCCATATCATCACTCTCACTTTCTCTGCCACAGTTAATAACTTTGACAGTCGTGTTAGGTTTGGAAACTTTAATACTGTCCCTGCTTGCTCTTCCGTATATACTTGAGACTAGATAACTCATCCAAGTCCACTTGTCTCAAGTTTGGAATTTCAGCAACAGTTTGTGAATCAAATATCTCCTCAGTGTCCCCACAGCCCCCAAACCGAACAGTTACAAGCTTTTGCAGTTGTAGCAACTTATCGGATGAAAAAAGACTCTCCTACCACTGGGGTAATAATTCACGTCCATTACGATCAAATTATGAAAAGACCAAAGAAACCATTCCATAGTAGCAGGGTGGTATGAGCTTGAACTCTTAGAACTTGGTAATCGGGCCTACAAGGTAAACAAAAAACAACAAGCTTATATCAGAAATAATTGTACATATAAGTTGGTTCAATGATTAAAAAAAGAACTTCATATGTGAGTAAAATAAGCCAAAAGGCTCCGCATGATTGTAAAACCGTCAGGGGGGTTTTGGGGATCACATAAATAACTAAACTGTTGATATTTGCTAATCATATTACTTTCGATCCAATAATTACACTGTAAGTTTGATGAAGAATACAATTATTAATAAGGTTAATTAACTCTAATACTAGAAGTTTATGCAGTGTTTCAAAATATTAAGTTATACACACAAGGCCCGAGTCTAGAAAAGAACATAACATGGGAAGATTTTTTCTTTTTTTATTTGAAATAAAAATAATACCTGATGCGAGGTAGTGGTCACATGAAAGTTAAGGCCGCATTCAACACTATGTTTGCCTAAGCTTGTATTGATGACATTAAGCTTTGGAGCCGTAGACCGACCATAAGTGAACACCGTTATTTGTGGGCATTCACAGACCACAAACTTTTCCAATGCAGACCATATGAATTCATTCTTCCCAAGAAGAAACCCACAAAGTTTGGTAGATCGACTAGGGAAAAGGATTTTAAATGAGGAAAGACCACCACATCAGATGCCGTCTTTTGCTCTCTGTTTTCCTTCTTGACAATGACTTCCATTGCCTTGCAATCCTTTATCTCTAACTATTCGAGTTCCGCGAGGCTTTCAAGAGTGGAAAATGTGAATATATGTTCCAAAAGGTTGCACCCTTGAATTTTCAAGATCTTTAGTTTTGGAAGTTTGAGCATCGTAATATATTCTAGCCTTGGAAGTGACTTTCCAGTATTAGTACCACTGCCCTTGTTGATCTCTTGAGTTTCAAAAATGAGAATTTGATTATATTATCAACATTGCTAATAATATTAACCAACCTTTATTTTAGTCACTAAATATATAGGAAACATACCTTATACTTGAAATTTCTAAGAAGTATAAGCACAAGAATGTTTAAATGAGGGAAGAAAGTGGTGGTTGTGTGGGAATGTATAGACGCATCTTCATCATCTATGTTTGAAACTATCTCTTCAATACCATCACAGGACGATATACGAACTTCCTTTAGGTTGATAAGAACTTTCGCCATGAGAGGTGAAAACAAGTATTTGTATGATGTTGTTGCACTTGTGCATTTTTATGGTTGTGAGGTTATGGAATGAGGAATGTGACTGTTGTTTTGGAAGATGTAAGAATTCATTCCAATTGCACTTCCACACATGACTCATCCTCCCCATATACCTTAACTCTAATTCTTCAAGATAGGGGAGCATCAGAGATTGTTGAGTATTGTGAGCTGGTTCTCTAGTACTTGGGCTCATTATCTGAAAGACCACCTCCATAGCTTTATAGTCAAACAATAAGAGCTTATGAAGGTGATGGAAAGTGTGTAATAGATAGAACGGAAGTGCCACTTTAGGTATATCATCATTTGATTCTTTCCCAGGTATAAATGCAACATCAATCTGCATCATCATTTAGTAATAAATTACATGGACTAAAACTGGATAGAGTTCATAACTGCAAGAAACTTTTGACAAATATATAATTTTTGAAAAAGTAAAAATTACGGATTTAGTCCCTAACATATAAAATGTGATACTCTAGCATCAATAATCCAATACTAGGACATCTTGAACATAATTTATTAAAAAAATACTACTATATGGATTTCACCGTGAAGGCAAGATAGATAATGTGTGAAAGGTAGTGGAAGTATTCGAGAATAACAAACTGATATTTCGATACCTCCACCAGAAAGTCTATTACTCGGGTTCATGATCTCTTGGTCGAGTGTTATGAGTTGTTAGAGACTACGAGGGGATAGAACTTCTTAATCTCAATTCCATATACCCCTCCTACTCAGTACACACCTTCACGTTAACCTTACTTAAGAATGTAGAAGGTTTTGTTGTCAGTGTAAGGAGTAAGGTATT
>BPTQ01000001.1:320692844-320705695 GCA_019973895.1 Chrysanthemum seticuspe | reverse complement strand
CCCTGATTTAGGCATTAAAAATGAAAAAGTTTTTAATATATAAACAGTTTTCAAAGAACGTCAATACTTGAGATAGGTCAAAATCAGGTACATTAAATAATGATTATCTGAAAGACCACCTCCATAGCTTTATAGTCAAACAATAAGAGCTTATGAAGGTGATGGAAAGTGTGTAATAGATAGAACGGAAGTGCCACTTTAGGTATATCATCATTTGATTCTTTCCCAGGTATAAATGCAACATCAATCTGCATCATCATTTAGTAATAAATTACATGGACTAAAACTGGATAGAGTTCATAACTGCAAGAAACTTTTGACAAATATATAATTTTTGAAAAAGTAAAAATTACGGATTTAGTCCCTAACATATAAAATGTGATACTCTAGCATCAATAATCCAATACTAGGACATCTTGAACATAATTTATTAAAAAAAATATTAATAAAAAGATGCAGGGAATTGAACCATAGACCTTATATGTAAGTTACACTTCATTTACCAGCATACTAGCTCATGTCACATGATTTGTATCTTCCTACATCTATTTAACTTACACTTAGTGTGACAATACAAAAGCTTTATACAATCCCATTACACAGCAACAAATTATCGTTTGATTATTATTATTATTATTATTATTTTAATTAACTACTTTTTTTTTATAATTATTATTATGTGTTTGATTGGTTTTTTAAAGCTAGATTGGCTGCTATTCAGGATATATATATATATATATATATATATATATATATATATATATATATATATATATATATATATATATATATATATATATATATATATATATATATATATATATATATATATATATATGTATATATATATATATATATATTTTTAAGGTTTTATGTTTTTGTTTACGGTTATGATATTGTGGTGTGTTTGTGTGCCTATGAGATTAATTATATTAAGTCACGAAATATTTATATGGTCGAACTAAGAAAAAGGAAGGGGTTGAGTGTCGAGTTTTGAAACTTAAGGAGGTGCTTGCAATGACTTGTTGGACAAGGTTTAATGCTATATAAATACACTCTTTTGGTCTCATTCGGTGACATAGATAACACACGACCCACAACCCTTTATTTAGATATTGTATATATTACATCGAGATATCTTTCACTGTATATGCCATGCATACAAGTTCTATACGCATGTGATGTGGATACATGAGATCCTTACCTTTATTTCTTCATTGAGTTGATGAATCGACTATATATATATACATATAAAATAAAAGGGTTTGACCCGATTTATTTTATTTAAAGCCTTGTTTGTTGTATGCTTTAATCGTGACTTGAACTAGCATTCTAATTAAATCGCTAACAATACGCGCGTACATGATCGTAGAGAAATCCTATTTTGGATTTTGGTGATTTACACTATTCGACTTTATTAAGTCGACTAGCACTCAAACTCTTATTAGGGTTCATCCTAATTGCTAGTTTGTGGATTTGATTCTTGTTCGGCTAGAATCAAGTAAGGTACGCATACTTTATTCTTTAGTTAATTAATTATTCATTATATGTTCCTATACGCTTCCGCACTTACTTTGATGTTTATTGTTTATATTTATGATTAGTCATGTTATATAATTCCAACAGTTACTACTATACGCTATCTAATTTTGTTAAATTTACTTCGTAATGCACTAATGCTTATTTGTTGAAAAAAACAAACATGACTATAGTCTAAACACAATTATATGCTCGTTTTTGGCAAGGTTTGATCATGTTCTAGCGTTATCTATTTGAGATCCTGTCCGCGCTCGAGTTTGCTCATATATATTATTAGTTTGCTATCTTAAAGAACAAAACGAACAGAACAAAACATGCTCTTTAATGTGTTTGTATTTTGTTTTGTGAAACCAAAACGAACGAAAACAAGTCGTGTTTGTCTTTGTTGACAATCCTAGTTTGTGCAGTTCATTTTTCAATCTTACATTTGGGTGGAAAAATCTTTGATTAAGCATAATGTTTTTTTTTTTTTAGGGCCTTACATGTACGTTTCCTTGCTGCACTTCCCTTTTTTCATGTTTGACGGCTTCCTGTCAAACTGTCTCTCATAGGATCATCAGGTCACCAGTTAAATCATTCATTGTTTCATTCAAATCTTGTTTATATAATCTTCTTATAGACTTAGAATAATTAGCAGAAATGGAGTCATTGAAGTTACGTAATTGAAAAAAAGCTACCGAAATACATCAGTTTGTTTACCGCAACTACTTATCTGCTTTTAATATTCCCCTCAGAGTTTCATCAAAATCAGATAGCTGAACCCCACAAAGCTGATTATTGTGACATTTGAACTTTCCTCAATATGTTTATATTAAGGCATCTCATGTAAGATTGTGAGTTGTGATATAGATGCCACATTATTTGCATCTTGATTTATGCTATATATGCATAATGTGTTTTTACCTTTAGCTAATGAATGGGTTAGTATTCTAGGTTGTAGCTAGCTAATTGGACACAGCAGTGAAAGTGTATTTCATCTCTTTTAGTCGGTGAAAAAAATGCTAGTTTTTTTTTATTGTCTTTTAAACCGGTTTTTCGTAATCATAAAGTAAAGTAAATAAGAATAATAGATGGACTTACATTTCACGTTCCGAACTGCAAAGACTTTCTAATCACTTGCAACTTTAGGACATAACACTTGACTGTTGCAACACTTTTTGAATAAATCAAAATGAATATCTTTGTCATGCATGAAATTTGGTATGTTTTGAATTTATTGATTTTGCTTTCTCATGTGTGTTACCCAGTGGCGGACCTAGCCATAAAACTAAGGAGGTTCCTTATGAAGGCGAACAAATCAACGGGTCAATGAATTAGACGGTCAACGCATTAGGACGGGTCGGGTCGGGTTGGGACAAGTTCAGTTTAACAGAACTATGTCAAACTGTTTACAATTAACTACATAATTATAAACGATCCGTGATTAAATCGCTAATTGTTAATGCTGCTATAGTTTTTCACAAATAAACGAAACTAAATATCATTTATGACGCCATCACCATTTAGCAATATTCAAACTTTTAACCAAGTTAAACTAATATTTAACTTCAGTTCGTACTTCGTATAGTTATAAATATAAAAACTACCATGTAACTAATATATGTTAAATTATGAGTGAACTGGTATATTATAAAGTGTAAGGGTTAAAACAGAACTTTCCAAAAGAATAACACTTTAAAAATAAAATAAAGAACCTCGTTTCTTGGGCCATCTTGTCTAACAAAGCCACAGAACCACATATCCTCCATTAACGCAAAACTTTGAGATTTGTTTTCAGTCGTTTGCTTACTCTATTTTTGTCACTCTCTTCTCTTTTCTAGATGTAAGGTGGTTCCCGGTCTAAGTTTAAGGTAAGTCCCAGATTTTATGCATATATACCTTATACACGGTGTTAATTTCTAAGGTGGTTCCCGGGAACCACCTTGATATACTGTAGGTCCGCCTCTGGTGTCACCGGATGGCAAATGCTGATCTATAGCAACTGGTTTATGCTTAAGCTTGGTCATGAAAGTACACATAATAATATTTATGTAATATTTAGGTTGATGATTTATGATAACCACTGGGGCATTGGTCCAGTGGGTGGGGCTTTGGTCTTGAGTCAATAGACTCGGGTTCAAATCCCATCCCTGGCACTTTGCTCTCAGATAGGTACCTACCTCCGCAAAATCTATGGGCTCACTGGAGAGACTTTGTGGATAAGAGCTCAAGAGTCCGAGAGTCTCGGCTCACTCTCCAGTTGTTGTCCCACTAGGCCAGGAGAGTTGCCCGAAGCTATTCCTTGTGGGGTGGACAATGGCTGGTGCCAAAAGGCACCCGGGGTCAGGGTGTTCCCGCCAATTTACACCTTTTTGTGGATTTAGGTTGATGATAAACTATAAGAAATATAATGTTAATTAAGTACTTCAATTTCGTTTGTAGGTCTAAACAATATGTTGATGGCTTATGAGGATAAATCTGCGTATGCTTTGTGCATATATTCTCTTGCTATTGGGCCTAATCATGAACCCATTACGTTTCTCGTAAGGGAAAATGGTCTAAAGAAGGATCCAACTTGCCACTTTTTTTCTTTTGTAGGCATCAAACTTTTAATTTTCCTATTGTAGTATTTTCTTAATTTTCCTATTTGTAGCATCCAACTTTCTTAATCATCTTATTGTATGCATCCAACTTCCTTAACCTTAATATTCATAGGCATCCAATATTCTTAATTTTCCTATTGTCACCTCACTTTTTTGCGCTACAGGCCTACAATAGGAAAATTAAGAAAATTGGATGCTACAATAGGAAAATTAAAAGTTTGATGCCTACAAAAGGAAAAAGTGGTAAGTTGGGTGCCTTTTTAGACAATTTTCCCTTCTGGGAAAGACCCCGATATATTTTATATTATACACTTTGTTTCCTACTATATCAAATGGTTTAAACTGTGATGCATGTACCTATGAATGAACGTACTAGGCTTTGATTGATTGGCATTTTAAATAATTTTACACACAATGTACCCTTACAGGGGAAGATCGTTCCTGCAAGAGGATCGAATTACTTTGGATGGCATCCAGTCTTTTAACCTGATGGTTATGATCAAACGTAAGGCCATCTTTGTTTCTATAGGATCATCTAGGTAGCAATTTCGACAAATTTACTTATAAGCGGGTCTTGGCTTTTTTATATCTGAAATGGGTCCTATGGCTCAAAGCAAGTTTAGCTAAAAGAGGTACACATCTGATGGGTCGAGTGGGTCAAACAGGTTGAAAGTCACGTCAAGTGTATCTTTTAAGAGTACAATCTTATAAATTGTGGAGAAAGAAGTTTTTGTTCTCCATTCTAACCTAGCCACCTGTTTGAACCTGAATCAGATTTGACATTGTTATGAACCAAACCCATTTTGATCCGTTTCAACCCGACCCATTTCGACTCACCATCTCTAATCTCCTTACACCTTTCATATCATTGCTGCTTGTGATAAAACCAAACTAATTTTATGATTTATGTTGTTATAGATATGCTGAAATGCCCAAGGAAGAAATAAAACAAGATTTCTCATCGCGGAAGAGATCTTGCACTGGTAAAATCCCACTTTGCTGAGGCTGGGTATGTATTCGACACATAAGATAGAATATTATTTCTGTTAGTGTATACCACTTTAAATGCATACTGTACTTCTAAACAAGGTATCTTAGATGAAAGGTATCCACTTTGTATTTTGGGTTAAAAAACTGATAAATGCAAATCTGGGATCATTTTGTTAAAGGAACAGAAGCTAAAGTTTGTGACTGATCTTTGACCACTTTGACAATGGTGGTACTTTAAATGTGAGTTAACATGATAAACCAACCACAAGCTCTAGAAAATGACCATTTAAAAGGCAATTTACGCTGTCTTGTTCGTTAATCAAATTGGTCTAACGTATCGTATGAGTGAATATACCGTGACTCCTGCATACTCTAGCAAGACACATAGTCCTCATCTTTATGATGTTGTATAAGTGTACTTCCGTTGTTGTTGCTTAATATAAGCGTTAATTTAGCATCTAGGCGAACATTTGTGATTAAAATCAATTGGCTATTTTTATGTGACTGATCAAGTTATCCTTTTGGAAACTATTATAGTTTGTTTTAGGGGAACATGACTCAAAACTCTGTGTGGGTTTGTCGAGTTTTTTGGTAGGGCTCATGAGGGCGACACATCTATCCATTTTGGATAATTCTGGTGACATATGTTCGTTTGGACAAAGTTATCCTTCTGTCTGATGATATCTTCCTTAGAAAGTAGGCAACCAAGAGGTCTCGAATGTGTTGTACCCGAGTCGCCTCATTTCTTAGTCACATGAATGACATTTGGATCAGTTTGAATGGCACCTTATGCTTAACAGCCTTTTTAGACTCCAAACATACTTAATAGCTATATCGAGACATGGCCATTTGAAGCTTAAGAAAGTTAGTGGTAAAACAGCACGCATTGCCCATCATCATCATCATCATCATCGTCATCATCATCATCATCATCCATAATACACATCTATAATTTGCAAACAGGGATCACAATTTTAA
This sequence comes from Chrysanthemum seticuspe, assembly GCA_019973895.1. NCBI lineage: Eukaryota > Viridiplantae > Streptophyta > Magnoliopsida > Asterales > Asteraceae > Chrysanthemum > Chrysanthemum seticuspe. Next base: position 320,699,606 of record BPTQ01000001.1, on the reverse strand, counting down.
GAATCTTTGACCATTTAGACTGCTGATACGTCAACGAGCCTTCTACCATATCATGACATAACTCTCTAGAAAGTTGGAAAACCATATTATATAAACTAGTCTTATCGCATTACAAAATAACGTGTACAGAAGAGCTTAATACCTCGAGACACAAAGAGGGGCTGCAAAGGGTGAAAATGAACAGCACGAACTGGACGGTCATGCTCATCAAACTTGTCAATCAAAGTCCCCATTCGATAAACCCATAGCTGAATTACACCACTATGAAGACTGGCAAGGATCCACAGCCGTTTGGTATGAGGACTCAATCCTTTGACTCGGTTACTCTTGGTCTCAAACTTGGTCAACATTTTTTCAACCCTATATAAATAAATCATAACAATTCAATCATACAACTAATTGAACACATCATTAAATCCAAACTTAAACTTTAGTTCTCGACTAAACATCCTAACTATTCAATAACCGATTAGTGAACAATTAGTTTTGTACATGTAGCAAAAAGCAACTAAGGCGTTGCTTGTTTACTTACATGTATTTTGTCTATGCAAGAAAAAGAATATGTAGATTGAAGTGAAAAAAAAGTCAATTGTCCCTTTTATGTTGGAAAAAAACAAACACGCTTCTTTATTTGCTCCTCCCGTTTGGAGACATAAGAACTTATATCATTTTCACTTTCCGTCTGCAAACATAAGAGAAAAACATAGACGCACCAGATGGTGTTTTCTGAAATTGAAAAGATAGGAAACTTATAGACTTAATTAAAAAGAGCAAACAAGGGAAGCTGCTGAGAATATCTTTCTGGAAATTTATCATTTTTGCGGAACTTACCTCCCTTCTCATGTGTAAAAGCAATAAAGTACAAAACATATTCCGAACGATATTCTATTAAACAACCCCTTCAACAAAAAAGTTGTAAATTTTTGCTTCTAGCAATATGGGAAAGAAAAACAACACAATCAAACAAAGCTACATACTAATGGTGAAACAATAACAACATCAAGCAAGCCTCCTTACTACAATTCACCTAGTATTTTGCAACAACACAAAAAAAGAACACAAACAGAATCCTGAGTCGACAGCCATTAAGTGGCTTTAATTACACAATCGCGTTTTGGTCAGGTGTCCAGTTTGTTTACGGGTCTCTAAACCTCAAAACCACACGCATCTTTCTCTTGAAATGAGTAAATCCATTGACCTCTATCACAACCGACTTAAGTCCCATACTTTTAGTAACTCTTCACACATCTTCAGCAGTTTCTTCCGCAGTATACTTAGAAAAGTCCTTCCACCTTCATTTCTTAAGATCCAGAAGATCGAGGCTCCCATTTTCATGTTTCCTTTTGAATCTGTCACAGTGACAAACGTGTTGTTGCGCATAATTTTTACATGAGAGATATCCGCGGTTTGGGCTCGTTGTTCATACCTCTCTCAAACTCCTTTAGACCAATGAATTGTATAGAACTGTCCAAAAACAAACTTCATGCCCAAATTTCCACGAATTTAGGCATGGCGTTATGAAGAACACGCGAGTTGAACCTCTGAAGAGTTCTGAAGTTCCTGTAATATTGGACACATTTTGTAAATATGTTAAACCAAGAAAGAAGGTATATAATGAATAATTAACTTCTATCTATGTTTATGTAAGTAAGTTTAGTTCTCTACAATACAAAAAATTGGGGGAAATTACTATAGTTTAAAATCATACTATACCCACATAATAAAAACTCAAGTTAAATTATAATCTATCCGCTATCATCAATTACTGTGAGTTTGTGACATTGTCATAAATTTATACCATTGAAGTGAAGTTACTTTTCTAACACTTACAATATCTACAAACCTGCAATTGGGAATAAATGATATCTCTGATATCTCATATGCAATTGCAATGTCTGATTAGTTAGTTTAAGAAAATTGTTCTGAATATTTGTTGTGAAGTCAAAGCAGACACATTTACTTCATTTGTGATGATGACCAAATAACTCTTTCTAACCTAAAATATTTTCGATTACAATTTAAACAAGATGCCCGAAAAAGAAAGACTGCAACTTTTTTGGGACATGTACTGTATTGGATACTAATTTACTAATCCATGAAAGTCAAGTATTTAGAGTCATTTATGTAAAGTGTAAAGTATAGGGTCCTAGTGTGTCAAAAACAAAGCCTATAACTGAATGACAGTTATTTTCGGTTATGGCAGTTATTGTGAATGGTTGTGACGGTTGGTGGGTTATAAGTACCCATGTAAACCAAGTTTGTAAACTAACGATTGTTATATATCAAATAAACTTAGTATACCTTTTATATTTGATTGTTCATAGAAGATTAGACTAACAATTGGCATCAGAGCCAAAAGGTTCAGGGAACCAGAGACAGAGCAGAAGACTAACGATTCAGGGAATCGTTCCAGAAAAAGAAAAATAGATTGATTCAGGGAATCAATCAAAACAAGAGAAGAGTTTTTGATTCAGAGTAATCAATAAAGATAGAAACACGATTCAATTATAAGAAAGATTGAATCAGAGAACAGAAAAGGAGAAGAAAAAACATACCGGTTGTGCGACCGCCGCCGTATTGTTTGCCGGAGAAGAAAAGAATAACCACCGCCGCCGCCGTCATCGGAAAAGTAACAAGAATCTTAACCACCATCGATTGCAACAGGAAGAAGAGAAAAGTGATTTGCCCTAATTAGTGTAGAAGAAAGAAGCGGATTTATTTGGGGAAGAAGATAGGCGTTTTTTTTAGAACGCTGTTATTGGTTTGGAAAAGAAGCAATTTTTATTTGGGAACAGAAAAGAGTACGCAACTTAAAAGGCCCACAAGATATCTAGAAGCCCAAGAGAAAATACAGGTTTTATTTCAACACTTGTCTTTTTCTATTAGTAGAACAGATTTTTACCATTACAATTTGCCTTAAAAAAGTTAGAATCATTTGAGAATTACTGTGATTAGGCAGAAATTTAAGTTCGATTGTTTATTAAGATTATATTGGTTTTAGAAGTTGCATATTACTATTGTGGATTAGAAAGAAGAATTTAAGGTCGACTATTATTAGAATTATATTGGTCTTAGAAGAAAACCAAATCGAAAGATATGACGGGAGATAAAAACGAAAACAGAGTTGTTTTCACCACATCGTTACCATCATATCAATGCCCAGTTTTAAGCAACACAAATTATACATTATGGGCATTAAGAATGAAGAAGATATTAACGGCAAATGGAGTATGGGATTTAGTAGAAGGAGTAAGTACATCAAAAGAGATTGATGTAAAAAAGGATAGTTCAGCGTCAACATACCTATTTCAAGGGTTACCAGAAAATTTGCAAATGCAAGTTGCGGGATGGGAAACAGCAAAAGAAATTTGGGACACTCTAAAGTACAGATTTATTGGAACAGAAGATGTACAACAAGCACACTCGCAATAACTTAAATCAGAATTTGAGAGACTTGTGATGAAAGAAGATGAATCAATAGATTCATTTGCTGGGAGGTTGATGAGTATTATTACAAAGGCTGCTACATGTGGATTGACGTTTGATGAACAAACAAAAGTACGAAAATTACTGAATGCAGTGCCAGATAAATTTGTACCAGTAGTAGCAACCATTGAAATGGTTGTTGATTTTAAGAAAGAAAAATTAGAGGAGATTATTGGGAAACTTAAGACTTATGAAGAAAGGCTTAAGTTTAGAAAAGGAAGTGAGGAAGATAATAGTGAGAAATTGTTGTTCACACGTCAAGGGAATAATAGAAATTATGAACGCAACTATGGAAATGATAGACGAGGAGGTGGTAATCAGACATGAGGAAGAGGCCAAGGAAGATTCACAAGAGATAGTAAGAATGGAGATAGTTATGATAGAAACAAGAGAAACCATGGAGATCAAAACTACCATAGGAGAGACTTTAGAGAAATAGAGTGCTATAATTGTCATGAGTTTGGACACTTTGCTGCAAATTGTCCAAAACCAAACCGTAGAGAAGAAAAAGCAAACCTTGTGTTCGAAGATGACGAACCAGCACTATTAATGGTTACTAGTAAAGATGAAAAGGAGATAACATCCTTAAAGGAAGAATCGAGAAGGAAAGGAATTGTCATTGAGAAGGATGAAATTCAAAAGGAAAAGTTAGAAGATATGCGGTCAGAGATAGAAATTGATTTCAAGAGTAAATTAGAGTTTTGGAAGTTTGAAATGTTTCAAGAGTTAGAGATTGAAAAACAAGAATTTGAGAAGAAAATAAGAAATAGAGAAATGGCATTTGAGAAACAAATGCAGATAGAGTTAGAGAACCTCAAGAAGTTGAGAGATTGCACAAGCAAAGAGATGAAAGAGTTAAAGACAGTAAGAGAATTGTTTGAGAAAGAGAACCATGAAGTTGTTTCAAATGAGAAACATCTAGAAGAAGAAAGATTTGACAAAGGCGAATGCAAGAAGCATCAAGAGACGCCATCAAGAGTTCAAAAGGAAAGCCAGGTTGAGAAAGACATTAAATCATGCAACAAGAAAGTTGAACCAGAAGATCGTGATACGAGAAACAGATTATTGGAGACGCAAGATTATGAAATGATACAAATGAAGGAAGATAGTGACAAAGGAGACAAAGATGATCGAGATGAGATTGAAGACAAGGAAGAAAGAAGTCAAATCAAGGAGGAAATTCAAAACATAGTTCGCATTGAAGATCAAGACAAAGGAAATGGAAACAAGCCAAAGTTCAAAGATAAAGATGATGGAGCTTGAAGATATCGAAGGCATGGATTAATAAATTAGGAGGGAGTTGTTGGAATCACTCCTAAACAGTATTTCAAGTATTTATATTTCATATGTAATAGGTAGCTTTATTATGGCCTTTATGTTTGTTTAAGGTCAAGCTTATGTAGAAGGCCCATAAGCTTGATCCAAGCCCAATAAGGAATAGGGAAGGAGAGGGAGTGTTGCCCTAGCTCCTTGCCTATATAAACTCTTGTAAACCCTCATTTGAGGGTTGGTTGTTCAAGTTATTCTCTCATTCACTCTTATTACATAACCGGTCATATTATTATACGTGTGTGTGTGCTTATAACTTGTTCATCCGCCTTCATCTCTTCTCTCATAAGCTTGTGTTGTAGAACTTGTGACCTAATAGTGGTATCAATCGCCAAATAGTTGGGTGTACTAGTTTGTTTTTGAAGTTTTTGTTTTGGATCTTACGCGTAGAGATAACGCTATCTTTGGTTATCTTAAAAACTCGTTTTTTACACTTTTTAATCCAAGATTCTTGTACTTTCAATGTTTTGAGGTGTTAAAATACTTGTTTTTGGCAAAAAGTTTCAAACTTTACGCGTGGATTTACGTTTTTAAGCTTGTTTTTGTTCGTGGGTGTCGTTCTACGCGTTACCCGTTTAGCAGTTTTGGTACATCAAAATTCACACTTTTGTGTTCTTTTGGTACTATTGAAGCTATTCCATAAAAAAAAACTAGTTTAGAAACACATTTGGGCAGAATCAAAGTTACGAGTAATCCTACGCGTATCAAAACCCTAATATTACGCGTAAGATTGTTCCTTGGTTTGATCTTCAATTTTCTGGTTTAATCCGTGTTTTCTTACTTGGATAAGTCTGAAAATACGTCGACTTTGGATATCTTTTGCACTGTGAAGTGTAAAAGATCATTTGGGCAAAAACCCTAAAATTACGCATAAGCATCAGCTTACGCGTAGAAACTCTACGCATAAGATTCACTTTACGCGTAAACTCAGGTCTACGCATAAGGTAATCCTACGCCTAACTTTCTACGCCTAACTTTTGTCTACGCATAACTTTAGTGCTTTTATCCTGCTTACGCGTAAGCTAAAACCTACGCGTAACTCCTCATTGTTACGCGTAACTTTTGGTGTTTTTACGCATAAGTGCTACTTGGTTCTTGTCTTTTCTACGCCTAAGGATACTTCATTAACAACGGTTCATTCGACTACAAAGATCCATCTTTACCACACAAGTTTATCATCATGTCTCAACCACCATACTCTAACTATTTCCCTCACACTTATAATCATCAACAACAACAACAATTAACTCCACAACATCAACAATGGAATCAACAACAAGCCATTTATCAACAACAATTTAATCAGCAACATACTCCACAACTTGGGGCAATTCCACAACCTAGAAACATCAGCTTACTTGGCAACAATTACTTCATAGGAATCCGCATCTTTTCTGTTCTTGGTTCATCGTGAATACGCATTTTTGTGGTTTTCAATGCGCATTGTTACTCCTCAATGCGCATCCAAAATCGAATGCGCATTCGTCCTATTTTCGTGATTTCAATACGCATCTGTTTTCAATCCGCATCTTTCAATCCGCATCCTAATGGAATACGCATCTGGACTCAAATGCGCATTTCACTTAGAATACGCATCTCAAAGATGCGCATTCGACTACGAATACGCATTAAAATCCCAAAAACGGGTTTACTAGAAAATGTGAAGTGTCACGTTTTCTATAGGTTTCAGCTGCATAAAAGTCTGAATAGGTTCATTCTTTTGTGCCTAATTTGGTCTTTTAACTTCTAGTTTGGTTCCTTGTTAGAATGCGCATTATAATCCCAAAACTATGCGCATCCTAATGAGCATTGAAACTAAGACGGGTTTACACAAAGATTTGATCAAAAAAAAATACCTTATCGAAGTTATCATGGTTTTCTTGTGTTTTCACACTTAAAACTACATGGTTTTGACGATTTGCCCATTGCGCATCTTGCTGTGGGTGC